>BMAC01000204.1:1231241-1300048 GCA_014905375.1 Phtheirospermum japonicum | reverse complement strand
AATCCCGACGGCACATTTACGGATCCCAAAGCCCAGAGGATAGCTGTAAGTTTTATATGTTATATATATAACCGATTTATTGAAAAATCTGATAAAAGTTATTATAAAATCTGATAAAAGTTGTTTGGTAATAATAGCTCAAAATTTTGATATCAGGAGAATTATGAGAGGGCTTTGGAGGAGAGGCGTGCTGCGTCGTTCTGATGATAGCAGCCCTCAGGTAGACCCGAACGAGGTCTACCTACAGGTCGTCGGGAATAGGAAGGGTCGACGCTATGGCCTTGGATGCTTTGGGAAGACTCAGAAGGGCTGCAGTACTTCTTCCAACTCCACCGCCGATGTTCATAGGCTCCAGACGCAGGTGCAGTCCCAGCAGGAGCAGCTTGAGCAGCTTCAGCGGATCCGCGATGAGCAGGCACTAGAGATTCAGCGAATCCGTGAGGAGCAGGAGCGTACCCAGTTGACGCTCCGTCAGCAGATTGAAGAAGCTGTTGCTCGGGCCATGGCTCGTCAGCCTCCCCCTGATCCGGATGGTGGTCATATTTAGATGTGGATGGATAGTTCAGGATTTTTATACATTCGATTGATGAATTGATTTTTAGTTATTGAATGATTTGTTTTGATTTTTTTATTAGTGGATTATTTATTTTGGATTATCTCTAAAATTTTATTTGTTTATTATTTTTAATTTAATTATTAATTAATTAAATTTTATCTAAAATTTGTTTATTAATTAATATTAATTTAATTATATTTAATTATTTTATTTGTTTTATTAGTGCTGGCGGCCAACCCGCCAGTAAAATCCTGGCGGGAACAACCGCCAGTATATCCTGGCGGGCCAATCCGCCAGTAAATACTGGCGGTTGTTCCCGCCAGGATTTACTGGCGGGTAAACCCGCCAGGAATGCTGACGGCTTGGTCGCCAGGAAAGCATCCAGATATTCCTGGCGGGCACAACCCGACAGGAATACTGGCGGCGTTTTCTGGCGGCAGAAGCCGTCAAGGAAACCGCCGGGATACAACAATCCTGACCGCAAAAATATTGGCGGCCATTATCCGTCAGGAGACCGTCAGTATTTGATATACTGACGGAATCCTGACGGATTTGGCCGTCAGTATCACCGGATTTTTTTGTAGTGGCAAAAGCGAGTGTTGAAGAGAAGGAAGATTACCCTGGACTCGTCCTGTCCTAATGATTCGATTAACTTTGGGTCGGTCTACTTTTCCAGAGTCTTTCGATATGACGTCGGGCAACTGGTCCTGAATGAAACTAGATAGCCACGTCCCTCGAACAATTGAGGGCAGAGGTACTGGTAAATAGGGTGGCATTAGGATTGACCACTTTGGCCTCTGACGAGGCCACCCCTTTCCAGATCGGTCGCGCTTTCGAGAGAGGAGCTCCTGTTCATCCCCTGACTTAGAGGGGATTGTCAGATCCACATTAGGCACAGTAGATCCCAGCAGCCATCTCGCGTTGTTCAGTTTGCGTTAATAGGGGAATCACTGAAGATCCAGCAGCCATCCTCTCGTAGCGAAATCCTCTCAGGAGGCGCTGTGGCCTGTTGGGATTTCAGTAACTTTCGCATCATATTGTCTGCAAAAGAAAGCAACAGATAAAAAACTGTTTAGAAGACAGATCTACCCAGTGGGTGAGAAGAAAGGACCAAGATTAAATCTTTTCGTGATATATACCCATCTCAGGGGTCAGGGGATGACTCAAACTTTTGTGCACCCCTTTTTAATAAACTAATTTAAAACACGTCAGTTTGCTCGCAAGTGTACGAGGTAACTGTAGGGTGATGAGTTTGACTCGAGTCGTATCTCTCGAGGAAACAACTGTTCGGTTTTATCAATGTTTTTCTCAATTGCGAATAACCATACATATACATTTGGGGGTTTGAATAGATTAATTCGATCATTATAAACTAAGACGATAATTAAACTAAAACTAATTAAACTAATTACTTTAAACTAGATTATCAACTACGAGCAATAATTAAACTACTTGAACTCAAGAACTAAGAATTAATAGCAACTAATCTAACAGCATGAATATAATAAATTATCACTAAGCAATGTATCATATGAATCTAAGATTAACGAATAACTAACATAAATCAATCGCATAAATCAACTAAATTAACCAATATTCAATAACAAGCATAAACGATTAAGCTAATTAAACTAGTTCTAGCATTAACTAAGAATTAAACTAACAATTAAACTAGAAATTAACTACTAAATTAACTAAGAGTTTAGAGAACTTATTGGAACTAATGAAAGCAAGTAAAAAGCTCCAGCTATTCCAGAGGTTGAACGTTGATCTTGGGCGAAGAATGAATCCCGAACTCGAATTCGACGTTTTGGACGCGTTGTTCTTCGATCCTTGATCTCCGTCTTCAAATCTCGTTATGAGATGTGGGATTATTGTTATTATAAGCTAAAGTACCCTAGGAGGTCGTGTCTTTCTCTTTAAAATCCCAGGATTCCGTCAGTATATCAAATACTGACGGCCTCCTGACGGATAATGGCCGCCAGTATTTTTGCGGTCAGGATTGTAGTATCCTGACGGGAAATATAACCCGCCAGGAATGCCGGCGGTTTCCTTGACGGCTTCTGCCGCCAGAAAACGCCCGCCAGTATTCCTGTCGGGTTGTGCCCGCCAGGAATATCTGATGCTTTCCTGGCGGCCAAGCCGTCAGCATTTACTGGCGGGTTGCCCGCCAGCATTACTAAGCAATAATTAAATTAATATTAATTAATAAACAAATTTTAGATAAAATTTAATTAATTAATAATTAAATTAAAAATAATAAACAAATAAAATTTTAGAGATAATCCAAAATAAATAATCCACTAATAAATAAATCAAAACAAATCATTCAATAACTAAAAATCAATTCATCAATCGAATGTATAAAAATCCTGAACTATCCATCCACATCTAAATATGACCACCATCCGGATCAGGGGGAGGCTGACGATCCATGGCCCGAGCAACAGCTTCTTCAATCTGCTGACGGAGCGTCAACTGGGTACGCTCCTGCTCCTCACGGATTCGCTGAATCTCTAGTGCCTGCTCATCGCGGATCCGCTGAAGCTGCTCAAGCTGCTCCTGCTGGGACTGCACTTGCGTCTGGAGCCTATGAACATCAGCGGTGGAATTGGAAGAAGTACTGCAGCCCTTCTGAGTCTTCCCAAAGCATCCAAGGCCATAGCGTCGACCCTTCCTATTCCCGACGACCTGTAGGTAGACCTCGTTCGGGTCTACCTGAGGGCTGCTATCATCAGACGACGCAGCACGCCTCTCCTCCAAAGCCCTCTCATAATTCTCCTGATATCAAAATTTTGAGCTATTATTACCAAACAACTTTTATCAGATTTTATAATAACTTTTATCAGATTTTTCAATAAATCGGTTATATATATAACATATAAAACTTACAGCTATCCTCTGGGCTTTGGGATCCGTAAATGTGCCGTCGGGATTTCGATGATACCTCAGTAGAAGCTCGTAGTTACTGGGCTGCGAACCCGTCTGTGCAGCCTGTATTTAAAGTTACATTTACAATATTTAATATAATGAATTAATTAAAACATATAATTATAAATGTTCAATAATATAATTTAATTACTTAAAATATTATCATTGACTTACAATCCCGGCCGCCTGTCGATTAGTCGGCATGGACCCGCCTCGATGCTTCGCTATACCAGTCGAAGGGCCGCCGGGCTCGCTCATCCTGTTCTGCCTGGCCTTCTCAGATTTCTCCACCTCCTCAGGCCGCTGAAACTCCAAYARCCACCTGTTCCAAGTCGTCTCCCCTACAATAGCAGGTATCGTCCCACTCGTCCGATACGCCTTCCTCCACTCGTATATACGACTCTTATAAGACTCCCGCATCGAGACATAGAATGCCGCCCTGATGGAATTCTCATCGTACATACGAGTGTTCCACCACACCAATCCCTACAAAAKAAATACAATTAGACAAAATAATTAAGCAATTCACTTAACATGAATAAATAAAAAATACTTCAAAATTACCCTAAAACGAGGCCACCACGTCTGACGATGGCTCTCCGGGATGTGCTCGTATTTCCACCCATCTGGGTGGATACGAGCCTCGTGTATAGTCCTGAGATAGGTCGGCAAGTCCTTCGGCGGACTCCGTAACCTAAAAATTAATAAGTTTATTTCAATATATGTGAAATAATTAAATTATATATTGAACACATAACAAAATTGATTAAAATGTTACTTACCTATTACCGATCACGACTACCTCGATCCCGGAAGTCCTGACCTCTGTACAAGGCGTGCTCGTCCCCGCCTCATCAGACAGGGTAGGTGGAACAGTATCATCTASGTCCATGTCGGTGGCATCATCCTCATGGTGTCCCGAAGACGATGAGCCGAGAGAAAGCCGACGATGATGAGGACCTCTACCAGGCATCTATTATACCACATAATTTTATTAATAATATTTTTTTTACATAAGTATATAATTATATATATATATATATATGTGTGTGTGTGTGTGTGTGTGTGTTGTTATAATTTGTTCAGATTATCGTTAACACTCGTAAAATTTTCAAACCTCATCCCTAACTTTCAGACTCATCTTCGTAGCTTCCTTCGTCTTCTTCAGTTAAATGTAGTTCATCGCTTTCTGACTCTTCTGAATCATCATTGACCGACTCATCGTGTTCGTGATTGAGAGGGTCGTTTAATTGAAAGTCAACATCCTCTAATTGTATTGCAGGAAATATTTCTACAACATCTTCTTGGAAAGACTGTTGTTCAGCCACGCGAGGCTCGATATAATCCACTGTCGATCGAGCTTTGATTTGACAAGTTGCCCACCAATCTAGTTTGTCTCGCTTCAAACTCGAATACGTTTATGAGTCGCTTGGGATGCGAGTACAAATGGCTCGTATCGATTGAATTTACGTTTATGATTGACCTCAACGAGCTTATATTGAGGGTGGATTTTCGTTCCGGCTGGAGTTGGATCAAACCAATCACATTTGAAGAAGAGCGTCTTCGCGGGTTTGAACCGTGGATGGTCACAAAACTTGCACTTATCCAGATTCAAATCACCCTTCCAATAAATCATAGAGTTCTTGACACAACAATCTATCTTCTCTACCGGTAACCCTATACCTCTCAATAACTTCTTACTTTCTTAGAAATTATCTGCAACATTGTTGTCTTCTGGCACGATCTCCTTGATTAAATCAATAAATTAATCATAACATTTCTGAGAAATGCCATGCTCTGATTTTAAATTCATAAGACGAGCAACTAAGGACAATCGATTGTGTTTCTCACAACCGGGATACAAAGGTTTTTTTTGCATCTTTTAGAATATCGAAAAATTTCTTCGCCTCGGGATTAGGTGATTCATCCAACTCAATGTCATTCATGTCGAAATTAGGACCGGAAACATCTCGCACCATATCGACGTATGCATTTGATGATGATCCCTCAATTTCAATATCAGCAGGCGATGAGACGTTATTTGTTTCCCCGTGATGAGTCCAAATGTAGTAATCAGCAATGAACCCTTTGGTACCGATGTGGCATTTTATCTCATCGATAGTCCTATAACTAGAGTTCCTACACTTAGTTCGTGGGCAAGGGCATTTTAGCTTATCACCGGCCACGAACGCCGGATTTAGAAATCCAGAAATATTCCATTTGTACATCCAACTACGATCATCAGCCATCCTAAGATTTTTCAGAATTAAAGAAGGTGGCAAAATTTCGGCAGCAATACGAGAAGAATTGTAATTGGTAAGGCTTCTATCCCAATCAAGAAGGTGACGTTTAGTAGTGTGTATTATCTTAAAATATGCATTTTTCTTAGAATCAAAATTTCGGCAGCATCTCCCCTCAGTTCTCGTAGTGCACGTATATTTCAGTGCACCCGAGAAACAATTAGAGAGATGCAGAAACCGAAATTTCAAAACTAAAAAAAAAAATATACACATAAGATAACCATACTACAAGTCACATTCTCAAACTGTCCAAAAATGGGACAATTCGAAATTTAGTATCAAACTCTATATTTGATACTAAATCTCAAACGGGTCTAAGGAATATTGGAATAATTCGAAACTTAGTTTCAAATTTTTTTATATGATATTAATTCTGAAACAAGTGATTTATATGCATCGCGTCACTTCGCCAAGGTTCCAAATAAGCAAATTACCACCGTCACATTTTTTTAAAAATATTTTGAAAACTTAAATAAAATCCCGTGACACCCTATCACGTTTTTAAAAATAAGATTTGAAAACCCGCTATTCGGAGGGACAAAACCTCCCGGCCGGCGCCGTTACCCACGTCAACATCCGACGGTATACAACCAACAACACCAATAATAATATTATATATAAACAAAATTAAACCCCGGCCGATCACCACGGCCTCCCATGCATGAACAATATATATACAAATTTTTTTAAATCCCGGCCGATCACCACGGCCTCCCATGCATGAACAATATATATACAATATAATGGGTGAATAAACCCTAAATTTGAAAGCAAACCCTAATAATCTAATGATAAATCCTAATACAAGATTGCTTCTAGTTAGGTAGATTCTGAAGTAGACACGTTGTCTATAAAGAGCCACACAACACTCGAATACAGGTCATCGCTTTCCTCGACCACCCTCACCATGTCTGCTCCAAATACGTTGTCTGAATTAAGTATATTTGGAGCCGACATGGGGAGGGCGTTTGAGGAGGACAATCTCTGTACGGGTGTTGTGTGCACTCTTTATAGACAAGTGTACTCCAGAATCTACACAAGCTTAATTATTCCTAAATTGGCCCCTAATTGTGTAATTATTACTAAATTGGATTCTAATTAATTGATTGTTCCTAAACGAAACCCTAGTTTCAAATTAAACGTAAATTAAATCCTAATTACAAATTATACCCCAGATTATTATATAATTTTAAGTTATACCCTAAATGAAACCCTAATTTCAAATTAAACCTAAATTAAACCCTAATTTCATAATTAATTCCTAATTAATCCATATATCAACCTTAATCCCTAAACAAACACTAAACCCTAACCTTTAAAAATAATTATATAATAATTAATAAATAAAAAGTATATAAAAATATAACTAACACAAATATACAAATAAAATTTTAAAAATATAAAATTAAAATTAAAAAAAAAAAATTTACCCTCGAGCGGCAGCGGGCGGGCGACGGCGACGGGCTGGCGACGGCGGCAGCTTGGGCTGGCCGGCTGCGGGCGGTGGTGGTGGCAGGCGGGCGGTGGAGATGGCAGGCGGGCTGGGCTCGGCTGCGGCGGTGGAGGCAGGCGGCCGCGGTGGCGAGGTGGGCTGGGCGGTGGAGCGGAGGTTGGCTTGGGCGGCAGCGGCGCAGAGGTGGGCTGGGCTCGTCTGGGGCGTTCGCGTTGGTGGGAGGCAGGCGGTGGTGGTGGCAGGCGGGCTGGGCATCAGAATGGAGCGGCGGCGGCGAGCGGAGCGTTGGCCGCGAGCGGAGCGGCGACGGCGAGCGGAGCGGCGGCGGCGAGCGGAGCGAAGCGGGCGGCAATGCTGCGGGGGGAGAGGAGGAGAAAAAAGAGAGAGAAAGGAGAGAAAGTGAGGCGGGGAAGGTGGGAGGCCCGATTTTAGGTTACAATACTGATGGCCAAGCCCGTCAGGATTACACTTAAACGCTGACGGTCTTGGCCATTAGCGTATATATATTTTTTTTTTTAACTAAAAAACTCATGCTGGCGGCCATGGCCGCCAGCATATTTTTTTTTTTTTTTTTTTTTAAATCAAAAATATATCCTGACGGGCATGCCCGTCAGGATAGTTACGCGGGATAAATTCCCGCCTCACCCCTGAGGGCATGCTGATGGTACTTTATACTGGCGGCCATGCCCGCCAGCAAATCCGCCAGTATATGTTTCCGCCAGCATACCCGTCAGCATTCCTGGCGGCCTTTTGGCCGCCAGGAAATCCGCCAGTACTGCCGGATTTTTTTGTAGTGTGCTCTTTACTTCTGTTACCATAAGTTTGATTTATCCCTTCTGAGGCCACGACAAAGAGGTCCATACTGGTGGCCCGTGCCAGGGGCTCCCTCATGAATGCAGACCTGGTCAAAGAGCACAACCTTCTGAAGTAAAAGCAGAAGAAGTTGATGCCACTTTGCAAGGAGAGGGGGTCTGAGCTGAAGAGGGCTAGGACGGAAGTGTTAGTTTCCAGAGAAGGAGAGGAAAAGACAAAAGCAGAAGTATTAGCAGACAAGGAGAAGGAGGAGGAGGCCCGAGCAGAGGTGGCAAGCCAGATCGAGGCAGCTCTGGTAAGGGGTTGGGAGGAGGGTAGGACTGAATTTTTAAATTCAGAGGATGGGCTCCGGCTTATCCAGACCACTAGGGAGGCTACCAAGCAAGCCTTCCTCGAATTAATGGATATCTACAAGCTCCTGGTGCCGGAGGCCTTAGTATATTTCAACCTTGGCTTTGACGCTTGTGAGAAGTGGTTCAAGGAGAATCCCTCGCTCCCCTATGACCGGAGGAAACCCATTCAGGGGAACCCCGAGCCCACCAGCTTCTCCTACTCGGCTGAGGGAGATCATTTGCACCAGCTTGGGGATCACGAATCTGCAGGGCATGTTCTTCAGCTCTTACGCTCCTCTGCTCCCGGGTCTTCCCCTCAGCTAGACCAGAATATGGTCATAGCTCTGACTGCCTCTATTCCCTCCCCAACCTTTGCTGGTTTGGGTGAGTTGTCTGGTGGGGTGTCACCCGGCGATCTACCAGAGGAGGATGTTGTGGAGCAATTTGCTAGAGACCTGGACGCTTGGGATGGTGATATGCCGAACTAGTCTGGTCTGTGTTGTTCATTGCTTTTTTCTGTTATGTTCATATATAGATCTGTTTGCTTTGCCTGTGTGGCTGATCTTTCTTTTTTCACACTCTTACCTTTAACTGAATAATTTGTCTTTTAATGACTTTTGTTCCTAGGGTTTCTTGGTTTTAAGGAAACCCTAGTACTATTTCATTACAAATTGCGTGTACCTGCTTTCTTTATATACGTGCCTCAGACTTGAGCATTTTATTTTCATTATGGCTCCCTCTTCTTTGCTTGAAGAACTTGATATTTTAATGAGAAATAATCTCTCACTTTTCACTGAAAACTGCAAACTCTCTGACAAACTCTTTGTTCTCCGGGAGAGAATTTCCAAAGTGTGTCGGCTTATGGAAAGGAAAAGGAAAAAAAACGCTACTACAAGCGTGAATGGGCTGAACTGCGCCAACTCAACCGTCAACTTGAGGAAGAAAAGGTTGATTTAGTCGAATCGGTAGGTCGACTGACCACCACCGCTAGCGAGGCTCATGCTGTTTCCGGGTGGGTAGATAGGTATTGTCAGCGCCTTCATGAAACTGAGCGAGAGCTGTGGCGTATTCACCGGATTCTGACCTCTGACAAGAGGGCTTCTTCTTCCCATGGCTGATTTTAATTTCTATTCTTGATGTATTTTCTAGATTTCTATTGTTTTCATGAGCAGTTCATTTTACTGTTTTCCTGCACTTCCAATAAAACTCGCCAAGTTTTGCATGTAAATAAAGGCGTAAGTGTATTCCATTTCATGTAATCATGGCCTTGGTTCTTAATGAATGATCTTTTTCTGTGAAGAAAATCCTTGTTTATAGTTAGATTTGGCTCCTTAGTGTAGCCTTTAGAGAATTCCAGTTTTATTGACCATCAGGTCAGGAGAATTGGAGCATCCACCCTTAGCCAATCCTGGCTTATCTGTCAATCAGGTCAGGAAAAATGGGGCATCCGCCCTTAGCCTATCCTGGCTTAATTGACAATCAGGTCTGGAAAAATGGGGCATCCGCCCTTAGCTAATCCTGGCTTAACTGACAATCAGGTCAGAAAAAATGGGGCATCCGCCCTTAGCCAATCCTGGCTTAACTGACAATCAGGTCAATAAAAAAGGGGCATCTGCGTTTAGCCAATCATTGAGGTCGGGAAAAATGGGGCATCCGCCCTTAGCCAATCCTAGCCTTTGCAATTTTATTGACCATTAGGTCAGTTCGTAATAAAATATGGGTAGACTCAAATCATCATTATATAAATAAGTTTCATAAAACAATCTTACACATAGTATCTTCGTAAGTTTAATACATTCCATGCTCGGGGTACTCCGACTACATCAATTTGTTATAATTCATAGGCTCCGCGATTTTGCATGTAATTGTGGTGTTTTCATTGTGTTTTTAATTAGTTTTTGGTGTCGTTTTAGTAGTTTTAAGTCGAGTTTCGTTAGGTTATTAGGTTGTTTTCTCATTTTGTTGCTTTTTGTGTTTCTTTTTGATTTTATACTTAATATGGTTAAATGGGCTCAATTAATTTGTGGATGTGTGTTATTTTTGCTAGATTTTAACAAGAAATCGAAAAGAAGGTGAAAATTGTCCATTTCTTGATTTGGCTTGAGCTAAGGCGAGTCGGGGCGTAGTTGTCGAGCACCTGCCGACTAGCACCACACCTGCCAAGCACGCCCGCGTCGGTCGACCATGCATTGACGCAAAGCCGACGCTTCTCTCTATAAGCGTCGATCCATGGTGTGTCGACCGACGGCCGTCGACGCCATTGCACACAACACCTACTGAGCACTGTCGAGCCCGCCCGACCATGCTTGCAAGCTCCTGCCGACAGGCGCCGAGACCTGCCGGCCACTCCCGCTCAGCACCGAGCCATCTTGGCCCATGTCGAGCCACTTTTCAAATTTGCCGAGATAATCAAGCCCAACTCGACCCAAATGGTCTAGTATGACCATTTTGGGTCAAGATTGGTCAAACATAGGACATCTAAGCTTATAAGGCATGATTGACCCATTTACCCCTAATTTAACCTAGTTGAAATAGAACACTTCTCTCATTTTGTAAAGGATCTCTACCTCCTCCCAACCCAAGCTTGGATTTGGGATTATTTTCTCTATCTAGATTTAATTTCAATCTTTGCCTTGGGTTTGTAAGCTCAAGAAGGATTCAAGTACTCCCTTTTTAATTCCTTGTAATTTTATTCACCTTTTAGATTCTCTCTTTAATTCTAGTAAGCTTTCTTTCGATTTCATGGTTGTTCTTCGATTTCATTCTTTTTGCCTTAGGTATTAAAATTTGTACTTGATCTTGTGAATCATCTATGGAATCTAGTTGAGTGACACATCAAAATCATAGATCGAGGCCTAGATCGTTTAATTTCACGCTATTTCATATGTTTCATGCATTTTCTTCATTTTTATGCTTTTTATCTTAGCACCTTGAATTCATGTTAGATCTTAGGAATCGGCTATGGATTCTAGATGAATGACACGTCTAGATCATAGATCGGGTCTTGGATCATCTTGGTTTTGAGTTTTACATATGCTTTATTTTGAATTAAATTTTTGTGCTTTGTTTCATGCTTAGTATTAGATCTATTGCTTGTTTCTTTTTATTTCTCATAAAGTTTTAAACTTTCCCATCCATTTTCATTGCTTTATCCATTCATGCTTTCAATTCATGTTAATTTACATTATTCAAGTTTTTATGTTCATGCAAGCTTAGTTGTACCTTGTGCATGCATGCTTGTACTTGGTGAAACATTGCATTTTCTTGCTTGTTTTCATTATTTGCTTGCATTTTCATTTAAGGCATACGACTGAGGCATTCTACGCACTTGCTATTTCTATTCCGAGAATAGTTTGGCTAGTTTAATTGCTTTATTTGCATTTTCCTTTACTTTTCACAGTTTGAAACACATTGATATTTACAATTGAATTGATTTCCGATAACACCAGGCCAATAGAACATTTTATTTCTAAAACAACAAAAACAACACTCCATCCATTTGTTCTAATTTATAGGCTCCGCTTGCCAGAACTCTTGTAATCTTAAAGGGTCTTTGCCAAGTGGCATCCATCTTTCCGTTGGCTTTTCCCATATCAGCTCTGCGCAACACCAGATCTCCCATCTAGAAACATCTCTTCACCACTATTTTATTATACGTTGCCCTAACTCGTCCTCGCATGTGTTCCATCCTAACGGCTGCTCGTTCTCTTTTTTCCTCCACCAAATCCAATGCATCCTGTACCAATAGTTCATTATGATCTGTATCGAAGCTTTGGATCAGGTGAGTTTCTAGATCTATATCAGCGGGAATAACAGCATCCATGCCATATACCAGGCTAAATGGGGTTTCTCCAGTACTCTCCTTAGGATTAGTGCAATAGGCCCATAGAATTGAACTGAGCTCTTCCACCCATATCCCGCCAGACCTCTTTAGGCGTGCATTGATCCCCTTGCACTAAGATGCAATTGGTCACCTCGACTTGACCATTTTCCTGAGGATGATAAACAGAGGTGAAGTGTTGGTATATCTTCATCTTAGTGCCCCAGGCCCTGATCTTAGCTCCCATAAAATACGTGCCATTATTCGAGACCAGGTTTTTAGGGATGCCAAATTGACACACTATGTTTTTCCATAAAAAGCCCATCACTGCATCCTCCGTAATCTTTGCCAGAGCTTCGGCCTCTATCCATTTGCTGAAATAATCAATGGCGACAATTAGGAACTTCTTATGAGCTGGAGCCGTAGTGAATGGTCCGACAAGGTCTATCCCCCATTCCACAAAAGGGCAGGGAGAACTCATTGTCATGAGCTCTTCCGCTAGCCAGTGAACCAAGGGAGAGATTCTCTGGCATTTGTGACACTTCCTAACGAAGTCTTCTGCTTCTTTTCGCAACAATGGCCAAAAATAGGCAGCTCTCATGACTTTGCTCGACAAAGTCCTGGCACCCATATGATTACCACAGCAGCCTTCGTGGATTTCTCTAAGGATGTGGGCACCTTCCTTCCAACTCAGGCATCTCAGAAGAGGTTGTCCAAACCCTCTCCTATACAAATCTCCTTTGATAAGGCAGAAGCGAGAATATTTGATCCTCACCTTCGTTGCCTCTCTTTTATTATCTGGCAGCTCTCATTTTTCCAGATATAATCTGATCGGGTGACGCCAGTTTGTCTCCTCTTTTAGTGCATGCACCTATTCCTCTCCAAACTCCCGATATGCCATTAGGAGAGTGATTACTCTTTCCTGACAGTCTGTTGCCGAGCTGGCTACCTTAGCTAAGTAATCAGCTCGGCCATTTTTATCTTTGGGGATTTGATCGATTGTTAAAGAGTTCATGGCGTTGGTCAATTCGCCGAACTGAGCCAAGTACCTTTGCATATGCTCCTCTCTTGTTTCAAACTCTTCGTTTATTTGTTTGCATATAAGCTATGAATCTACTCGCGCACCCACTTGGTCCGCCCCTATCTCCTTTGCCATCTGGACTGCTCTCAGCAAGGCCTCATACTTTGCCACGTTATTGGAAAGGGGGTAATTCATACGCATTGCTTACTCTGTAATGACCCCTTCCGGTTCTATCAACACTATCCCAGTACTACATTCGAGGTTGCTTATAGAGCCATCGGTGTATATCGTCCATTCCTTTGTCTCTTCGGGAGAGCTGGTCATTTACTGCATGAAATCAACCAGTGCCTGGGCCTTAATTGTTGTTCGCACCTCGAAAATAATATCGAACTCACTGAGCTCAATTATTCACTTCACCGAGCGTCCAGAGGCCTCTGGCTTATCCATGATCACTTTCAGGGGTAAGTTAGTTCTAACCACCACATTATGTGAGAGGAAATAGGGGCGGAGCTTGCGAGCCGTTCCAACCAAGGCTAACATGGCTCGTTCCACCTCTACGTACCGCATCTCGGCATCATGCAAGGTTTTGCTCCAATGGTATACTGGACTCTGTATCCTGCCTTCTTCCCTGATCAGGACCGTGCTGACAGCCTGCTTTCCCACGGATAAATACAATATCAAGGGCCCTCCCTAGACATGTTTTGTAAGCAATGACATCCCGACCAGGTACTCCTTCAACTTCTGAAATGCGTCCTGGCATTTCTCATCCTACTGGAACGGGGCTCTTTTTCTTAAGGCTTGAAAAAATAGTAGACTTTTCACAGCCGAGCGTGAAACGAACCTGCTCAAGGCTGCTATCCGCACAGCCAAGCATTGCATCTCTTTAACATTTTTCGAAGGCTGCATATCAATACTAGCCTTTACCTTTTCTGGATTTGCTTCTATCCCCTTTTCCGTGACCATGTAGCCAAGGAACTTTCCAGCTCTTACCCCAAACATGCTTTTTTGGGGTTGAGATTCATCTTATACTTCCTCAGAGTATCAAAGGTTTCCCTTAGGTCATCCACGTGTGAGGCTGCTTTCACGCTCTTGACCAACATATCGTCCACATAGACCTCCATGTTGCACCCAAGATGATTTTTGAGCATTTTGTCCACTAGCCGCTGATATGTGGCGCCCGCTTTCTTAAGCCCAAACGGCATAACCACGTTTTAATAGGTCCCTTTCGGAGTTATGAAACTAACTCATTTATGGTCATCCGCAGCTAGCCTGATCTGGTGATATCCCTGCGAGGGGTCCATCATACTCAGGAGTTCACAACCCGATGTGGAATCAACCAGTTGGTCTATCCTCGGCAGTGGGTAGTGATCTTTAGGGAAAGCCTTATTAATATCACAGAAGTCTATGCACATCCGCCAGTCCTCTTCCATTTTTGGTACCAAGATTGCGTTAGAGAGCCATTCTGGAAACTGTATTTCCCGGACATGCCCAGCCTCTAGCAATTTGTCCACCTCAGCTTCAATAATGACTTCCTTTTCCGATCCAAAGTTGCGCTTTCTTCGCTTTACTGGTTTTATTGTTGGGCTAATGTTGAGATGGTGCTCGGCTATTATCGGGTCTATCCCAACAAGATCTTAGGGAGACCAGGCAAAAATATCTGCACTGTTTCTGAGTAAGGCTACCAAATCCACCAACATATCGGGGCTGAACGTCGTCCCTACGCGCAGAACTCGACTGTCATCTCCTGGGACTACCTCAATTGTAATCAAATTTTCCTCCCTCTAAGTTGGACAGATCTGGCATCTTCTATCCTTGGCCTTTTACATCTCCCCTCTTCTTCACCGCGCCGAATACTATCTACATACGTGCGTCTTGCCGCGTATTGGTCACCGTGGACCTCTCCTACCCCATACTGGGCGGGGAACTTCAATTTCATATGGTAGACGGATATTACAGCTTGAAACTATCTCAAAGATGGTCGCCCAAGCATGACATTATACTAGGAAGGTGCATCCACTATCAGAAAATGCACCGACTTGGTTTGTCTAAACGGACCATCCCCCAGCATTACTAGGAGGTTCACCGCTCCTATCGGTTTTAGGGCTCCCCCTGCAAAGCCTACCAGTGATGTCGTGACCTCCTCCAAATCCACATTTAAGTTAAATTGTCGAAAACATCCGTAAAACATGATATCAACCGAACTACCCGTCTTCATGAATATTCGTCTTATGGTGTAGTTGGGGACAGTGGTTGCGATAACCAAAGCATCCATGTGAGGGGCCAAGATGTCATTCTCATCTTCCGATCCAAAGAATATGTTTAGGCTTGGCGTTAACTGCCCGACCTCATTCACTTTCCTTGTCAGGTCTTTCGCAGCACGAACATAATTATTTTGGGTTCGTCTGGAGTGCTCATCCCGTCCCCTGTGATCATTAGGGTTTCACCTCGTACTTTCTGAGTCTGATCATTCCTTCTTCCATTCTTTTATCAACTATCCAGCTCATGCTTATTTTCCCGAGGTCGATCTCGTCTGCGAGGTTTAAATTTGGCTTCCTCACGTCTCGCCTGTACAAACTCCTTGAGGTGCCCTGCCTGTACAAACCTCTCTATCTCATCTTTCAAGTGGGTCCACTGATCTGTATCATGACCGTACTCATTATGGTATCGGCAAAATCGGTCAGATCCTTATTTCCTTAGTTTCTGGGAATATGTTCTGGGCCATTTGAGATCAGGGTGTCGCTCAATCGCCTACAGAATCTCCCCCTGAGGTGTAGCCTGAGATGTGTACCTATCAAAATGGGGTCATCCTCCAATCAGGTCAGAACTGGGTTTCTTCATCGGGGTCCTGTCCTCCCTATCACGTCGTTCCTTTTTCTTATCTCCATCTTCCTTGATTCTCAAATCCTCCTCCAGATGAATGTATTTTTCTGCTCTCTCCAGGAGCTAGCCAAATTTCAGCGCTGGCTTTACGACCAGTGTTTTGCATGTAATTGTTGTGTTTTTCTTTGTGTTTTTAGATAGATTTTTATAATGATTTTAGTAGTTTTGAGTCATTTTTCGTTAGGTTTTTAGGTCATTTTTCTTGTTTTATTATTTTTCGTGTTTCTTGCTAATTTTATATTTTAATGGGTTAATTTGTTCAATTACCTTAAGGTTTGGTGAAAATCTTGGGTTTTTACGTTTAAAATTCCTATTTAATAGGCCAAGGCATTGGGGACAAAAGTTTAAGACAAGGCGTGCCCAAATCGGTGGCAAGAAGAGGCTCCAAAAATGGCTAAAATTCTGGAATGGTGGCCTAGCCTCGCCAACCTTCACCTAGCCTCACCAACCTTCGCCCAGCCTCGCTATCCGACGCCTAGCATTGCTAAAATCCGCACCAGAACTGCCACACTGGGTAGCTGCCGACACTGGGTTACCCAGTGTCCGAGCAGCGCCTGCCAGCGCCCGCCCAGCGTCGCCCGTGCCTGGGCCAAGCGTCGCCTAGCCTTGCCATGCCTCGCACAGCAACGCCCGCGCCCAGCGCCTACGAACACTGGGTGCGCCTGCCGACACTAGATTACCCAGTGTCCAAGCCATGCACGCCCAAATCACTATTTCCTTGAGCCAACTCAAGCCAAATCGAGCCAAAAGGTGTCAAAAGGCTAGCCAAGTGGCTAGAAAGGTCAACACGGGTCAATTTTGGTCAAACCCGGTAATTTTAATCCTTTTTACCTAATTTGGCCCATTTAAACCCAATTAAACTTATTATAAATAGAACCTCATTCTCATTTTGTAAAAAAAACATCACCCCCTCGAAACCCAAGCTTGGGTTTGGGATTAAAATTACTCTCAAGCTCTTGGATAATTTTCTCTCTTAGGTTTTAGATTTAATTTCAAGCTTTGATGTAATTTCTTTTCCTATATTAGATTTAATTTCAAGCACCCCCTTGGGGTTTTAAGCCTAAGAAGAATCCAAGTACTCCCTTGGATTGTTACTTTTGATGCAATTACATTCATGCTTTTTTTCATTTCTTAATTCAAGTTTCCTTTCAATTTCATGTTTTATTCTTTATTTCCATGTTTTGTTCTTCATTTCCATGCTTGTTCTTCATTTGATGTTTTTTGTCTTAGCACCTTGAATTCATGTTAGATCTTAAGAATTGGCTATGGAATCTAGATGAGTGACACATCTAGATCATAGATCGGGTCTTGGATCATCTTGATATTTAGTTTTTCTTGTGCTTTATTTGCAATTTAATTTCCATGCATAGTTTTAGATTGAATCTTAAATCTACTCTTCGTTGCTTGTTATTTTTCATAAAGTTTTAAACTTTCATGTCAACTTTCATTTCTCTTTCTATCCATGCTTTCATTTTTTGCTAATTTGCATTATTTGAGTTTTTATGCATAGTTGTACCTTGTGCTTGCATGCTTGTACTTGGTGAAACATTGCATTTTCTTGCTTATTTTCATTGTTGCTTGCATTTCTATATTGAGGCATACGACCGAGGCATCCAACCATATGCAATTTCATTTCTCAGCTTAGTTTAGATAGGTAAATTGTTTTATTTTCATTTTCCTTTTATTTCTTCAAGCTAGAAACACATTGATTCTCTTAATCGAATTGATTTCCGATAATACCAAGCCAAATGAACCTTTAATTTCCAAAACCACGAAAAAATACACTACAAAATGGCACCGTTGCAACTCGGCTTGGTTAAGGCTTTCGATTTGATTGTCGTTTCATTGTGTTTTTAGATTGCTTTATTATTTGACATTTTTGTTAAGTATGTTAGGTACGTATATCTATGGTTGATATATTCCCGACATGGGAGGGCATGGTACAAACCTTGTCGGGAATGGAATGAAGTATAATGTCCTTGGCAACATGGGAGGGCATAGTGCAAACCACGTTGCCAATGGTGGTTTTGGTTATGGGAAACCCGGCATGGGAGGGCATGGTGCAAACCATGTCGGGTTTGATAGTTACTCGGGCGTGAATGGTTCTTTGGGTGGTTATGGAGAACCAAGTTCCTATCCGAACTTGCAAGCCCCGACTTCCGGTCCGTATGGCTATGATACTCCACAATATTATCTGAATACGCCGAGTCAGAATCCCGGGCCGTATGGAAGTCCTCATGCTTACAATTTTGATCATGCACCGATTAGTACCACCAATAGTGCTCATAATCCCGACCCATATGAGTATTTTGGCTATGTGAGCTCCAATGTCCAAAATGCCCTCCCCATCCTTGATTTTTTGGTCGAGACTCCTATTTAACCCTCCGATCCGACCCTCTTGGCTATTTTGCAAACTTTGTCCGATATCGAGGCTTCGTTTAATGCTCGATTCGATGCTCTTGATGCTACGGCCGACAAAAAACACACGACATTTGCGTAAATAGAAAGTGATATGGTCGTGCTAATTGAAGCTAAGAAGACAAATTGCCAAGCTAACCTTCACATCCTCTTGCGGTCACGGTCATTGGAAGTGGTGGGGTGGTCGATAATACAGTTGTTCCCCCGTCTGAGGTGGAGGTGGTTTCTATTACGAGTATTCTTCCACTTCCCAATTCTACCCTCCCCAATTTTGCAAAGAATATTCCCGATGCTCCTATACCCTATCCATCAAGCTTATCCTTCGAGGTTGGCTTATGCATGGACATGACCAAGAGTTGGTCGAACAATTTTTTATGGAGGACAAGAGCAACGAGGAGGAGAGTGGCCAAGAAGTCTATTTTGAGGATCATTGTGAGGATGATGAGCCCCTTGTCCATACCGACGAACCCATTGTGTTTCAAGGTGCCAACAACATAAGTTAAGGAGATTATGATTGTGTCGTTGAGGGCACCGACAAATTGTTGGTGGGGGAGGTGGAGATTTTTGATGATATGATTGGAGAGCTTGAAGAGTATCTTGAGGGGGTCGGTGGATTGTTTGAGTTAGTTTCCGATGAGGCCGAGAGGAGGCACAAGCCCGAGCTTAAGCCTCCTCCATCTCTCCTCGATCATGCTTATTTAGATAAAGAGGAGAGCCAACCGATTACCATCTTGGAAAACTCGGATCGAGATGAAGAGGAGGGGTCGATTGGAGCGATTAAAGTTCTTAAGAGTGCGATTGGTTGGAGACCCAGAGTGATAAAGGGAGCTAGCCCTTGGAATTACTTGCATAAACTCGTCTTGGAGGATGATGCCACACCACCTCGAGGATTTCAAAGGCATTTGAATCCAAATTTTGAGGAAATAGTGGAAGACGAGAACGTGATCGAGGATGAAAAGGGAAAGTTATTGGCCACGAGGGCTACGACGAGATGGGAGTTTTTGATCGATACTAAGAGGTTAAATGAGGATATCAAAAGTGATCATTTCCCTCCCCCATTGCTCGACCACATGTTGGAAAAGATAGCCGGCCATTACTTCTTTTGTTTTTGGGATGAGTCGATGGGCAACTTCAAAACCACTATCCCACCCGAGGACCTAACCAAGGTGAGTGTCGATTTCCCATTTGGAACGTTTGCTTTTTGGCGGATCTTATTTGAGCTATGCAATGCACCAAGGACGTTCCAAAGAGTGGATCCTCCCGACAAGGAGGATATTGTTTTGGTGGACCCTCCCGATATCTTTCCATCTTGATCAAAAAGGGAGTACGTTGAGCTAATGACGTAAAACAAGTGCTTCTTGGGAGGCAATTGAATCGAACTTTTTCGCTTTAAAAATATAAAGCTCGTCCGCAAGAGAACGGAGCTATTGTAGGCGATAAGCTGACTCGAGTCGAATCACAAGGAAGACTAATCGGAAACTATTTCGGTGTTCAATTTTACGTACGTAGAAACGAAAATAAAAACTAAACTAAACACTCGATAAAATAGAGTTTGAGGTGTTCTAACATCTACGAGCAATAAGATTTAAAATCTTTAAAACGATTAATAAAACGAGGGTTCTAGTGTGTCGGAATCATCTCCACGATCGGGGTTGTCAATCCCAATGTTTATGAACGACCTGAGCACACTAAAATGATAAATCTCGACCAACAAGCATGAACATAATCAACAATATAACCTCAATAAACATTTACACCAAAGCATGAACATAAGCATTAATAAAACCATCCTCAAGCATAAACAAAGCATGTAATGAGAAAATACATAAGAATCGAAATACTAATCTACGAGAATCACAACTAAACTATCGAAGCAAATAAACATAAACTAAAAACAAGAAAAACGGTAAAAGGATTATACAAAATTATGCTATTAAATTTCAACATCAAAGTAAAACGAAATCCAAAGTTACACTATAAGAACAAATAAGAAAAGTGCAGAAAAACTTATTATCTAGAAAAGCATCAACCATCCATCGATCTTCAGCGACGAGAATTGAACTTGAACGACGGACGACATAGAAACGACGAACTACGAACTATCTAACTCTAATTTTGCTTGAATTGAAATGTTGGCATGAACCGAGGGTCTTATGTATTATTCTGACCTTTCCCCCACGTCCCAGCACCTTGAAAACGAAGAAACCACCGGCCTTTTATAGAATTTTGAAAAAAAATGCTCAAACTGTTGGAGCGTCGACGGTGCGTCGATCGACGCGAGCCACGATGCACGCGTTGACCAGGCAGTACATCGATTGACGGAGCTAGGATCGACGCAATAGAACATTTGCATCGACGGTGCGTCGGTCGACGCGGGCCAGGATGCACGCGTCGACAGGCAGTGCGTTGATCGACAGAGCTAGGATCGACGCAATAGAACATTTGCGTCGACGGTGCATCGACGGTGTGTCAGTCGACGTGAGCCAGGCTGCGGAAGCTAGTGTCAGCATGACTCGGACACTGGGTAACCCAGTGTCTGCACAGCACATTGCTTATCTAATCTTCGTCTTCTCGAGCTATAACACCAAAATAAAACAAAATTAGATTATTTCATATAAAATAAAGTAAAAACACATTAAACACCAAACGAGACGAAAAACATCAAAAGGAAGAAAAACGATAAAAAGATAAACCTAAACACCCTAAAAGTACACAACATACAATGCAAAAATACATGAAAATCACATACAAATATGTACAAATCTATTCCCCCACACTTAGCTTTTTGCTTGTCCTCAAGCAAAATCTAATCTAGACGTAGACAAGGAAAAGCTAATTACCCGATGACTTAATTACTAATGCATCCATATGATTCAAGAATTTAATACATTAGATCGACTAAAAACTCAACTAAAAGGACGACACGATAACGTTGAGATAAGAGATTTAGACTAGCTTCCGAACACCTAAAAGTAACGAGTTGACCTCCATGTACGTCACCCATCCATGCCTCGGCCAAAGTCTATCCCTGCTCAAACCGCCAAATCGTCACCCGACTAGCCCAGTCATCAATACACCTCTTTAACAATACAATCTAAGAAATAAAAATAAAAATAAGAACTCAACTTGTACAAGGTTTTCTCTTCTTGTACTTATTCTTTCTTTTTCTTTTCTTTTTTTTATTTTTCTTTTCTTTTTCTCCTTTTTTTTAATAAGTACATATAAAGATGAGGTACCAAACGAGCATAATATACACAAATCACAAACGAGAGTTCATTAACTCCAACCTTACGTTGCTAAGTGCAACTGATAACATTCTTCAATATCGCATATGGAGTATTAACGTCTCCAAAATAAAAATAAAAATTACATAAAATCCTATAGAGGGTATCGAAAAATGGGGCTAGTAGAGAGTATTCGACTCTTAAGAACGAAACATGAATAGAACAAAGGGCAAGACACTTCATAGATTATTTACACTTCATTCCCCACAATTACACTATTGTTCGAACGGAAGTCTAAATATCCTAACCAAAGCATCTAACCACGTCACTTTGTCAAGGTTCCAGTCAATATCAATACACACAACTCAAATCAGCCACAAGCAAGCATACAAAAATTTACTAACCAAACCAAGGACAAACCCCCCCACACTTAAACCATATAATGTCCACATTGTATAAAATGACATAATAAGCAAGGTATGGTAAAAGGAAGAGAAAGAAAGATACGTCCCTAAAATCGTGCTTGTGATAATGAGTCGAGCATCCAAGACCATCCAACGGGCTTTAAAGTCAAGGGGAACCTGGAACGAAAAGAAACAAAAACACACAAAAGCAAATAAAGTTAAAAGACTTGGGTTGCTTCCCAAGAAGCGCTCAATTTAACGTCTCTAGCTTGACGATGTCCACGTTCGATGTTATCACGGGTCTAAAAATAGACGATGGTCGTGCCACGCCTTGGTATTCTCTAGAAGCAAGAATTGGCGATGATAATCACCAAGGCGGGCATAAAAATCACATCCCGAGATGCAAAAATACATGAAAATCACATACAAATATGTACAAATCAGCAACCCAAGTTCTTCTCGTTTGTTTCTTTTATTTTCTTTATTTCTTCTTAAAATGAAAATCCAAAAACATTTGAAAATTTGAAAAATAAAAAAATATTTTGTTGAGATTTGTGTACATATTTTATTGAGTTTTTAATTTTGTGTGATTTTCTTGTATAGTGTGTTGTTTTCCCACTTCAACCTTGGGCGATTGGATAAGTGAGTAGCGTTTGTGAATCTGGAAGATACTAGCCATGCTCGATTTTTGCATGGATTGCTTAGATACCTAGGTGGACCCCACCGAGCTCGACCAAAACTCGCTCGGTTAAGGAAGTTTCTATTCCCCCTCCTTTTACTTGGTTTTCATTAAAATGAGGGTAATGCATGGTTTATGTGTAGGGTGGGTAGGTGGTTAGGGTCCCAATTTTTGTCAAGCATGATTTGTTGTTCTTAACTCGAGCCTTGGCGAAGTGACCCATTCTTGGCGAAGCGACGCTTACTATTTGTGCAATTATATGGTTGGGTCAATTTTTGTGTCGTTTTTGTCTTTATTACATTGTTGAACAACTCCACATACTTGAAGGTTTGAATAGTTTACTTGTCAAGTTTTTGCATGTTTATGCCCTCTTGTGTGAGGAGTTGAATTTTTGTGCTTCGTCCAAAACCCGCCTATTGATTAACGTGGATTTGTCCTTATTTTATTAGTATTTTAGTTCGTTTTTCTATTTTTTTTTTTGGTATAAGTTGAATGATTTAAGCGTTATTCCATAATTTTATAGTTCCAGCTTATTTTACCGTATTTTGATCGTAATTGATGCAAATAGGTGATATCTCGTTGTTTTTCACCTTACAGCTAAGTAACCGGAAGAGTTTAGCGCGTAATTAGATGAAGTTGATGTTTAAGAAATGGAGAACGAGCTTTCCGATGAACGAGTAGAAAAAAGATCGAGAAACTGAGACAGACTCTCTATCGCATCGATAGACGCGAGCGTCGACGCGAGGCATGATCCGCGATGATCGACGCACAGCCGATGCAGGGCTGACACAATTATCTGAAGCGTCAATCCTAGACGCGTCGGTCGACGCTCAGTCGACGCAATTCTCTGTTGCATCGATCCATGACCGCGTCAGTCGATGCCCCCGCCCAGTCGACGTGATCACCGAGCAGCATCAACGCCGAGCACGAGCACGCGTCAATCAACGCGACGTCGACGTGACGGCCAGAAGTTCATTTTTTAGGGTTTCTTGTGCGCCAAGACTTGTTATATCTATAAATGCCCTTCATATTTCGGATTTTTATGAGACACACGACATCCTAGGGTATTTGAGCTTAGAATAAACATATTTCAACATCATATAACAAGATTAGAAGACCGAGATCAAGGATCGAAGAACGACGAGTCCGAAACTTCAATTTCACGTTCGGGATTCAATCTTCGCCCAAGATCGACGTTCAACTACAGAATAGCTGGAGATTTTCATCGCTTTTATTAGTTCCAATAAGTATTCCAAACTCTTAGTTAACTACGTAGTTATTTTCCTAGTTAATTGCTTAGTTAAATTCATAGTTAATTCTAGAACTAGTTTAATTAGTTTAATTGTTTCATGCTTGGATATTGGATTTATTTAGTTTATTTATGCAAGTTGATTTATGATTAGTTATTCGTTTTTAGATTCGTATGATACAATTGCTTCATGGTAGTTTGTTATGTTCAAGTTCTTAGATTCGTTAATTAGATTTAAATCTTCATAGCGTTTTATTGATAATTTAATTATTGCTCATAGTTGATAATATAGTTTAGAATAATTAGTTTAATTATCCTTAGTTTAATTATTGTTTTATCTATAATGATCAATTCAAAATATATTAAAACCCCAAATGTACATGTATTTTATTTTAGTTCGTAAATTGAGAAAAACATCCGAAAGACCGAATAGTTGTTTCCTCGAGAGATACGACTCGAGTCAAACTCATCACCCTACAAGTTCCTCGTACTCTTGCGAGCAAACTTACGTTTTTTAATTTAAATATCTATAATTGGGGTGCATAAAAAGTTTGGTTCAAAATTTTGGCGTCGTTTCCGGGGAAGCAACGAGTAGGAATTTAAAGATGTTTTTCGTTTTACTTTCATTTTGAGCTATTACTTTCTTTTTATTTTATTTTCGCACTTGGTCTTTGCCATTTGGTATGTTGATGTATTGTTGAATTTATGCAAGGAAGGCGATCACTTCAACGCGACCTTGTACCATTCATTGACAACATCCATTGTTCGAACCCACCAAGACAAAGACCCGTTTTTATTCTCGAGGACGATTCTTCAACAGCTACTGAATTTGCTTGCGGCGAGGCTCCCGATATAATGTTAGGAGCACAATCAATTCGAAACGGCGATTCCCCACCAAGATCACCACCACGTCTTGTTCGAAATGGGTATGGTAGTGAACCCATCATTTTTCAAGAACAACCACAGCCCCGAGCTTATTGGTCTAATTGTCAGCAACACATGGAGGATGCGAGACAAGATGCGGGGAGAAACGAAAGAGTCACATGGAAAATATGAGGCAAAATGAAGAAATGAACAACAATATCATGCGTCGACACAACATCGAAAACGTGGCATTTAGGAATGAGGATCTTCTGCAGCATAACGCATATGCTAACAATCAGAGGCACGTAAATACTTGGTTGGCATATGACGACCACTATGAGAGAGCTAATGACCGAGTTAGGGAACCAAGGGGAGAACGAGCACCTAAACAGCGCGATTTGGCGCGACCAAAGGTTGTACCTTTTAGGTCAGCAATTGTGCTCGGACCAACTGCAAGGGAAGTGGAGATCAAACCGCACCAACTTAATTTACTCCTGACTTTTCACGGAGGTGCCCATGAAGACCCCTTGGCATTTTTAAACTATTTTATTGATGAGGTTGGACGATTTGTGGTTCATGGCTTCAACCAAGAGGAGGTGCAAATGATTTGCTTCCCGTATAGCATGAAGGATAAAGCTAAGTCATGGCTACTCTTCCTAGAGCCTGGTTCGTTGACTGATTGGGATATGATCAGCGAGAAGTTTTTAAATTAATATTATTCGGCCCAAACTACGGGGCCTTCATCGGAGGCAAATTTCCACCTTTGAACAGTTGGATGGAGAGCTATTTCATGAAACGTGGTGAGCGTTACAAGACGCTTTTGCAATCTTGCCCCCACCACAACTATTCTTTGTAGATGACCAACCAGTTTTTCTTTGATGGATTATTGGACAACGGGAAATAAGAAGTAGAGATAGCGGCAGGAGGAGATTTCAGAGATTTGACAGCCACCGAGGCGAGATGGGTGTTGGAGAAGCAAAGCAAAAAATCTAGACAAACCAACTCTCGGCCTCGTAAAGTGAAGGTCAATGAGATTTCCATTCCCGATCCTGATTTAGATGACGGCAAGTTAGTCAAAGTGAAATGTGAGGAGATATTTGACGAGAAATTGGCAGCTTGGAAAGCCGAGCGGGCGAGCAAGGCCGCTGCACAGAATATGAATGTAACTTGTAACAAGTGTGGATCCCCTAGCATTTAACAGACGTGTGTCCAAACAACATTGAGCAGCAAGAAGACGTTAACGCAATTCAGAATTATTCAAACCAAAAGAAGTACACTCCGCAACGTAATAATCATCTTTTCAAGTGGGGTCAGGAAACCCAAATCATATGCCACCTGATCCACAATATCCTCCACCACAATATGCTCAAGCACCATTGCCACCTCCACAAAATAATCCGCAAGGGCAGGGGCCTACAACATTTCAGTCAACGGATCAGCTATTGGTTTGGCAGCAGAATCAAGTGGCCGAGACTCTTAAAAATTGAGATGGACTCGCTGAAGTTAAAAACGAGATCATTGACATGAAGAAGGCTATATCTGAGAATACGGCTGGGCAGAGGAAACTTGAAGCAGCAATAGGACAATTATAAACTCACTTAGCCAAACTCTTAGACGAAAAAGGTAAACTTCCAAGCCAAGCAGAACAAGCATCGGCAGTTCATGTCCTTCGCAGTGGGGAGAAGATCGACAATGGCATATTGGACCAGGATGAGGAAATTGTCTCTACACCAGTGTACAAGCTACATAAATCCACCAATAGATATGTTCCTGGATCTATGCAAGGGACAATTCCGAACAACACCCTTATCAAAGACGAGCCATCACTGCCGAAGCAATCAACGATGCAAATTAAGGATGTTGTTCCTTTTCCGAGTCGGTTGCGTCCAGCGAAAGAGAACAAGAGGTTCATGGAGCTATACAACCTCTTGAAAAACGTCAATATCAACCTACCACTTTTGGAGGTAATCAAAACAATTCCCGCCTACGTCAAATTTTTTAAGGAACTTGCCTCGAGAGAGAGATGTTTGGCGACGAATCAATACGCTCCATTGCCGAAGGAAATTAGCGCAGTTTTTAAGAATCTATTTCCACCCAAGGAACGCGATCCTTGAAATTTCTGCATCACTATTTCATTGGCTAATGGACAAAAAGCAATAGGAATGTTAGATCTCGGAGCAGGAATTAATCTAATGTCGTATTCGCTTTATCAATAATTTGATCTTGGACCACTTAAGCCGACAACCATGCGTCTACAGTTGGCCGATCGCTCAACCCGACTACCCTTGGGAGTAGTTGGATGTTTTAGTACAAGTTGGAGAGCTCGTAATTCAAGTTGATTTTGTGGTTATGGACGTTGGCAAGGTACTGGCTAAAAGCACTGAGCATACCATTTTATTGGGGCGCCCGTTTATGTCTACCTCCCATACGCTAATTGATGTTCACAATGGGAGGATGACCATGACCGTTTTGGGCGAGAAAGTGACGTTTTCTCTAAAAGATATTCAAAATACTCCTTCCCCTACCATGATAGATGACTGTTCATTAGTTGATCCCGTTACATCATGCATTCAAGAGCTTATGGGAGTCGTAGTTGTAGACAAGTTAGGCGATGGGGACGACGCCGGATTTTGGAGGAAGGAGGAGGATACGCAAAAAGATGACTTCGGTGAGGAGGTTGATGAGTTTGACGAGGAAAATCATTTGAGTGGAGAAGAGTTGATCGAGTTACTAGGTATTGACATGAGCGATATTATTGAAGAGTTTCGAGATGAATTAGATGTGGAGTTAAAGCCACCGATGAATCATTCTATGCACGATTTCCTCAACCCTAACAAAAATTTCATAGATGTGAAGAACAAGGGCGAGACATACCTCAATGATTGGACGAGGGAGGCGAAGAAATCAAAGAAGTTCGCACCAAAGAATGCATAAACTTGCAGTATGAGGTTGGAGAATTAATACTGTATAATCATGAACGTCAATACAACCCAGCTGATTTTGGAGCTGCATGGAGCGGACCTTTCTTGATAAAAGAATTAGACAAGTATGGAGTAGCCACGTTGTATGATGAGGTCGGAAATTCATCCTTTCAAGTTCACAAGCATAGGTTGAAGCCTTATTATGACAAATAGAAGAAGACTCGTGTTAACAAGTCGGTGGAGTATGGAGATCCACCACACGGTTGGAATTAAACGAACAAAATAGCGTCGAGCAAGCGACGTTAAAATTTGCGCTTCTCGGGAGGTTACCCGAGCTTTTTGTATCCTTTTGTACCTTATTTTAAATTTATTTAATTTTTCTTTTTGATTTTTAATTGTTTAGAACATATGGAAGGAATCGAACGAGGAGAATTGATCAAACGAGCGAAAACAAAATCGACCCAGAATGCCACCCGCGTCGGTGCCAAAACTGCTCGCATCGGTCGATGCATCGCCAACGCGCCTGCCGATAATTGCTCTTTGTCGCGTCGATTGGGCTCGCGTTGGTCGACCCAGCGTCGATGCGACCCTGTACCCGGCCCAGGAACGTTTAAAAATCAGATTTTGACCCCCCAAACCCGACCCATGCGTCTTGACCCGCGGGAGAAACCCTGGAAACTATTTTTAAAACAAGAAAGCAACCCCCCCCCCCCACCCCCCCCCCTCCTCTTATCACTTTCCTCTTCTTCTTCTCAACTCATATTTTCAAAATTCTTGTTTCCTTCCAAATTCTTACCTTCTTCAAATACTCCTTTCACTACAAATCCAGAAACTCAGAAATTTCCACATAACAAACTTCCATTCGAGCGAATTCTTCAAACGGGCAAGGTAGACTTGGAGCAATTCCGGGGCAAGTTGAAAAATTTTCGACACGAAGTTCGTGTGACGTTGAGGTACTTCGCTTATACTCTCTTGGGAATATATTATTGTTGTTGGTTGTGTATTGGGAAGTTGTTGGTTCAAGGATTACTCAAAATTCTAGTTGGTTGAACACACACGCCAAGTGTTCGACAAAACTCCCCAAAGAAGCAGAAGGTTTATTTTCAAGGTTTTTCATTCTCGTTCACTTTTGTATTTTTTTATTATGTCTTGAGCGGGTAAACGAAAAGATATTTTGGGGAAATATGGAGCAACGTTCCCAATTTACGACAAAAAGGAAGGGGACTTATTTAAAACTATTCGAAAATGGGGATTCGCTACCCATCGGACTTTGAACATCAATGGACTTGAGGAGGAGGCCTCAAATGGCTCGGAACACCACACCGACCTTTCCCGCTATGTCGATGGCCTTGGGTGTGGGTACTTCGCCCAAATGCACCTCCCCGGATTTAGCGAGCTTATGATCGAGTTTTTCTCTACTTTGGCGATCCAGAACAATGAGACGTTCACATGTAGACTAAGTGGGAATGACGTTTTTGTTAACGAGGAGATTTTTGGCAGCATCTTTAGTTTTCTGGCCAAAGGGGACCACCCGGTAGGAGTTCAAGGCTTCGACTTAGCCTCTTTGGGGGGATGATCACCGGGGGGAACACGGGCGATTGCAAGCGATTTCCGTGCTTGAAAATTTAAGACGATGCCCTCTATGTCGCCTACAAGATCCTCGGCCACATCATTTTATGCAAGAACGAGGCCACCTACGCGACCAAGTCCGAGCTCTATGTTCTTCAATGTCTTCTCGATGGTCGTCAAGTCCGGCTATACCCGTTGATCTTGCAAGGACTCTACAATGTTACTAAGGGTACGCCGGGAAGAAAGACGCCACTTCTCTCCTTCGCACCGTACATTACCGGCCTCGCCCGTCACATCGGGTTCGATCCGGCCGAAAGCAGTTTGCATCCACTCGAGACTACTTCACTATCTCTTACACGTGCCCCTCCGCCCCGAGTGAGGTCTTCGACTCAAGGAGTATCCTCGTCTCGACATAATGACGAAGACGGTGATACGAAGATGGAGCCGACCCCACATACTACTTCGGGCCCGAGTCCCGATTGGGGTTAATTTTTCGAGGATAACCGAGCATTTCAATTGAAGATGTTCGACAAGCTCCAAATCATCGACGAAAAGAATGACACGAACCATGAGCAAAGCCGTCGGAGCTTAAGGAAGATGCGAGCTCGCATTTTGAGGCTCTAGGAGCGGTTTGAGGCGGCGTATCCCCAACCTAACATGGACGTCGATGATAACCTCGAGGATGATTGTTCCCGCGAGTTCTAAATCTTGTATCTTTATTTTTATTATTATGCTTTATTTAAAGAAAAATGAAAAATATAAAAATCCAAAAATATTGTTATTTTGTTTTCTTTTGTTTGTTTTGTTTTTCTTAGGGCATTTCACATCACGTACGTTGAATAAGCGGCCGATTGCACAAATCAACGGGTAGCGGCTCAACTACTATTATTTCAGGGATGTTTTCTTTTTCCTTCGTCTTTTTGAATTTTGGATGTATTTGTAGCAATCAGGAGATTGCCAGGATTTTTAGAGAGGGGGGTGGTCGAGTGTGATTTGTATTGCTTAATTGTGTAATTTTTATTATTTGGCCTATAATAATTAAATGCTTAAACGTGATTAATTGCTATTTCTGCGCTTAATTGTGTTTGTATAGCTTGCCTGTCAAAGTTGACTATGTTTGATTTGAGGTTCATGTCTTTTGAGCGTGCATAAGTGCATAAATTTCAAAAAATTTATTGTTATTTATATATTGTAAAATGGTACTTGGACGGAATTAATTTCGAAAAACCTTTAAAGCAGCGTCAATTCAAAAACTTTTTCATGCAAAAAAGCCTGTGAGTAGCCTGAGTGTTTATCATCATTGCATGTGCTTGAATAAGTTACAATTTTGATATCTCTTTGAAACCGCTGTGTGTAGTTGACTTTGAAAATGAGGTTAAGGCACATATAAAACCCTATTCCGGCCATATCCATATATTTCAGCCACTATAAATTGCGAATGAGCCAATCATAGCCAAATAATCCATGCCTATAGCCATGAGTGTTTTTGAGACGACCCCTACAACCCATTAAAAGCGTGGGGTAGGAGTTCGTATTTTTATTTGTTATTTGAGTCTTGAAAATTTTTATTAGGAATTTATTATTTTGTAAGTAAGGACCACCATCTAAAAAAAGTAATTAAAAGAAAAAAAATCCATAAGAAATAATACAAGGGGAAAATAAAAAAAAAGAAGGATGGTGAGTCTTGGTAAAATTTTGTTAGTCATTGCCTACGCGCTAATAAAGGATTGTGTTTTATTGTTTATTTTCTTGAAGCCTAATATTTAAAGGCAAGAGTTGTGTTAAGGAAGCATATTTATAAGCTTCAATTGTTTTTAAGTGGTTTGAGCTTACAGTCGGTTTACGAGTTTCGAGTTGAGGAATAGCCTAATATTAAGGCTACGTTATGAGAGTTAAGTAAGGTTTCTATTTTTGAGCGAGGTGAAGCAATTTGCTTCTTGATTAGACTAGGTTAAGTGAGCGATTGAGACACACGACTTATATATTTCATCCCCGTCCAAAGAGCCTTACATTACAACCCGAAAAGACCTTTTTCGTTTCTTTGTTTATAACACACTTAATTCGCGATTAAAAATAGGTTGATTTTCGGTGCTTGTTTATTGTATTTGTATTTGTATGAGTTGAGCGTAAACACTTCCCTATGAAAATTGCTTGAGTGTTTTTGAGCGCACACATATATATTTCTTTCGTAAGGAAGCATGACTTTGTTTTTGGAGCGACAATGTAATAATGGTCAAGTGTTTGATGTTGCATTATTTGTACCTATATTTTCAAAATTATGTATGTAGCATAGCTCGACTCTTTGCTTGAACTTGTTTTCATTATAGTTATACTTTGAGTTTATCGTTTGTTCGAGGACGAACAAACCAATTAAGCGTGGGGTAGTTGATTAAAGTGGATTTGTCCTTATTTTATTAGTATTTTAGTTCGTTTTTCTATTTGTTTTTGGTATAAGTTGGATGATTTAAGCGTAATTCCGTATTTTTATAGTTCCAGCTTATTTTACCGTATTTTGATCATAATTGATGCAAATAGGTGATATCTCGTTGTTTTTCACCTTATAGCTAAGTAACCGAAAGAGTTCAGCGCGTAATTAGATGAAGTTAATGTTCAAGAAATGGAGAACGAGCTATCCGGTGAACGAGTAGCAAAAAGATCGAGAAACTGAGACAGGATCTCTGTCATGTCGATCGACGCGAGCGTCGACGCGAGCGTCGACGTGAGGCATGATCCACGAAGACCGACGCACAGCCGACGCAAGGCCGATGCAATTCTCTGAAGCGTTGATCCTAGACGCGTCGGTCGATGCTCAGTCGACGCAATTCTCTATTGTGTCGATCCATGACCGTGTCAGTCGATGCCCCCTCCCAGTCGACGCGAGCACCAGGCAGCGTCGACGCCGAGCACCAGCACGCATCGATCGATGCGACGTTGACGTGACGGCCAGAAGTTCGTTTTTTAGGGTTTCTTATGCACCAAGACTTGTTATATCTATAAATACCCTTCATATTTCGGATTTTTGGGAGACACACGACATCGTAGGGTATTTGAGATTAGAATAAACATATTTCCACATCATATAACAAGATTAGAAGACCGAGATCAAGGATCGAAGAACGACGAGTCCGAAACTTCAATTTCACGTTCGGGATTCAATCTTCGCCCAAGATCGACGTTCAACTCCGGAATAGCTGGAGATTTTCATCGCTTTTATTAGTTCCAATAAGTATTCCAAAATCTTAGTTAACTACGTAGTTATTTTCCTAGTTAATTGTTTAGTTAAATTCTTAGTTAATTCTAGAACTAGTTTAATTAGTTTAATCGTTTCATGCTTGGATATTGGATTTGTTTAGTTTATTTATGCAAGTTTATTTATGCTTAGTTATTCATTTTAGATTCGTATGATACAATTTCTTCAAGGTAGTTTCTTATGTTCAAGTTCTTAGATTCGTTAATTAGATTTAAATCTTCGTAGCGTTTTATTGATAATTTATTTATTGCTCGTAGTTGATAATATAGTTCAGAATAATTAGTTTAATTATCCTTAGTTTAATTATTGATTTAGCTATAATGATCAATTCAAAATCTTTTAAAACCCAAAATGTACATGTATTTTATTTTAGTTCGTAAATTGAGAAAAATATCCGAAAGACCGAATAGTTGTTTCCTCGAGAGATACGACTCAAGTCAGACTCATCACCCTACAAGTTCCTCGTACTCTTGCGAGCAAACTTACGTGTTTTAATTTAAATATCTATAATTGGGGTGCACAAAAAGTTTGTTTCACCTATATATATATAATCAACATTTACTCAAGAAAAGATTGTAAAGCTCTAAAATCTCTTTTGATTTTGCTCCCAAATTCGGTGCAAACTTGTGAGTAGCCTTGTGTGATTTATCGGCTTGCTTGCATTTTTATGGAAATTGCATTGAGGAGGTTTGATTTTGCTCGTACATGATTGAATTTAAAAATGACCTCGAGGCACATATATCACCCTTGTTCTGGCCATATCCATATATTTAAGCTACTTTAAAAGTCCCAAACGAGCCCCCTTGAGCCTATGTCCCGTTTCTTGTTAGTAGAGCTTGATTTTAGCTCTTATATCTTCATAAATTGTGAGGTGGGAGTGTATGATTAGTTAACGAGAAATGTGAGGGAAATCGATTGTGGGTTTTGGGTTTTGAATTGCTTATACAAAAAAAAAAAGGAAAAAAGAAAAAAAAGGAGAAGAAAAATAATACTCTAACACAAATCATGAAAAGTGATAAAGCGTGCGTTCAGGTGTAAAGCCTAATTTAAAGGCTAAGTTTAGTGAAAAGAAGAAAATTCAAAAAGATTCTAAGTGTTGTGAAGTAAAAGTCGGGAAAGCGTGTGAGAATACGAAAGGGATTCGAATGAGAGTTTGGTGAATTTGGAATGGTGAAGCGATTATAAGCTTTGGGTTTTAGAAGTTAGAGTTTTGTGTGTTATTGATCACGTTTGATCGTGTGTTAGCCACTATATCCAAATATTCCATACCTTACCAAAGAACCAACATTACAACCCATAATAAAGACCTCTTTCGATTCTTTTTTGATCATGTGCTATGAGCAATTTTGAGCGTCCGATTTGTGAAACCTTGACAAGGTGCATGTATTGACCGATTTGAGCGTAAACACATCCTATATACTAAACATTTGAGCGAATTGAGCAAACACTCTCAAATTCCCTTGGAGAGGAAGTCATCGATTCGGCTTGCATTTGAGAAAGAGTAGTACCAGCAATGCTTGACAAATAGCGAATCTATGTTGATAATCCCATCGTATTAATAAGGATAAGCACAAGGATTTTTCTTTTTACACAATGTTCATTGCATGTACACTCTCGATTCTTTTCATTGTTCGAGGACGAACAAACCAATAAGTATGGGGTAGTTATTTTGCATGTAATTGTTGTGTTTTTATTTGTGTTTTTAGATAGATTTTTATATTGATTTTAGTAGATCTGAGTTATTTTTCGTTAGGTTTTTAGGTCGTTTTTCTTGTTTTATTATTTTTCGTGTTTCTTGCTAATATTATATTTTAATGGGTTAATTGGTTCAATTACCTTAAGATTTGGTGAAATTCTTGGGTTTTTACGTTTAAAATTCCTATTTTATAGACCAAGGCATTGGAGACCAAAGTTTAAGCCAAGTCGTGCCCAAATCGGTGCCAAGAAGAGGCTCCAAAAATGGCTAAAATTCTGGAATGGTGGCCTAGCCTCGCCAACCTTCACCTAGCCTCGCCAACCTTCGCCCAGCCTCGCCATCCGTCGCCTAGCATTGCCAAAATCCGGGCCAGAACTGCCACACTAGGTAGCGCTGCCGACACTGGGTTACCCAGTGTCCGAGCAGCGCTTGCTAGCGCCCGCCCAGTGTCGCCCGTGTTGCACCAAGCGTCGCCTAGCCTCGCCATGCCTCGCCCGCGCCCAGCGCCTGCGGACATTGGGTGCGCCTGCCGACACTGGATTACCCAGTGTCCGAGCCATGCACGCCCAGATCACTATTTCCTCGAGCCAAGTCGAGCCAAATCTAGCCAAAAGGTGTCAAAAGGTTAGTCAAGTAGCTAGGAAGGTCAACACAGGTCAATTTTGGTCAAACCCGGGAATTTTAAGCCTTTTTAGCTAATTTGGCCCATTTAAACCCAGTTAAACATATTATAAATAGAACTTCATTCTCATTTTGTAAAAAAACATCATCCCCTCCCAACCCAAGCTTGGGTTTGGGATTAAAATTACTCTCAAGCTCTTGGATAATTTTCTCTCTTAGGTTTTAGATTTAATTTCAAACTTTGATGTAATTTCTTTTCCTAGATTAGATTTAATTTCAATCACCTCCGTGGGTTTGTAAGCCTAAGAAGAATTCAAGTACTCCCTTGGATTGTTACTTTTGATGCAATTACATTCAAGCTTTTTTTTATTTTTTAATTCAACTAAGTTTCCTTTCAATTTCATGTTTTATGCTTTATTTACATGCTTTGTTCTTCATTTCCATGCTTGTTCTTCATTTGATGATTTTTGTCTTAGCACCTTGAATTCATGTTAGATCTTAAGAATTGGCTATGGAATCTAGATGAGTGACACATCTAGATCACAGATCGGGTCTTGGATCATCTTGATTTTGAGTTTTTCTTGTGCATTATTTGCAATTTAATTTTCATGCATAGTTTTAGGTTGAATCTTAGATCTACTCTTTGTTGCTTTTTAATTTTCATAAAGTTTTAAACTTTCCTGTCAACTTTAATTGCTCTTTCTATCCATGCTTTCATTTTTTGCTAATTTGCATTATTTGAGTTTTTATGCATAGTTGTATCTTGTGCTTGCATGCTTGTACTTGGTGAAATTTCATTGTTAATACTATTGATATGCATGAAAAAAATGCATCCGACCATTGCATTGAGGAAGTTTCACTGTTAATACTATTGATAGGCATTTGCTCATAGAATATATGCATATTAATAGTATTAACAGTGAACCAAGAATATTTTGAAGTATATACCATTGATCTTTCGAGTCTACAAGAAGATTGTCAAAATAGAAAACATGAACATCTCTAATATCTAAATGAGATATAGAATGACATCAAATGTGTTGAAAGACATGTAAATCTATTTCCAAGAGTTGATTTGTGATGGCTTCACGATGCTTATTCTTTCACTAGGATTTGTGGGGTTGTTATTTGCTCATATAAACGATGGTACCTTAAGCATTTTCATAGACTATATAGTTCGTAATAGAGAAATTTATTAAGAATAAAAGTATTTTAGATAAAATATTCTATATTGAATGAATGTTGGGATTATAAAGAGCGATTTTGAAGGTTATTTTTGGTGAACTTGATGAGTACCTAAACAAAATATTTTTCATGCATATCAATAGTATTAACAGTGAACCAAGAATATTTTGAAGTATTTACCATTGATCTTTCGAGTCTACATGAAGATTGTCAAAATAGAAAACAAGAACATCTCTAATATCCAAATGAGATATAGAATGACATCAAATGTGTTGAAAGGCATGTAGATCTATTTCCAATAGTTGCTTTATGATGGCTTCACGATGCTTACTCTTTCACTAGGATTTGTGGGGGGGTTATTTGCTCATATGAATGATGGTACATTAGGCATTTTCAAAGACTATATAGTTCGTAATAGAGTAACTACTAAGAATAGAAGTATTTTAGATAATGTCGGGAGCTTGATCGCAAGCAAAATAAGTTGCTGTTGAGGAATTGTCCTCGGGAATAAAAGCGGGTCTTGGCGGATTTGAACGGTGAATGTTGTCAATGAATGGTGCAAGGTAGCATTGAAGTGATCGCCTTCCTTGCATAAACTCAACAACACGTCAACGTACCAAATGGCAAAAACCAGGTGCGAAAGTAAAAATAAACTAATAAGTCAAAACGAAAATAAAATGAAAAACATCTTAAATTCCTACTCGTTGCTTCCCCGGCAACGGCGCCAAAGTTTTGATCCACTTTTGTGCACCCCTTTTTAATTAATTAATTTAAAAGCACGTAAGTTTGCTCACAAGAGTACGAGGTACTTGTAAGGTGATAAGTTTGACTCAAGTCGTATCTCTCGAGAAAACAACTGTTCGGTCTTTCGGATGTTTTTCTCAATTTACGAACTAAAGTAAAATACATGTACAATTGGGGTTTTAAAAGATATTGAGTTGATCATTATAAACTAAAGCAATAATTAAATTAAGGCTAATTAAACTAATTATTCTAACTAGATTATCGACGACGAGCAATAATTTAAACTACTTGAACTTAAGAACTAAGAATTTAAAGCAACGAATCTAAAGCATAAATATAATAACTTCCCTTAAGCAATCGCATCATACGAATCTAAGAATGAATAATTGAGCATAACTCAAGGTGCATAAATAAACTAGATTAAACCAATATCCAATATCAAATACTCAAGCATGAAACGATTAAACTAATTAATAAAACTAGAATTAACTAAGAAATTAACTAAGCAATTAACTACGAAATTAACTAAGATTTTAGAGTACTTATTGGAACTAAGAAAAGTAGTAAAAAGTTCCAGCTATTCCGGAGTTGAACGTCGATCTTGGGCGAAGATTGAATCCCGAATGCAAATTCGATGTTTTGGACGCGTTGTTCTTCGATCCTTGATCTTCGTCTTCAAATCTCGTTATGAGATGTGGGATTATTGTTATTGTAAGCTAAGGAACCCTAGGTAGTCGTGTATAAGTCCAAAAATCTGAAATATGGAGAGTTTATAGATATTACAAGTCTTGGCGCACAAGAAACCCTAAAATTTAAATTCTGGGCCGTCGCGTCGACGGTGCGTCGACTGACGCGCGCTGATGCTCGGCATCGTTGCTGCCTGGGTGTGCGTGTCAGCTAGGCGGGTGCGTTGACTGACGCGGTCATGGATCAACGCTTCAGAAAGTTGCGTCGATGTTGCATCGACTGACGCTCCTTCAATCGACACTTTAGAATGTTGCGTCGACGTTGCGTCGACTGATGCCCTTTCAATCGACGCTTCAGAATGTTGCGTCGGCCTTGCGTCGACTGACGCGGATCATGGCTCGCATCGATGGAACATCGACGCTCGCGTCAGTCGACACGATAGAGCGTCTGTCTCTATTTCTCGATCTTTTACTACTCGTTTCACCGTAAAGCTCGTTCTCCTATTCTTGAACATCGAACTTCGTCTATTACGCGCTGAACTCTTCCGGTTACTTAGCTGTAAGGTGAAAACAACGAAATATCACCTATTTGCATCAATTACGATTAAAATACGGTAAAATAAGTCAGAACTATAAAAATACGGAATTATGCTTAAATCGTCCAACTTATACCAAAAAAAAATAGAAAAACGTACTAAAATACTAAAAAAAAAATAAGGACAAATCTACTCTAATCAACTACCCCACGCTTTATTGGTTTGTTCGTCCTCGAACAAACGATAAATTCAAAGTATAACTAGAATGAAAATAATTTCAAGCAAGAGTCGTGCTATGCTACATACATAATTTTGAAAATATAGGTACAAGTCACGCAACGTCAATCACTCGACCATTATTACATTATCGCTCCGAAACATAATCATGCTTCCTCATGAAGGATAATATATAAGTGTACGCTCAAAAACACTCAAGTATTTTTTGCATGGGACGTGTATACACTTAAATCATACAATTATATGCACAATAAATAAGCACCGAAAATCAATCTCTTTTCAATCTCAAATTAAGTGCGTTATCACTACTAAGAATCAGAAAAGGTCTTCGCGGGTTGAAATGTAAGGCTCTTTGGACGGGTATGGAATATATAAGTCGTGTGGCTAACTCATGATCAGTCATGATCAATAACTCACTCAACCTAACCTAATCACGAAGCAATAGCTTCACCTCGTACAAAAGAAAAACCTCACTAAACACTCATAACGTAGACTTTTAAATATAGGCTATTTCCCAACTCGCAAACCGTAACACCGACTTGAAGCTCAGAAACCACTTAATCACAACTCTTTCGCCTTTTAAACATAAGGCCTCATAAAATAAACAATTAGACTCAAGCCTATAAAAGCGCGTAGGCAATTACTAACACAAGACCCACCATCTTTCTTATCATTTTTTTTTTATTTTTCCCCCGTTTATTCTTTTTATGGGGTTTCTCTCTCTTTTTTTTTAATTATTATTTTTAGATGGTGGTCCTTACTCACAAAATAATAAATTCCTAATAACAATTTCAAGACTCAAATAACCCATAAAAATACGAACTCCTACCCTACGCTTTTAATGGGTTAGTAGGGGTCGACTCAATAAAATCACTCATGGCTATAGGCATGGATTATTTGGCTATGGTTGGCTCATTCGGAATTTATAGTGGCTAGAATATATGGATATGGCCGGAATAGGGTTTTATATGTGCCTTAACTTCATTTTCAAAGTCGACTACACACAGCGGTTTCAAAGAGATATCAAGACTGAAACTCATTCAAGCACATGCAAAGATGATAATCACTCAGGCTACTCACTGGCTTTTTGCATGAAAAAGTTTTGAAATGACGCTGCTTTTTAGGTTTTGAGAAATCAATTGCGTCCAAGTACCATTTTACAATATATATAGATACTAATTTTCTTAAAAAAATTTATGCACTTATGCACGCTCAAAGACGAAAATAAATAATCATACATAGTCAACTTCGACAGGCAAGCCATACAAACACAATTATCGCGCAAGAATAGAAATTAATCGCACTTAAGCATATAATTATTACAGGCCAAGTATTAAATATAATTACACAATTAATCAATACAAATCACACTCAACCACCCCCCTCTCTAAAAATCCCGGCAATCTCCTGATTGCCAGAAATACATCCAAAATTCAAAAAGAGGAAGGAAAAAGAAAACATCCCTGAAATAATAGTAGTCGAGCCGCTACTCGTTGATTTTTGTAATTGGGCCTTGCTTCAACGTGCGCGATATGAATTGCCCTAAAAGAAAAATAAAACAAGCAAAATAACAATATTTTTGGATTTTTTATATTTTTAGTTTTTTTTTTATTTTTTATTTTATTTTTAATAAATAAAGTGTAATAAAGAAACTAGATTAGAACTCGCGGGAATCATCATCCTCGGGGTTCTCTCGACGTCCATGCTATGTGTGGGGTATGCCACCTCAAATCGTTCCTCGAGCTTCGAAATGCGAGCTCGCATCTTCTTCAAACTCCGACGGTTTTGGTCGTGGTTCGCATCAATCTTCTCGTCGATGATTTGGAGCTTATCGAACATCTTCAATTGAAATGCTCGGTTGTCCTCGAAAAACTGCCCCCAGTCAGGACTCGGGCCCGAAGTAGAACGGCGGGCTTGCTCCATATCCGCGTCGCCATCGTCGTCGTCAATATGCGGTTGAGATGACGAGCCTCCTCTAGTCGAAGACCTCACTCGGGGTGCCGGTGCACGCGTAAGAGGTAATGAAGTGGTCCCGAGTGGACTAAGTCCGCTCTTGGCCGGATCGAACCCGAAGTGACGGGCGAGGCCGGTAATGTATGGCGCAAATGAGAGAAGTGGCGACTTGCTTCCCGGAGTCCCCTTAGTGACGTTGTATAGTCCTTGCAAAATTAACGGGTACAACCGGACTTGACGACCATCAACGAGGCATTGTAGAACATAAAGCTCGGATTTAGTCGCGTAATTTACCTCGTTCTTGCATAAAATGATGTGCCCGAGGATCTTATAGGCAACGTAAAGGGCGTCGTCTTGAATTTTCGAGCAAGGAAAATGCTTGCAATCTCCCGTATTTCCCCCGGTGATCATCCCCCCAAAAGAGGATAAATCGAAGCCTTGAACTCCAACCGGGTGGTCCCCTACGGTCGGGAAACCAAAAATGTTGCCAAAAATCTCCTCGTCTACATAAACGTCATTCCCACCTAGTCGACAAGTGATCGTCTCGTCGTTCCGGATTGCCAACGTGGAGAAGAACTCGAGCATAAGCTCTCTAAATCCGGGAAGGTGCATTTGAGAGAAGTACCCACAACCAAGGCCATCTACATAGCGTGAAAGATCGGTGTGGTGTTCCGACCCATTCGAGGCCTCTTCCTCATGTCCTTGGACGTTCAAAATCCTATGCGTAGCGAAACCCCATTTTCGAATATTTTTGAACATGTCCCCTTCCTTTTTGTCAAAAATTGGGAACAGTGCTCCATATTTTCCCGAGACATCCTTTCGTTTACCCGCCCGAGACATTATCAATCAATTAAAAGTGGAACGGAAGTGATAAACCTTGAAAATAAGTCTCTTTGCTTCTTTGGGGAATTTTGTCGAACACTTGGCGTGCGTGTTCAACCAACTAAGAACTTGAGTAATTCTAGCACCAAAAATTTCCCAACACAACCAACAACAACAATAATATGATCCCAAGATAGTTTCAAGCGAAGTACCTCATTGATTGTTCGTAGAAATGACCGAATTGCCCGAATTTGCCCGAAAGTTGCTTCAAATCCACCTAGCCCATTTTGTAGAATTGCTTGACGAAAATTGGGAGGTGGAGTTTCTGGGAATTTTGGCTATCGCGGTTAATTTGGTGAGTCTTTGCAAGAGAATTAAAGAAAAGAAAATATGTGAGGATGGAGGTGGAATATTGAAATTTGGGATGTGAAGAATGAAGAAAAAGAGGGTGTGAGGGTGTTTTTAAACTATTTTATGGGCTATCCCCGCGGGTCAAGACGGATATGGGTCGGGTTGGTGGGCTAAAATCCGAATTTAAACGCTTCTGGGCCTGTCCGGGTTTCACGTCGACGCCCGTGTCAGTCAACGTGACAAAGACTAATTTCTCGGCACTTGGCGTCGACGCCACGTCGACTGACGCGAGCATCCTCGGCGTCAACGCGGGCGGAGTCCTGGGCATTATTTTCTTCGCTCGTTTGATCAATTCTCCTCATCCGAGTTCTTCCATCTGTTTTAAAAGGGTAAAAACCAAAATAAAACAATAAATAAAAATAAAAATAAAATATAAAAGGATACATAATGCTCGGGTTGCCTCCCGAGAAGCGCAACTTTTAACGTCGCTTGCTCGACGCTATTTTGCTCACTTAATTCCAAACGTACGGTGGATCTCCAAACTCCACCGTCTTGTTAACTCCAGTCTCCTTTCGTTTGTCATAATAATGCTTCAACCTATTCTTGTGAACTTGAAAGGATGAATTTCCGACCTCATCATATAACGTGGCTACGCTATACTCATCTAATTCTTTTATCAAAAATGGTCCGCTCCATGCAGCTTCGAAGTCAGTTGGGTCATATTTACGCTCATGATTATATAGCACTAATTCTCCAACCTCAAACTACCAGTTTTTAACTTACTTCGTGCGAACCTCTTTTGATGTCTTCTTCTTCCTCGCCCAATCGTCGAAATATGCCTCCCCCTTGTCCTTTTTGCGTGAAAATTTAAATTTTTTGTTAGGGCCGAGGGAATCGTGACTTGGGCGACTTATTGGTGGTTTATGCGGTCCCTCCATATCGAAATCGTCTCCAAATTCTTCTACGATATCCCGCATGTTGATGCCTAGTAACTCGGTCAAGTCTTCTCCACTTAAGTGCATATGCTCCTCAAACTCGTCATACTCCTTGCTAGAATCAACTCGTGTGTCCCCTTCTTTGATAGAAAATTTAGCGTCGTCCCCGTCGCTTGATATAGTTAAAGTTGCGACCTCTCGTATCTCGTTTACGCATGATGTAACGGGATCAACGAATGAATAATCCTCTTGCATGATAGGGGAGGGAGTGTTCTGAATATCTCTTAAAGAAAACATCACTGTTTCGCCAAAACAGTCATGGTCGTCCCCCCTTTGTGAACATCGATTAGCGTATGGGAAGTAGACATAAACGGGCGTCCCAGTAAAATGGTATGCTCAGTGCTACCAGTCGGAACTTCTCCAATGTCCATAACCACAAAATCAACTGGATGTAAGAGCTCTCCAACTTGTACTAAAACATCCTCAACTATTCCCAAGGGTCGTCGGGTTGAGCGATCGGCCAATTGTAGGCGCATGGTTGTCGACTTTAATGGTCCAAGATCAAACTCTTGATAAAGTGAATATGGCAGTAAATTTATTCCTACTCCAAGATCTAACATTCCTATTGATTTCTACCCATTAGCTAATGAAATAGTGATGCAGAAACTTCCAGGATCGCGTTCCTTGGGTGGCAATGGATTCTTAAAAATTGCGCTAACTTTCTTTGGCAATGTTACGTATTGATTCATCACCAAGCGTCTCTCTCTCGAAGCAAGTTCCTTAAAAAACTTAACATAAGCGGGCATTGTCTTGATTACCTCCAAAAGTGGTAGGTTGATATTGACATTCTTCAAGAGGTTGTATAGTTCCATGAACCTCTTGTTCTCTTTCGCTGGTCGCAACCGGCTTGGAAAAGGAACAACATCATTAAATTGCGTCGTTGATTGCTTCGGCAGTGATGGTTCGTCTTTGCTAAGGGTGTTTTTCAGAATCGTCCCTTGAATGGAACAAGGCACGTATATATTGGTGGATTTATGTATCTTTTCTACTAGTTTAGGAACAAGTTCCTCATCCTAGTCCACTATGCCATTGTCGATCTTCTTCCCACTGCGAAGGACGTGAACCGCCGACGCTTGCTCCGGTTAACTTGGTAGCTAGTCCTTCTCCTTATTTGACCTTACAAAGTCAGTTGCTAGTTGGCCCATAGTTCTTTCCATCCTATCCATGTTTTTAGCTAGATCATGCACAACACCAGAAAGATGGTCAATTCCGTTCACCTTCTTCGAGAGTTCATCAATCTTTGCGTTCACCTTTGTAAGTCCCTCTCTATTGCTGATCGTCTCGGCCACTTGATTTTGCTACCAAACCAACAGCTGATCATTTGGTTGAGTCGCATTAGACGCCTTCCCTTGCGTATGAAAATTATTTTGTGGCGGTGGCACTGGTGGTGCTTGTGCATATTGTGGTGTGGGATATTGTGGATCAGGTGGCATATGATTTGGATTTCCGGGGCCCCACTTTAAAAGAGGATTATCACGTTGCAGTGTGTACTTCTTTTGATTCGAATAATTTTGGATCGCGTTAACATCCTCATGCTGCTCAATGTTGTTTGGACACACATCCGCTGAATGCTGGGGGGATCCACACTGGTTATATGTTACTGCCATCCTTTGTGCAGTGGCCTTGCTAGCTCGCTCGGCTTTCCAAGCAGCTAAATTCTCGTCAAATATCTCCTCACATTTCCCCTTGAATAACTTGTCGTCATCTAAATCAGGATCGGGGATGGAAACTTCGTTAACCCTCATTTTACGAGGCCGAGAGTTGGTTTGTCTAGATTTTTCGCTTTGCTTTTTCAACACCCGCCTCGCCTTGGTGGCTATCAAATCTCCAAAATCTCCTCCCGCTGCTATCTCTACTTCTCGTTTCCCATGATCCAATAAACCATCGAAGAAAAGCTGGTTAGTCATCTCCGGAGAATAGTTGTGGTGGGGGTAAGCTTGCAAAAGTGTCTTGTAACGTTCCCAAGTTTCATGAAATTGCTCCCCCTCCAATTGCTCAAAAGTAGCAATTTACCGCCGAAGATGCCCCGTAGTTTGGGCTGAATAGTATTGATTTAAAAATTTCTCACTGATCATATCCCAGTCAGTCAATGAACCAGGCTCTAGGGATAGTAGCCATGACTTTGCCTTGTCCTTCATGCTATATAGGAAACAAATCATTTGTATCTCTTCTTGATTAAGGCCATGAACCACAAATCTTCCAACTTCATCTACAAAATAATTCAAAAATGCCAAAGGGTCTTCATGAGCACTTCCGTGGAAAGTCGGGAGTAAATTAAGTTGGTGCGGTTTGATCTCCACTTCTCTTGCTATAGGTCCAAGAACAATAGCGGACCTAAAGGGTACAACCTTTGGATGCGCCAAATCGCGCTGCCTAGGTTCTCGATCTCCCCTTGGTTCCCTAACTCGGTCATTTTCTCTCTTGTAGTGATCGTCATATGCGTAATGGTTCTCGCGCTCGTATCTTTTTCCGAAATTGTTTTGCTCGTAACCATGATCTTGATTCTCCAACCACTCATTCACGTGCCTTTGATTGTTAACATAAGCATCACGCTGCAGAAAATCCTCATTCCTAAATGCCATGTTCTCGATGTTGTGTTGACGCATGACATTGTCGTTCACCTCTTCGTTTTGCCTCATATTTGCCATGTTGGGTTGGTGATTGACTATGTTGTGCTGCTGGTTAACTCCTTCGTTTCTCCCCTCGTCTCGTCTCACGTTCTCCATGTGTTGCTGACAATTATCCCAATTGGCTCGGGGTTGTGGTTGTCCAAGCAAAACGATTAGTTCACTACCATACCCATTTCGAATGGGGCGTGGTGGTGATCTCGGTGGTGAATCGCCATTTCGAACCGAATGTGCTCCGAACATAATGTCGGGAGCTTGATCGTAAGCAAAATCAGTTGCTGTCGAGGAATTGTCCTCGGGAATAAAAGCGGGTCTTGGTCTTGGTGGATTTGAACGGTGAATGTTGTCAATGAATGGTGCAAGGTCGCATTGAAGTGATCGCCTTCGTTGCATAAACTCAACAACACGTCAACGTACCAAATGGCAAAAAGCAAGTGCGAAAGTAAAAATAAACTAATAAGTCAAAAAGAAAATAAAATGAAAAACATCTTAAATTCCTACTCGTTGCTACCCCGGCAACGGCGCCAAAATTTTGTTCCAAACTTTTGTGCACCCCTTTTCAATTAATTAATTTAAAAGCACGTAAGTTTGCTCACAAGAGTACGAAGTACTTGTAGGGTGATAAGTTTGACTCGAGTCGTATCTCTTGAGGAAACAACTGTTCGGTCTTTCGAATGTTTTTCTCAATTTACGAACTAAAGTAAAATACATGTACAATTGGGTTTTAAAAGATATTGAGTTGATCATTATAAAATAAAGCAATAATTAAACTAAGACTAATTAAACTAATTATTCTAACTAGATTATCAACTACGAGCAATAATTTAAACTACTTGAACTTAAAAACTAAGAATTTAAAGCAACGAATCTAAAGCATAAATATAATAACTTCCCTTAAGAAATCGCATCATACGAATCTAAGAACGAATAATTGAGCATAAATCAAGGTGCATAAATAAACTAGATTAAACCAATATTCAATATCAAATACTCAAGCATGAAATGATTAAACTAATTATTAAAACTAGAATTAACTAAGAAATTGACTAAGCAATTAACTACGAAATTAACTAAGATTTTAGAGTACTTATTGGAACTAAGAAAAGCAGTAAAAAGCTCCAGCTATTCCGAAGTTTCACGTCGATCTTGGGCGAAGATTAAATCCCGAATGCGAATTCGATGTTTTGGACGCATTGTTCTTCGATCCTTGATCTCCGTCTTCAAATCTCGATATGAGATGTGGGATTATTGTTATTGTAAGCTAAGGAACCCTAGGTAGTCGTGTAAATGTCCAAAAATCCGAAATATGGAGGGTTTATATAGATATTGCAACTCTTGGCGCACAAGAAACCCTAAAATCCGAATTCTGGGCCATCGCGTCGACTGACGCGCGCTGATGCTCGGCGTCCTTGTTGTCTTGGTGTGCGCATCGGCTAGGCGAGTGCGTCGACTGACGCGGTCATGGACTGACGCTTCAGAAAGTTGCGTCGACTGACGCTCCTTCAATCGACGCTTCAGAATGTTGCGTCGGCAGTGCGTCGGCCTTGCGTCGGCTGACGCGGATCATGGCTCGCGTCGACGGAGCGTCAATCGATGCGACAGAGCGTCTGTCTCCAATTCTCGATCTTTTGCTACTCGTTTCATTGGAAAGCTCGTTCTCCTATTCTTGAACATTGAGCTTCGTCTATTACGTGCTGGACTTTTCTGGTTACTTAGTTGTAAGGTGAAAACAATGAAATATCACCTATTTGCATCAATTACGATGAATATACCGTAAAATAAGTCAAAACTATAAAAATACAGAATTATGCTTAAATCGTCCAACTTATACCAAAAATAAATAGAAAAACGTACTAAAATACTAATAAAAATAAGGACAAATCTACTCTAATCACACATCTACTTCCACCGCCTTGTCGATGAGGCCAGATAATTGCCTTAGAAAGGAGTCGTTCAGCAATCCGCTGTTAGTCTGTGTGGCTCCACTAGGAGGAGGTTGCGCTGTGCTTGGTCTAGTTGCCGTCGACGGTCCTTCCACCTCTGGTGCGCCCGTCGGTGTGGCAGAGCTTGGCGTGCCACCTAGCTCCGCCACTAAATTTCGCTGAAGTCCATCTGATGCCATGATTTTCTCACATCTTAGCCTTATTTTTCCCACAGACGGCACCAATTATTTCACATGGAAAATTAACCTAAGAGAACTTGCACCTTCACCTGAGAATTTCACGACCTGCTCTCCACAAAAACATGTTAGAGAGGACCACCGGGGGTTTTTCGGTGAAAACCTCTCCGATGCTTAAGTCGGTAAGCATTTTTGATCAGAATAAAATAAAAGCAGGAGAAGAATGCTTGAGATTGCGTACCTCTCATCTCTGAGGTTTGGATATTTATAGTTTTTCATCAAGTGCGGACCTTCTGAGATCCCGGAAATAGAATTCTGCAAATCTCGGGCCGTTATTCATAATGGCCAGGTCGCCCTTCCCATCTAAGAAAAACCAGACCAGGAAAGTACTGGATCATTCCCTCTCATTTTAGGAGGGGTCAGATCACGGAAATATCCGGGGTGAGCCAGATCAGGAAAATCCACACCCCACAATCTTTAGTAGCCTCAGCTAGGAACAAGGCGATATTCAGCCAGGTCTACCCAACCAGGTCTGGTATTCACATTAGGACCATTTCAGGGCACACCAATCTCCATACACGTCCTCCGAATGAGGCAATGAAAAATTGAACGAGGGAATTGAAGGGCAAGACTTTGTATCATGACCACACATTCCACACCATGAACATGGGGGGCCAGTTTAGGGCGATATAACCTCTCAAGTTGAGCCTCCAAATCCTCTCTTCTCTTCTCCTTCTCAAGCTCCGTAGAGGATAAAGCCATGTTCGCTTCATTAGCACTAGAATACGTTGGTTGATAATAATTTGGCTCATGAGGAGTAAACACCCCCAAAAAGGGTTTGTTAACATCCCCCATAGTGTGGATGAGGTGGCCACTTGCGACAATGGAGCTCGGACCTCCAAATAACTCATACGGATCGGGCTTTGGAGGACTATTGTTGGTGTAAATTGGGGCATGATTGAAATTGTAAGTGGTCTCCAGAAACGGTTTGTTCACGTCTCCCATAGTGTGGATGGGGGGGCCACTTGCAAAAATGGAGCTCAGACCTCCAATCAACTCATATGCCTCGAGATCTTTAGAGGATAAAGTAATGCACGTCCCAAAATTGAGATTCGAAGTAGGAGGACCTCCACATGGGCAGGGATTCCCAAAGCTACAATTATGCATGTTCGAACAATGCTCGGGAATGCCATTACCGCCATTCGGGGTGGGAATCGGATATTGACCACCAACATACCCATTCGAACTAAAGCCTCTATTATATATGTTCGTGCATTAATTGGGCGCAATATAACCACCATATGGATGTCGGATTATGCATATTTGGGAAGTGATTCGGAGCATCATATCCTCCATACGGACCATTCGTACCCGAGGAGCCATTAAACCCGACATGGTTTGCACCATGCCCACCCATGCCGGGTTGACCATAGCCGAGTCCGCCATTGGCAACGTGTTTTGCACCATGCCCTCCCATGTTGCTAAAACCATTATAAAACATTCCATTCCCAACATGGTTTGCACCATGCCCGCCCATGTTGGGAATGTATCATAGCTATACGTACCTTACATACTTAACAAAAAAAAACATCAAATAACAAAGAAAGCTAAAAACACAAATAAACAACAATCAAATCGAAATCCTTAACCAAGCCGAGTCGCAACGGCGCCATTTTGAAAGAGTGGTTTTTGGGGTATAAAAGGTTCATTGGCTTGGTATTATCGGAATTCGATTTAATGTATGAATCAAGGGGTTTTTAGCTTGGAATTTAAATGAAAAGAACTAGAAACTATGAAAATAAACTAACTAGGAAATATAAATGCAAGTCTTTAGGATGACTCGTCGTGTGCCTTGAATTGAAAATGCAAAGCAATAATGAAAATAAGCAAGAACAAGCAATGTTTCATCAAGTAAAAGCATGAAAGCTCAAGTTACAACCATGCTTGCATGAACATAAAAACCTGAATAATGCAAATTGACAAACCAAAAGCATGAATAGAAAGAGCAATGAAAATTGACGTCAAAGTTTAAAAATTTACGAAAAATAACAAGCAACGAAGTGTAGATCTAAGATTCAACCTAAAACTATGCATGAAAATAAAAACCAAAATAAAGCATTTGAAATACTTGAAATAAAAATGATCAAGGAGTCAATCTATGATCTCGGTGTGTCACTCACCTAGGTTCCATGGATGATTTACAAGATCAAGCAATAATTCTAATAGCTAAGGCAAAAAACATAAAATGAAGAAAAAGCATGAAACATATTAAATACATAAAATAAATACGATCCGAGACTCGATCTATGATCTAGACGTGTCACTCATCTTGATTCCATGTACGATTCACAAGATCTAAAAAGAAATCAAAGTGCTAAGGCAAAAAGCATAAATTGAAGAACAAGCATGAAAATGAAGAACGACTTACTCGAATTTAAAAGGGAATCCAAAACTTGAATGAAATTACAATCAAAATAAAATTCAAGGGAGTACTTGAATTCTTCTTAGGCTTACAAACCCAAGACAAAGCTTGAAAATTAAAATCTAATAACTAGAGAGAGAATTTTTAATCCCAAACCCAAGCATTGGTTGGGAGGAGGTCTTTTTTTACAAATGAGAGTTAGGTCATATTTATAATAGGTTAAATTAGGGGTAAATGGGTTAATTAAGCATTATAAGCTTGGATGTTCCATGCTTGACAAATTTTGACCCAAAATGGTCATTCTAGACCATTTGAGTCGAGTTGGGCTCGATTGGCTCAGCAATTTTGCGCAATGGCTCGACATGGGCCAAGACAGCTCGGACACAGGGTAACCTAGTGTCAGCAATGTACCCAGTGTCGACAGCTCTCTGCAGGAGTGTGCGGATGTGGGCAGGAGTGTGCGGTCGCTGTCGGCTGGGCTCGGACACTGGGTAACCCAGTGTCGGCAATGTACCCAGTGCTGGCGGTTGGTTTGCGCTGGCTCAACCTAGCTACCATTCCAGAATGTTTTGGCATTTTGGAGCTTGTTTTTGGCTTGGATTGGCATGTCTTGGCTCGTCTTGACTTGTATTTTGGCCCTCAATGCCTCCACCTTTATAAATATGAATTTTAAACATAAAAACCCAAAAATTGCACCAAACCTCCAATTAATTGCACCCATTTAACCATATTAAATATAAACTCAACAAGAAACTCGAAAAATAACAAAAACGAGAAAACAAAAAAAAAAACTAATAAAACTTGACTCGAAACCACTAAAAATAATATAAAACCTTAATTAAAAATACGATAAAAATACCACAATTACATGCAAAACACTTACCAACAATCTTCCAGCAGATAGGTCAAATGTGACCTCGTTCACCACAGTGATGACACACGTATTGTCTTCTCCTCTAGTGGCGTTTGATCTTCTCCAATTTTTGGCTTGATTCTGGCATTTGTTGAACAGGCTTGTAACTAATCCCGTATTTCAATGAGTCTGGGATACTAAACTCTAGAATTTCGTCAAGCTTAGCCTTACCCTTGTTGAGGTTCGAGAGGGTTTCTTGAATCTTCTTCAAATCAGTCTTCACTCGTTCTCAGCATCCTTTTTAGTGAGTGACGACTCCAGTCGGACAATTATATTGAGTTAATCATCTTTTTTGTGACTCAGTTTATGCATCTTGATCATAAGAGCTTTGACTCTGAGCATTTGATTACCCCAGTTGGCAAATAACTCATCATACTCAATTCTCAGCTTCACGTATTTGTCAAGTGTTTCGTCAACTTCGGCATTCAAGCACCAGGTGTTTTTTTGGTGTTACCAACATGAATTTCTTCATCCCACACAACATTGGCAAACAATGCTGGAACAGTATTAGATGTATCAGAATCGTTGTCATCTTCATTAAACTCTTTTGCAATCAAGTTCTTCTTCCTCAGAGTGTTTGCACATTTATTTCTATAATGTCTCCAACCTTTACACTCATGACATTGAACTTCATTTAGAGGTTTTGGGGAACTAGAGGTATTGGATTCCGAAGACGAAGACTAAAATTTGGCAAGTGTACGACCTGATGATTTTGGTGTTGGCGTCTCTGGCTTGATTTTTGAATAAGACCCTCCAATATTATTTTTCCTTTTCAGGAACTTGTTAAACCGTTGAGACACAAGAAACACTTCTTGATCTCCAAGTGTAGTAGTTTCAACCTTCTCTAGCAGCTCTCTCCAATCAATATCTTCATCATCAGAGTTAACATCGGAAGTTAGAGCAATATTCTTCTCTTTTGAGTTAGAACCAAGATGTTCCATCTCAAGAGCGAGCCTACCAATGCATCGAAGTCTAGATCATCGGTGTTATTTGCTTCTTCAATGGCTACCACTTTGATGCTAAATTTCTTTGAAATTGATCTTACCAACTTTCACACAAGACGTAAGTTAGTCACTCCTTCACCAAGCTCTTCCCACTCGTTGGCAATGTCTGAAAGCCTCATGCAATAGTCCATAATGGACTCGTTTTCGTCCATCCTCATTGACCCAAAGGTAGAAGTCAACATCCTCAGTCTCCATTTCTCGACAATGTGAGTTCCTTCACACACCCTCTGCAATGCATCCCATGCATCTTTTGTCGACTCACACTTTTTAATTACTTTATAGTAGCTTGCATCAACATATCCACAAAGAGTGTTGATTGTCTTGGAGTTCCAGTTTGACAAGGCTAGCTCATCAGCCGTCCAGTCTTCTTCTTTCTTGATGATGGTGTCACCATCAGCATTAGTAGTGCGTGGTTTTTTCCATCCAAACGGGATGGTTCTCCATGCTCTTTCATCAATGTTCTTGATGTGCCACCTCATCCTTTGTTTCTAAAGAGAGTAGTTCTCGCCAGTAAGGATCGGAGGTCGCGAATTTCCTTGAGCGTCCATAGCGTCCTACAAAATAAGGATCAGTATACTTAGTACGCCAAGTATCCTACTCTGATACGAAATTTAAATTCGTGTAAATATATGATTACTAAATAAGTATTAGTAAATAGATGTTAGGTCTGGTGGTAAAACACCAGAAGTAACACCAAACAGTTTATATAAAAAAATAAGCAGCGGAATAATAAGAAATAGGAGAACACTGCAATTTAAACTTCGTTCGTAAGCAAATTTGCTTACGAACTTTGGTATACAAACCCGAAAACTATATTACTTTAAGTCGTTCAAGGTCAAATACAAAGTTATAAAGTAATATATGAAAACAATAGTATCAACACTTGATACTAAAATACTTGTCGCCACGATATGATAATCTTCTTCGTTGGTTACGCAACTCCAAAAATCTATGAATCTCGGATGGTGGCTTCAAGTATTACTTGTGCTTGTGTTCTTATTGTCCATGCGTCGTTCTTCTTTTCTTCTCGTCTCTTGGCTGCATTAAAAGTCGTGTATTAACAAGACTACTTCTTGTCTTAAATAAACAAGAATTCTAATCTTGGTAAACAAGTAAACTAATTCTAAACTTAATTTAGGAAACTAAATAAAATTCTAAACACAATCTTGAAAACAAATTTAGCGTCCTAATATGTTTTGAGCCAAAAAAAACTAAATGTCAAAATAAGAAAAATTGTCGTGAATGGAATTCCCAACAAAACTTTCGTTATAGAATATTTAAGACTTATGTAAGCTTTTATCATGTACTTTATGAGACTTTGTAAGATTTTTATATACTTTTAATTAATACTAAGGTGCATAAGTGTTGCACGTGCACCATAGGATTTAACTAATTTAAATTATAATATAATTTATTCTACTCTGTGTTTTAATTATAGATATCGTTCATATAATTCGTATCATATGATTTAACTAATATAAAGTATAATATAATTTATTCTACTCTATGTTTTAATTGTAGATATTGTTCATATAATTCGTATTTATTTCGTAAATTGAAAATATGAACAATAGATAACTTTAACCTCAACTTTGTGGAAGAATGAAAAAGTTGAAGAAATAGATAAATAATGGGGGGGAAGAAGATACGAGGAGAATGATGAAAAGAGATTATAATGCGCATTCCATTTTGATTTCTTTCGTGTGAACTCAACATGTGAAAAAACAAAAGAGAGAAAATAGAAAAAGTCACCAGACCCTTGGATTTCACTGAACAAAATTGAAAACTCGTTGTACCAATAATTAAATGAAAATTAAGTCTAACACCAGCAAACTAATAAAATAGAAAATTATGCCAATGATTTGAACGTGTTGTACTTAGACTCCTGATGTGAAAGAAATGTGGCAACAACTATAAGGTGCAAATAAATACATACTTATTAAGATACGTTCTTGTTGATATGTTTTGAATCTCTCGCTTCGAAGACGCCTCCGGCCAAACGGTATATAGTTTTGGGCCTTAAGCTTAACTTTGGTGTATTATCTCAATACTATATATATGGTCTTTGAGATCAGAAATCGGTAACCCTAATCAGTTAATAAAATATGTTCTTCTCTTTGCCCATGGACGTAGCCAATTTGGTGAACCACGTAAATTTGTGTCTTCTTTACATTTTCTGTTTATTACTTTATAATCCTATTTATTCATAACAAACTGGTATCAAGAGCCTGGTCGATTCGATCAGGGTATTTCCGCACCGTTAAGGTTTCTTTTATTGCCGACCAAGAATGTCTGCTTTCAACATAAAGGTTGACAAATTCACCGGGAGAAATAGTTTTGGATTATGGCAGATCAAGATGCGATCTCTGTTGAAGCAGCAGGGTCTGTGGGCGCCGCTATCAGGAAAACCTAAATCTAAGGATGTAGATGAAGAAGAGTGGAATACCCGAGAAGAAAAGGCCCACTTGACTATTATGCTATGTCTGTTTGACGATGTTATCATCGAGGTTGCTGATCAGGAAACAGCCGCTGCTCTCTGGTTGAAGTTAGAAAGTCTCTACATGACGAAGTTTCTAACCAACAAGTTGCTCTTGAAGCAATGTCTGTTCTGTTTACGCATGCAGGAAGGTACTCCCCTTCGTGATCATCTAGACAAATTAAACAAAATTTTACTAGATTTGCGTAATATTGATGTTAAAGTAAAAGATGAGGACGCTGCTTTAATTTTGTTAGTATCTTTGCCTGAATCGTATGAGAATTTTGTTGAAATGTTTATTATTGGGAAAGATAATCTATCTTTGGAAGATGTTCGATCTGCCCTCCACAGCAGAGAAGAACATCAACAGACAACTGGCTCTGCCACAGAAAATCAGGCATCGGGGCTGTTTATCACAAGTAAAGAAACAGGAAGATTTGGGAAGAAAATAGGGAAGCCGAATCAGAAAGGTTCAAAAGGTCCTAAACCCAAAGACACATGCAATTACTGTAAAGAACCAGGGCACTGGAAGAATGATTGTCCTAAGAAGAAGAGGAAGCAGGAGAAGAAAGGGGGTGCCGACGGCTCTGCAGCTGTGGCAGAAACTGATATGAATTCTGAAGAAGATCTGGCTTTGGTTGCAGCTGGACAGTCTCATTGTAATGATGTGTGGATTCTTGATTCTGGGGCATCGTACCATATTTGTTCTAAAAGGGATTTCTTCTCGACTAGCATATAGATGGAGTAAATGTTTCCATGGCAAACAGTGTTGTCTGTAAAGTGGTTGGAATTAGCTCAGTCAGGATACGGAAAAAAGATGGGGTATTATGCACCTTGAATGAATTCAGGCATGTTCCACAGATGACGAAGAATCTGATATCATTGAGTCTTCTTGACAGCAAGGGTTTCAGCTTCAAAGGTGAAGGTGGAGTTATGTATGTCTGTCAAGGTTCAAAGGTGGTCCTAATAGGCCTGAAACGTGGTACCTTATATTATATGTAAGGTTCCACTATGACAGGTTATGCTGATGTTGCATCATCCGAGGTTCAGACCACGAATATTACCAGGCTGTGGCATATGAGGCTCGGTCGTATGGGATAAAGAGGGATGCATATTTTATCAAAGCGGGATCTTCTTTCTGGGCATAAAGTGCAGAGTCTTGAATTCTGTGGGCATTGTGTATTTGGGAAGCTTCATCGCAGCAAGTTCCCAAAGAAGGCCATTCATCAGACCAAGGGGACTCTTGACTACATTCATATAGATCTTTGGGGTCCGTCACGTGTTGAGTCTATTGAAGGCCACATATATTTTGTGTCTATGATTGATGACTACTCAAGGATGAATTGGGTAATTATGATGAAGAACAAAAGTGAAGCGTTCAAGAGATTTAAGCAGTGGAAGGCGTTGGTAGAAAATCAGACTGGGAAGAACATCAAGCGACTGCGAACTGATAATAGCCTGGAGTTCTGTTCGTCTGATTTCAACGAGTTCTGCAAGGATGCAGGGATTGCTCGACACCGCACCATTCAACACACACCACAGCAGAATGGTGTGGCAGAGCGCATGAATCAGACATTGCTGGAGAGAGCAAGATGCATGCTCTCAAATGTTGTTTTGGCTTGAAAGATTTGGGCAGAAGCAGTAAACACGGAGTGCTATCTGATCAACTGTGGTCCTGACACTGACATTGATTGTAAGACACCTTACGAGGAATGGTCTAATAAACCTGCAGATTATTCGTTGTTGAAGGTTTTTGGGTGTACTGTTTACTATCATGTTAGTGAGGGTAAATTAGAACCAAGAGCTAAGAAGGGTATATTTGTTGGTTTCGTGGATGGAGTTAAGGGATATAGAATCTGGTCACCTTCAGAAAATAGAGTTATATTAAGCAGGAACTTGATTTTTGATGAGAATTCTATGCTTAACTCCACTGTGAAGTCCATTGGTGCAGAAAATTATAGTAGTGTTGATAAACAGGTGGAGCTGCAAGTCACTCTCGATGAGAGTAAATCAAAACTCCAAGGTGGAGAAGAGCGACATACTACTGCTGAAAGTACAAGTTCAGATGTTCATCTAGAAGCTCGCCAGACAAGCATAGTTGTTGATAAAGCTAGGAGAACAGTCGTGAAGCCTCCTATGCGATACGGTTTTGAGGATATGGTGACTTATGCATTACAAGTCGCTGACGAGGTAAAGAGGAAGAACCATATGTAGGTCAACCATTCACATACAGAGAGGCTGTTTCAGGTAGTGAGTCGGCTCAATGGCTCACTGCAATGAGAGAAGAGATGGAATCACTTGACAAGAATCTAACTTGGGAGTTGGTTAAACGGCCAAAGGGGAGGAATATTGTTACTTGCAAATGGATATTCAAGAATAAGGAAGAAACCACATTTGGTGAGGGTGTGAGATACAAGGCTCGAATAGTTGCAAGAGGGTTCACACAGAAGGAGGGGGTTGACTATAATGAAATATTCTCACCATTGGTTAGACACACTTCCATTAGTGTGCTACTAGCAATGGTTGCACAACAGGATTTTGAACTTGATTAACTGGATGTGAAGACATCTTTTCTACATGGAATGCTCGAAGACGATATCAACATGACTCAACCACAGGGGTTCCAAGTGTCGGGGAAGGAAGATTATATTTGCAAGTTGAAGAGGTCCTTATATGGGTTAAAGCCGTCTCCAAGGCAGTGTTATAAGAGGTTTGATAGTTACATGATCCATTTGGGATACAACAGGAGTCCACATGATTGTTGTGTGTATCACAATAAAGTAGATGATGGTTCCATGATCTATCTCGTTCTGTATGTGGATGATATGCTCATAGTCCAAGTCTGATATTCAGAAGTTGAAGGATTTGCTCAGTGCTGAGTTCAATATGAAGGATTTGGGTGCTGCCAAGAAAAGTATAGGCATGGAGATATATAGGGAAAGAGAAAAGAAGAAGCTCTTTGTGTCACAAAAGAGTTACATTGAGAAGATCTTGTCTAGTTTGGCATGTTGATTCAAGCTTTTGTGCACCTACTTTATAAAGATTCGTCAAATTTTTAAAAGCTCACCCGCAAGAGAATGGGATCGCGTGTAGGTTGATAAGTTGGCTCAAGTCGTCTCTCAAGGAAAACTAGATTCGGAAGTTCCTTTTGTGTTTGTTTTTCACGAATAAGAAATAAAAATTAAAACCTAATTTAAACACATAAAATCAATTTGTAGATTTAAACGAAGAACAATAAAATCAAAGGGTTTTGAAAAGTTTAGGAAAATAAGGGTTCTATAGCTTCGATTCATCTCAACGATCTCTTGGGAAAACCCAATTGATGGTTCACAACGAATTTAGGCTTTAAACCCATAAGATCTAACCAAAAAATCCCATCAATATCATCATCATAAACCCAACACAATCATCGACACAATTCATCATACAAGTTTGGGGGGTTTGTTTGTTTTAATTGAATTATTCTAGCAAGCAAGAATTAAAACTAATTAAAAGCAAGAAATTCAAGTCATTATTAATTAAACTAATTAAAAAAGGAATAAAAGACTTAATAATTAATCGAAGAAAATAGCAGCTTCTTGGTCGAAGAATTCTTAAATCTAAACTATCTAAGAACTATTCAAATTTATCTAAAATCTAAGAATTTAAAACTAAGAAATTTAAACAGTAACTAAGGAAATAGAAGGGAAATTGTTGTGGTTGTCAGTCCCCAAAAGACCTTGGAACCCTAGGAATATGATAATGTATGCAAAAATCCAAAATACATAGGGGTATATATAGTTTTTGCAAAACTTGGGCAGCAAGTCAGGGTAAGTCGGTTATCCGGGCCCGTTAACGGTAGCACTTAGCGGTAAGGATCTACCGTTAAAGCTATTGTTAATGTCTATGTTGCCTTCTAATGGTGATGTTAATGGTACTGTGTGTAATCGTAAAGCCTATCGTTAAGCTTGCACTCCACCTCTAGCGATTGGGTTAAAGGTGTGGTAGCGGTGAGGGTAATCGTTAGGTGTAACGGTAAAGCTATCGTTAAGTGTATCCGTTAGCTTCCAATAACTTGCTACTTCTTCGCCGGAACGCTCGATTCTTGTCTCTTAATCACCAATCTTCATCTCTTACATGTTGAACTTCTCCGGTTACTTAGCTATAAGGCGAAAAACAGAGATAATTCACCTATTTGCATCAATTAAGATCAAAATGTGGTAAAATAAGCTGGAAGTGCAAATATACGAATTTAAGCTCAAACTACCCAACTTATACCAAAAATAAATAGGAAAAAGAACTAAAATACTAATAAAAATACAAACAATTTCATGTTAATCAACTACCCCACGCTTTATTGGTTTGTTCGTCCTCGAACAAACGATAGTTTCAATGTATTATAAGAAAGAAAATAAGCTCAAGCAAAGAGTCGTGTTATGATACATACATAATTCTGAAAATATAGATACGTGTCACGCAACTTCAAACACTCCACCCTTATTACATTGTCGCTTCAAACCCAAATTCATGCTTCCTCACAAAGGGTAATATATGGGTGTACACTCAAGGCACTCAAGTATTTTCTGCATGGGACATGTATACGCTCAAATCATACAAATAGATGCACAATAAATAAGAACCGAAAATCAAAAACTTCTTCATCGCAAATTAAGTGTGTAACCAACAAAGAATCGGAAAAGGTCTTTTCGGGTTGTAATGTAGGCTCTATGGACGGGTATGGAATATATAAGTCGTGTGGCTAAATAACTCACTCAACCTATTCTAATCATGAAGCAATGTGCTTCACCTCATTCAAAAGAAAACCTCACTAAACACTCATAACGTAGCCTTTTACTTGGGCTATTTCTCAACTCGTAACTCTAAACCGACTTTTTGCGCAAACCACTTAAACAATCTAGAAGCTTATAGTACGCTTTTTCTTCAACACAACTCAACTATTGCCTCTTAAACATTAGGCTTTAAGAAAATAAAATTCAAGCCTTTATAAGCGTAGGCAATGACTCAACAAGATTCACCATCCTACTTATACTCTTTTTTTTTATCCCCCTTTTATTCTTTTTTATGGGGTCTTCTTTTTTTTTTTTTAAAGGATGGTGATCCTTAACACTATTACAATATTTTCATAAATCCCTGTTAAAATCTCCAAAACACAAATAACCATTAAAAATAACGAACTCCTACCCCATGCTTTTAATGATTGTAGGAGTCGACTCAAAAATCACTCATGGCTAATGAAAATGGATTATTTGGTTATGAGGGGCTCATTCGGAATTTATAGTGGCTAATATATATGGATATGGCCGGAATAAGGGTTTTTTCTGTGCCTTAACGTCATATTCAAAGCTAACTACACACAGCGATTTCAAAGAAATTTCAAAACAGAACTCACTCAAGTACATGCAATGATGATAAACATTTAGGCTACTCACTTGCTTTTTGCATGAAAAAGTTTTTGAATTGACGCTGCTTTTAAGGTTTTGCAAAATCGTTTGCGTCCAAGTACCAATTTACAATATATAAATAATAATTTTGAAAATTTTATGCCCTTATACACGCTCAAAAGACAAGAATCTCAAATCATATATAGTTAACTTCGACAGGCAAGCCAGACAAACACAATTCAGCGCAGAAATAGCAATTAATCACGTAAAATATTAGCTACTACAAATCAACGAATTTAATTTGCACATTTAGAAAATATAAATCACAGCTCAACCTCCATCTCAATATCGATCAAAGCATTGGGTGGCACAGTAAGAGGCTCAATAATCTCATCTCTCCCTAATAGCTCTTCCACCCCTTCTAAATTAAGAATCAACAACGGTTCTAGTGGAACGAATTAGGGTTCAATATTCTCACCCTTTTCTAAATTGGGCTCCGCAACACCTCCATTCTCATTGAGCTTGAGTAGGCTAGAATCTTCAACGTCATTTGGGTTCTTCAGTGGCAACACCTCCTCGTCATCATCCATGAAATCCTCGAGAAGCGCAAGAGGAGCGATCCCTACCATATCCCTAAATGATTATTCAAGCTCAATTCCTCAACCTCCAAGGTGGGCTCAATCACATCAGAAATCAACAGCTCCGGTTGACTCGGAAGTTCATTCTTGTCGTTCAACAACCTTGTTATAGATGCTGACAGTTGACCAATCATCATATCTAAATGCTCCTGCCCTTGCTGCATAGTCCTAACAAGTTCATCAAATTTCGAATCAAGGTCAGTTATTTGCATAGTCAATTGAGTAAATCCGTCCCGATGATGAATGGTCTCAACCTCTTGATCTTGCTTCCATATCAAGAATTTATCATTTGGTTGGTAGTATTCATAGGAGACATATCCCGTTTGATAACACGGTGGTGTAGATGTAGCGTTTGAAGGTTCAGAACTCTCTATTTCAGCTTGTAGGGCTGTGAACTCTTCACGAAACACTTTCTTGACATAATCCTCGAGATTCTGGTAGTTGTGTCTTGAGTCGTAAGAAATTGGAGACGGTCCCATTCAGACGAGTAGAACTCTCCTATGAATTCATCGTACACATTGTCCCACATTTGCATGGAGTCAGGTTCTGCACAATACAACCATTTCTTTGCCCGATCCCGTGGAGCATAGTGAAAAAGTCGCATCATCACTTGATCTTTGTAAGGCCAAGACGAGGGAAATTCGGGGTGACGTCCTCGTACTCTTGGAAGAATTTCACTAGATCTTCGCTCGGATGCCCATAAAAATTGGAATTTTCTCTATGTAGAAATAGTCAAGATCATACTCCTTCATCTCGGGGCTTAATGGAATGGAATGTCGATGTCCACGCCAATTAGATAGAGGTACACCGTTGTTGTCTAATGGATATCCTCGATATTCTGACTTTTTTTTCGGTCGCTGAATCTATGCTTCAAGAGATGTACCTTGCATACACAACACTCAACGCACAAGATTAAACGTACCAGATAAAAATAAATGAAAAGAAAAATTGAAATAAAATAAAGATAAATAGAAATAAAGATCACGAAGGGCAAACACAAAATTCACAACCTACTTAGCTTTCAGCGGCACCAAAATTTTGATTCAAACTTTTGTGCACCTACTTTTTGATTCGGAGGTTCCTTTTGTGTTTGATTTTCACGAATAAGAAATAAAAACTAAAACCTAATTTAAACACATAAAATCAATTTGTAGATTTAAACGAAGAACAATAAAATCAAAGGGTTTTGAAAAGTTTAGGAAAATAAGGGTTCTAGAGCTTCGATTCATCACCACGATCTCTTGGGTAAAATCCAATTGACGAATCTAGGCTCTAGACCCATAAGATCTAACCAACAAATCTCATCAATATCATCATCATAAACCCAACACAATCATCGACACAATTCATCATACAATTTGAGGGGGGGGGGGGTTGTTTGTTTTGATTGAATTATTCTAGCAAGCAAGAATTAAAACTAATTAAAAGCAGGAAATTCAAGGCATAATTAATTAAACTAATTAATGAAAGGAATAAAAGACTTACTAATTAATCGAATAAAATATCAGCGTCTTGATTGAAGAATTCTTAAATCTAACTATCTAAGAGCTATTTTAATTTATTTAAAACTAAGAAACTTAAAGAGTGACTAAGGAAATAGAAGGGCACTTGTTGGGGTTGTCAGCCCCCAAAAAGCCTTGGAACCTTAGTAATATGATAATGTATGCAAAAATCCGAAATACATAGGTGTATATATAGTTTTTGTGAAACTTGGGCAGCAAGTCAGGGTAAGTCGGTTATCTGGGCCCGTTAACGGTAGCACATAGCGGTAAGGAGCTATAGTTAAAGTTATCGTTAATGTCTCTGTTTTCTTCTAACGGTGATGTTAACGGTATGGTGTGTAATCGTAAAGCCTATCGTTAAGCTTGCAGTCCACCTCTAGCGATTGGGTTAACGGTGTGGTAACAGTGAGGGTAATCGTTAGGTGTAACGGTAAGGCTACCGTTAAGTGTATCCGTTAGCTTCTAAAAACTTGCTACTTTTTCGCCGGAACGCTCGATTCTTGTCTCTTAATCATCAATATTCATCTCTTACGTGCCGAGCTTCTCCGGTTACTTAGCTATAAGGCGAAAAACAGAGATAATTCACCTATTTGCATCAATTAAGATCAAAATGCGGTAAAATAAGCTGGAAGTGCAAATATACGAATTTAAGCTCAAACTACCCAACTTATACCAAAAAAAATAGAAAAATGAACTAAAATACGGACAATTTCATGATAATCACATGTCTACCGCCAATCCTATTGATACCCCAAGTGCTACAAATATTCATTTATCCGCTGATTTTACACCGAAGTCTTTAGCTGAGCAGGAGTACATGTCTTGAGGCCAATACTCTAATGTAGTAGGGAGTTTTATGTATGTTATGGTCTGCACTAGACCAGATCTTGCGCATGTTGCGGGTGTTGTCAGCAGGTTCATGGGACGACCTGGAAATGAGCATTAGGAAGCTGTGAAGAGGATTTTTCGTTATCTTAAAGGTATGTCTGATGTTGGTCTCTTGTATGGAGGTGATGCTCATGGTTCTCTGACTGGTTACTCTGACTCTGACTATGCTGGAGATGTTGATAGTAGAAGATCTATGATTGGTTATGTCTTCACTCTTGGTGGTTCTGTTGTTAGTTGGAAGGCAACTCTACAGGCTACAGTTACTCTTTCTACAACTGAAGCAGAATATATGCCACTGACAGAAGCTGCTAAATAGGGATTTTGGTTGAAAGGGCTTGTAGGTGATTTGGTCTACATCATAATCAAGTTATTGTGTTTTGTGACAGTCTTAGTGCAATCTGTTTGACCAGGAATCAGGTTTATCATGAGAGGACCAAACATATTGATGTGAGGTATCATTTTCTGAGGAATGAGCAGAGAATCAAGGTGATGAAAGTAGGTACTGCTAATAATCCTGATGACATGTTCACCAAGCCGGTCCCACATGGCAAGTTTCGACATTGTTTGAACTTGCTAAACGTCAAAAGCTGTTAGTTGCCCAAGGAGGGCAGATATGAGGCAGAAAGAAGGAGTTTGTTCATCTGGCATTTTAATGATGCATCTGCAAGGAAGATTCAAGTCAAGGTGGAAATTTGTTGATATGTCTTGAATCTCTCGCTTCTCTTTGCCCGTGAACATAGCCAATTTGGTGAACCACGTAAATATGTGTTTATAATCCTATTCATTCATAACACTTCTAAATAAATGATACCTGAACATTTTTGTTTTGGGAACATAATTTGTTAAAAAACCTGTTTCCATGTAATAATTTATTCACTAATGTTGATTCCACGTTATTAAAACTATAAAACAACCTCATGTATTTACAATTCTACATTAAAAAAAGGGTGAGTGTTGGATTTTGTTTCAACAATGAATGAAAATCTTCCTTCAAATAAAAATGTGAAAACACATGCATTCTAGAGAATAATCTGCATACATGAATTAAAAAACATCAAATCTTCGAAAGATTGTTTTATCTAAGTTCTATTAGTCGGTTTTATCTACTTTTATTTGTCATAGAAAAAACACAGACCTCACTATTATTTAAGCATAATAGGCATAGGCTTTTGGAATCAAATTTCCAACGTACAAGACGTAACAATTATCCTTTTAACAAATATTTATTTGTTTATAAATTGAAGAGCAGGCAGAGTTATGAACTAAGATGTGTAGTCCTCCATTTGGAATGTCTCAAATCTATAACTTAAGATAGAATGCTAACAAAGGGTGGAATCACCTCTTGAAAGTACAGATTACTAAGTCAATAAACATAGAAAGAAACTTTAACATATCTTATGGTGTAAGGTAAGTGATGGTCCTCGTGTCTGTTTCATAAAGTATGTAATAAAACGAGGCCCCACTTATCAAGTAAGTTGGTGGCATCTACAAATGATAAAGAAACTGTAACGCCCCGATTTTCACTTTAGTTTAAAAATGATTTATATTTTTAAAATAATTAAATGGAGAAATTTTGGCGTCACAATAAATGTCCAATTTTTCATGAATTCAACATAAAAGATGCACATTTTTCAAAACGTTCAAGAATCACGCAGCGAAAATATTCATAATAAAAATAATCAAGCTCTCAACAGTGGAAATTTKATAACCGTAATATTTTATGTCTAAACTGACTCTTATTTAAAACGTAAAACAAGTTTAAATCATAAAAATCCAATAACAAGAGTTTTCATTCCTCTCTTCGTCTCCCTTTCATTCAATATCTTCATTTGTACCTGAAAAACACGTCGTTGATTTGGGATGAGCTCAACGTACTCAATAGTTACACCGACATTTCCATGCAAAATCATACAACTCAAATATAGCACAATTAACCATAGAATTCGCAAATTTGAACGTCAAAAACAGTTGACTGCAGCTAAAACGCGGCGAGTTTCCTCGATGACACTTTAGGTCATAGCCACATAAGACCCCTGGTTTTAATCAATAGGTATAGTACGCCGGGATGAACCCGATGACAACTTTTGGTCACAGACAACTTTAGGTCTACGTCTATATTAGATTTTATAAATATCGAACTTCATGATACACATAGCACGTAGATTTAAGCATGTAAAATTGAACATAGATAAGTCGGTGGTCCCTACCTCGTAAATATGTCGTGGAAAATCGAGCGAATGCACGTAGTTGAAATCCTAAATCCCCTTAATGCTCGTCACCTAATAAATTAGAAAATGCATTTAATTAGTMTTTTYATATTTAATATTCATACTAATAATAATAATAATACTAATAATTGAAAAGATAATAATAATAATAATAATAGTAATAATAATAATAATAATAGTAGTATTAATGATAATAATAATAATGCTAATATTAAATATAATAATAATAATAATATAAATAATAATAATAATAATAATAATAAAATTGGACTGAAAGTATTTTAGAAAATGTATTTTGGGGCTGGATTGGGGTTATTGGTAATTTGGGTGTTCAATTGAAAAGATGGCTAAAGGCTGGGGGGTCAATTTGTAATTTCTGGAAAGTTGGATGGATTTAATTGAGGGATTTCATCCCCAAATCCCTAATTCCCGTCTTTCAAAACCCGTCAAAGCCCCATTTCCTTCTTTCTTTCCCCCAAATCAAACTCGGCCAGCCCCTTTCTCCCAAAAATCGGAAAAATCGCCCAACAGTAATAGGCAAGCGGCGAACGCCAAAACGGACGTGCGGCGATGGCATCGGTGATTGGGTGGTGGCGCTCAGGCGTCGCTCCCTCTCTCTCCGGCTCGGGTGCTTTTCTTCTCCGGTGAAATTGGGCACGGCAACGGCGAAGCTGGCGCAGTTCCGGTGGCGGCAGACGAAGCGGCGTCGTCCTCCGGTGATAGAAACTGCCGGGCACGAACCGCGGCGGCTTCGGCTTGAACACGGCGGTGGTTCGTGGGGCGACTCGGCTGCGTGAAGTTGAGGGGTGGCGGTGATGTTGGAGTCAGGCCGTGGCGGTGTTGAGGGGTATGGGTTTGGTGATGGTGGTTTGGCCGGGTCTCGACGACTGGTGGTTGTTGAATTGGTGGTTGGGTGGCGACACGGTGAGGGCAGGCGACTGGTTGGGTCTGTGGGTTTCGGGTCGTTTTGTCGTGGTGGTGTGGCTGTCGAGTCTGGTTGTGGTTGGTGGTGGTGATCCTTCGGCGTGGGGCTGGATCGGCGTTGGGGTTTTGGTTGTTCGGCGACGATGATGTCGGAAACGTGGGGCTGCCGGGAACGGTTTGCCGTGGGGGTTTGTTGGGTTGTGTTCGGGCGAGTTGGTGTACGGGTTTTGGTCGGGCTGCGGCTGTAGTTTGGTTGGTTTCGGGCCTGGAAGGCAGCACGACGACGGGGTGTCTCGGGGATCCGGGTTGTTTGACGTGTCGGTCACGTCTCGAACGTTCGGGTTGTTGGCGATGATGGGTGATTGGGCTGGTTGGGTTTGTGGTTGGTTTCGTGCCGCGGTTGTTTTGGCTTGTGGGTGGCGATGGTTTGCCGTGGATTTCAGTCGGGCTTTGCCGTGGTGGGGTGGCTGTCGACGGAGGGTTTGGGTTGGTTTCGGGCTTGACTTCGGGCTGTAAGGTGGCTGTGGTTGTTGTGTGGCTGAGTCGGCAGGTGGCTGCGCCTCGGCTATGGGTATTCGTCGGAGTTGGCGATTGTGATGTTTGGCTATGGCGATGGTTAGAGATGGGCTGGGAAGAGAAAGAGAGAAAGAAGAAAATAAAATAAGAACTGAATACACAATACCTCTTGCGGCTGTACTCTGTAAGAACGGCTGATGAGAAAAAAAAAGAAATTTGGTTTATAAACCAAAGATGGTCTTAATTTAGGAAGGTTAGGGTAGGGTCTTGGTGGGCTAGGCTAGCATTGGGTTTCGATTGGGCTCGTTTTCAAGTCCAAAATAAAAACGATCCACTAGACGACTTAAATTTAAAACTAAAATAATTCCGTGAACGACCCAATAGTATTTTAATAAGTAAAATAACTATAATATAATAAATTATAATAATTTTAGAAATCGAGATTTATTTCATAGACGACTTAATAGTAATTTAAATAAATAATTAAATTACTAAATAATTATAATATTTTCTTAGAAATTGATAATATAATTTTATTTGAAATTGAACTATAAATTCACTTAATTAGAGTTCTTAGATTATTTAAAACTAAAATCTATTAATTTGATTATAATAAGATCTTAAAATAACTTTAGATAATTTATATAGAATACAATTATAATATAATAATCTTTAAAATTTAGGTGTAATATATTAAACAATCGCACTAGAATTTTTTTTTTTATTATATAGAGTTTCTTAAATCAATTAGAACTAAAGTATAAAATAATTTATAGTGACGAGATTGGGACTAAGATTATTTTTAAATGCATGATTGTAATTAAATAAAATAAAAAAATATATATATATGCATTGGATGTATGGATGTTATAACCTACCCCCCTTAGAAAAAATTTTGTCCTCAAAATTCCGCACTTACCCGAAATGCCAAAATTTGGGTACTTTGCTTTGAATTCTTCCTCTTGTTCCCAAGTGGCCTCGTTCATCCCATGACGTTTCCATTGCACCTTGATCAATGCTACTTCCTTATTTCTTAGTTGGTGTATCTTACGATCCAAAATCGCTTCCGGAGCCTCTTCATAGGTTAAATCCTTATTAACCTCCAACTCTGCGTAGCTCACAATATGGTGTGGATCGTAGACATACTTTCTTAGCATCGACACATGGAAGACGTTGTGAATGCTCGATAAACTAGGTGGTAGTGCAAGCTCGTAAGCCAACTCCCCGATTCTCCTGAGAATCTCAAACGGCCCTATGTACCTTGGCTTCAACTTCCCCCTCTGACCAAATCTCACTACACCTCGGACCGGCGCTACTTTCAGAAACACCTTATCGCCTACCTCAAAATGCAGATCTTTTCTTCGTCGGTCCGCATAAGATTTTTGTCGATCTTGAGCAGTCCTAATTCGATCTCGGATTGTGGCGATGTGTTTAACTGTCTCTTGGACTAGTTCGGGGCCCAAAATCTTTCTCTCCCCTACTTCGTCCCAGTACAAAGGAGATCTACACTTCCTCCCGTACAAAGCCTTGTATGGAGCCATACCAATGGTGGATTGGTAACTGTTGTTGTAAGCAAATTCCACCAATGGTAATAAGCCTTCCCATTGACTTCCCAAGTCAAGTATGCAAGTTCTCAGCATATCTTCCATGACCTGGTTAGTCCTCTCGGTTTGACCGTCTGTCTGTGGATGATAAGCCGTACTGAACTTCAACTTAGTGCCCAAAGCACTTTGCAAGCTCTTTCAAAAGTTCGAGGTGAACCTCGTGTCTCTGTCCGACACAATCGAAACCGGTACTCCGTGCAACTTAACAATTTCCCGAATATAGATTTGGGCATATTGTTCCATGTTGAAAGTCATCTTGACTGGTAAAAAGTGAGCCGACTTGGTTAGACGATCTACTATCACCCAAACTGCCTTGTTATCTCTCGTCGACGGCAGGTAAACCTACCACGAAATCCATCGAGATATGCTCCCACTTCCATTCCGGAATCTCTAGTGGTCTAAGCAAACCTGACGGTCATTGGTGTTCGGCCTTGACTCGCTGGCAAACTAGACACTTTCCCACAAAAGTGGCAATGTCTCTCTTCATGCTCCTCCACCAAAACACTGTCTTCAAGTCCTTATACATCTTGGTACCACCAGGATGTGCAGTGTAAGGAGTACAATGGGCTTCTTCCAGAATTTCTTTCCTTAGATCCTCGTCTTTTGGAACACAAATTCTTCCTTCGAAAAACAAAGCTCCATCGTCTCCTAAAACAAAACCTTTGATAGTTCCTTTCTGCACTCTCTCCTTCATCTTGCTTATGAAACCATCTCGAGTTTGAGTTTCCTTGATCCTTTATCTCAAAGTTGGTTGCACCACTAAGGATGCTAGGATCCCCTTCGTGTTCTTTGGAGGTATTACCATTTCGATCTTCATCTTGGCGAACTCCTCAACCAACTTATCTTGTTCGGATAGTAAACTCGTCAGTCCTCCTTTACGACTCAACGCATCGGCTACCACATTCGCCTTCCCTGGATGGTAGCTAATGGTACAGTCGTAGTCCTTCACCAATTCCAACCATCTTCTTTGACGCATATTCAACTCCTTCTGAGTGAACAAATACTTCAAGCTCTTTACTTGTAATGGAGGCAAGTGTGAGATTTTCACCGACCAT
>BMAC01000204.1:1177853-1228751 GCA_014905375.1 Phtheirospermum japonicum | reverse complement strand
GCGCCTTTCTGCACCGTGTTTGGTCAAAGGCAATGTATGCCCACTCTGATGGCAGCGGTAACACTTTCCTTGTCCTCGAAGGCACTCTCCGAGATGCTTCTTGCCACAAATTCCGCACGGGATTCTATTGTCCATCCCTTGCTGAAAGTTCCCGCCACCAGTCTTCTGCTGCTTGCCATGGTTGGAACTTCCTCCTTCCCACTTCCTCTTGTCCACCGAAGCCGTGGGTTTAGACTTCACCTCATCTATTCCAAGACTTGACTCCACRTCTTGGGCTCTTTTAACCATCTCCGAGTAAGGAAGGTTGCCTTGTGCTGATAAGATACCCGCTAGTTGGGCTCTCAAACCTCTCTTGAACCTCAATGATTTTTTCAAATCGGTATCTACCAGATGCGTAGCGAAACGGCTCAACTGGTTAAACCTCCTCTCGTACTCAGTGACCGTCAAGTTCCCTTGCTTGAGATTCAGGAACTCGGTCTCCTTCTGATCGCGATACGAGCGCGGGAAAAACTTCTCCATAACCACCGTCTTGAACTTGTTCCAAGTAAAGGCGTCTCGCTCTACCTCCGAACAGTTTCTCCAATAACCTTCCCACCAGTGGTCAGCATCTTCAGTTAGCTGAAAAGTGGCACACGTGACCTTCTGCACGTCGTCGCACGCTATCATTCAAAAGATTCTTTCGAGCGACCGGAACCACTCCTCCACTGCGTCAGGTCTATCTCTCCCATTGAAAGTTGGTGGTCGGTACTGGCGGAACTGATCCACTGCTCTCGAGTTGTTGCCTTCGTTTCCAAAACCRTTATCTTGAAGGCGTTGGAAGAAGTTAGTGAAAACCGTATCCATAGCCTCAACGGTTGTTTGGTCGAAGTGGGGTGGGGTTTCTTCATTAACCCTGTTCCCATTTCTTCTTCCTCGGTTTGACGCCATAACCTAATATATCATCAAAGTGTTTACTTGGTTAATTACGATATATCTCGCTTAATATACGTCGTAAGATTTGTAACTTGTAACCACCACACACCGCAGAAAACACAAACTAGAATTCATATGAAAATTAGAAGAACATCAATCATTCCTTCGATAGTAGCAATATCATTTTCGTACCAACCCAAAAGAAAGTAGCAATCAACCCAAAACCAAAACAAAGTCCAAAATAGAGTCCAAAACACGAAATCAACGTACGAGGAATAGTAAATATAAGGTACTCAAAGTCAAATGCAAAACAAGGCAAGAGTCCATCAATCTATAATGACGATTGCCTTTCTCTTCCTCGAAGAGCCTTCTTCCCTCGAGGGGTCGTACCTGGGTGGCTTAAGTCTCGGACAGCGAGGAGTGGTATGCCCCAGTGTATAACAACTGTAGCACGCTACTTCATACTCCACTTTCTCTTTCCCTTTAGAAACCCCTTCACGGTTTTCTTTGGGGATTTCTTCTGCCGCTGGTTCACCACCCTCAATATCATCTTCTTCGGGATCTTCTTCAGGTTCCTCCTCGGGATCTTCTTCAGGTTCCTCCTCGGGATTCTCCTTGGGGTTCTCCTCGGGGTCCTCCTCTTCTTCTTCTGCGACAACCGCCGAGGCTTCTCCCTTTGACCCTCCAACTTCTTCCTTCGTGGTTTTCGTCTCCTTGGGCACCTCCTCCAATGGAAAAGTAGACAACCACTCTCCCACTATATGGTGGATGAAATTCTCGTAGTCGACTAAGATATAAGGACCGGGAAACTGAATCCTCGCAAGTCTAGTACATAAATAGTCCCCTCGTGTCTCCATTGCATCGGTAGTCGCTCTATCGTGTGCTGAACTGCCTCAAGGCCAGTAGTGGCACTCCCATCCGCTTTGGCCAAGAGCCACAAATGGTGCTTGGTCAACAAGTAAGACCCCACAGTATCAACCTCCGAAAAACCATAATTCTTGAAAGCCTCCATGCCTTGGAGTGTCATCATACCATTAGCATTAACAACCAATCCCAAGACCAAGCAATCACATCCATAGTATAAACATCCATACCCAATACAATGCAGTTATGAATTAAAAAGGGATTTAAATAAATGTTTAAACAATTATAATGAACTTTGGTACCTTGAGGATATCGATGAACGTTCGACGAGGAGGAATGAAAATTATTTAAGTAACCCAAATATTTATTTTATAAACTTTTTGATTTTTCAAAAACGAAACGAGTCTACAGAACCAATCAAAACTTTGGCTCTGATACCACCTTTGTAACGCCCCGATTTTCACTTTAGTTTAAAAATGATTTATATTTTTAAAATAATTAAATGGAGAAATCTTGGCGTCACAATAAATGTCCAATTTTTCATGAATTCAACATAAAAGATGCACATTTTTCAAAACGTTCAAGAATCACGCAGCGGAAATATTCATAATAAAAATAATCAAGCTCTCAACAGTGGAAATTTGATAACCGTAATATTTTATGTCTAAACTGACTCTTATTTAAAACGTAAAACAAGTTTAAATCATAAAAATCCAATAACAAGAGTTTTCATTCCTCTCTTCGTCTCCCTTTCATTCGATATCTTCATTTGTACCTGAAAAACACGTCGTTGATTTGGGATGAGCTCAACGTACTCAATAGTTACACCGACATTTCCATGCAAAATCATACAACTCAAATATAGCACAATTAACCATAGAATTCGCAAATTTTAACGTCAAAAAACAGTTGACTGCAGCTAAAACGCGGCGAGTTTCCTCGATGACACTTTAGGTCATAGGCACATAAGGCCCCTGGTTTTAATCAATAGGTATAGCACGCCGGGATGAACCCGATGACAACTTTTGGTCACAGACAACTTTAGGTCTACGTCTATATTAGATTTTATAAACATCGAACTTCATGATACACATAGCACGTAGATTTAAGCATGTAAAATTGAACATAGATAAGTCGGTGGTCCCTACCTCGTAAATATGTCGTGGAAAGTCGAGTGAATGCACGTAGTTGAAATCCTAAGTCCCCTTAATGCTCGTCACCTAATAAATTAGAAAATGCATTTAATTAGTATTTTCATATTTAATATTCATACTAATAATAATAATAATACTAATAATTAGAAAATAATAATAATAATAATAATAGTAATAATAATAATAATAGTAGTATTAATGATAATAATAATAATGATAATATTAAATATAATAATAATAATAATAATAATAATAATAATAATAATAATAATAAAATTGGACTGAAAGTATTTTATAAAATGTGTTTTGGGGCTGGATTGGGGTTATTGGTAATCTGGGTGTTCAATTGAAAAGATGGCTAAAGGCTGGGGGGTCAATTTGTAATTTCTGGAAAGTTGGCTGGATTTAATTGAGGGATTTCATCCCAAACCCTAATTCCCGCTCAAACCCGTCCCATTTCCTTCTTTCTTTCCCCAATTCGAGGGAAATGGCGATCGCGCCCGCTTCCCCTTCCTCGGCCAACGGCGACAGCAGCAATTGACGGCGGCGGCGGCGCTCAGGCGTCGTTCTCCCTCTCTCTGCGCCCGAGCGACTTTTAACTCGGGGTCTTGGTAGGTGGGGCGACGGGCACCGGCGGTTGAAAATTGGGGGTGGCGACTATCGACGGGCGGACGGCGGAACACAGTGGTGACGGGACTCGACCGCGATTTGATGACGGCGGCGCCTGACCACAGCTGGGGCGGAGGTGGTGACTGAAACCTCGGGCTGAGATATGGCGTGGGTCGTGGGTTTGGGTTTTGTGTCGAGTTCGGGCCGTGAAACGGGGTGCGCCTGGTGTTGTGTTGAACGGGCGGCCGTGGCTGCAAGGCGGCGTTGAGGTTGTTGGGTGGCAGGCGTGGGGGTTGTGGGCTGTGGTGGTGTGGCTGTCGACGGGGCGGCGTACAGGTTTGCGGGCATGGGTTTTGGTGTCGGTTTTGCCGTGACGACGTTGGCTTGGGCGACGATTGTTGGCGACAGCACGTCGGCGAGACGACGAGCGGCGTACAGGTTTACGGCATGGGTTTGGTGGCGGTGGTTCGGTGTCGGAGGCTGTTGGGTGGCAGTTCGGCAGTCGATGTGGGCCACTGGTGGCGATTCAGCCGGTGGTTGAAAAGTCGGCGGTGTGGGGTTTGACGTGGCTGTGTGGTGGCTCAGCGATGGGTTTGAGAAAATGGTGGCTGTCGATTTTGGCGAGGAAAAAATCCGACAGTATGGGGGCTAAAGTGTCTGTGGTTTTTGGATCGGGAATTCGTCGGAGTTGACGATTTTGTGATGTTGGAATGGTTGAATGGTTTGGGAATCGGCAGCGGATTCGAATACGATGGTTGCCGAAAAAAATATGGGATTGATGGGTTTGTACGGTTCTTTGAAAAATAAAAGAAAACTTAGAAAAACAAGATTTGGACTTTGTTACCTGTTGTTGCGGCTGCTTACAGAGGAATAATTGGGATGTTGGATTTCTTTATAAACTAAACTTAGATTTTAATTATGGAAGGTTAGGGCTTAGGTTTAGTGGTCTTGGGCTAACTATTGGGCTCGTTTTTGAAGTCCGAATAGAAAACGATCCACTAGACGACTTAAGTTTTAAATCGGAATAATTCCGTGAACGACCCAATAGTATTTTAAATTATATAAAAAAAATATAATAATTATAATATTTTCTTAGAAATTGATAATATAATTTTATTTGAAATTGAACTATAAATTCACTTAATTAGAGTTCTTAGGTTATTTAAAACTAAAATCTATTAATTTGATTATAATAAGATCTTAAAATAACTTTAGATAATTTATATAGAATACAATTATAATATAATAATCTTTAAAATTTAGGTGTAATATATTAAACAATAGCACTAGAATTTTTTTTTTATTATATAGAGTTTTTTGAATCAATTAGAACTAAAGTATAAAATAATTTATAGTGACGAGATTGGGATTAAGATTATTTTTAAATGCATGATTGTAATTAAATAAAATAAAAATATATATATATGCATTGGATGTATGGATGTTACAGAAACAAAAAGGAAAATTAATAATACTATTGACTCTTGATTTGAAGCAAATAAGAAAATACAAAGAATTTGAAGGAGAAGTAAATATGAAAACAAAAAAATCCAAGTCCCGCATGGAAGTACCTAAGATTTATATATATATATATATATATATATATTAAAGGAAAAGAATCTTACCAATATTTTTTCCTACCATAAATAAGGAAGAACTCGTAAACTGATGCTTGAATTAAAGAAGATCAATTTATTAACGATGTTAATAAAACATGTCCTAATGAAGTAATATTTGACGATCTATTAAATACCGATACTTGTATGAGATCGCTCTTATACTATAAAACCATTTTTTATTATGTTCATATGCTCGATCCATCCACTGTCCGACCCGCCCGCCCACCCCTAATCGTAACTATAAAAGAAAAAAAAATAGAATTCGCAAGCTTCCTCCCCTCCCCTCTGCTTCGCTCTCTCTGCTGGCCGCCGTTCTCTGGCGAAGACCACCGTCCTCCGGTGACAAAACTTAATAAAAATTATATCATCTAAATCCTCTCGACTCCCTCGTTCTAAATCTGAAATTAGATTTACGATTGAATATTTCGATAATCGTAGATCGAAGGTCAAAGTTTAAGAATTTCAAACTTTGAACTTCGATCTACGACGATTCATCGGGTTAATTTCATATCGTCAACCACCATTCAACTCTTTGCATGGCAATTTATGATACTCCCAATTTATATTTTCAAATTGGGTCGAAAACAGCACCGACGACGGTAGGTTCCCCCCCACCCTTCTCGTCTCCATTTTCTACCATTTTTGGGCGGTCCCAATCCGGCGGTGCGTTATTGTGTGTACGGGTATTAGTGTGTGGTGTATGTGTTTGATGTGTTCATGTAATAATGGAGACTCATTTTGATTTTGGGAAATTTGAAATAATAATAGGAGGTTTTATTCTTTTTATTATTATTATTTTAAAAGAAATTTGTACAAATTGGAGATGAAACATCCATTTTGATGAGGCCTCTGTTTCATATTTTTCTTATTCTCTGCAGTGGTGTGATGATATTTGATGAATAAGGATGATTTAATGAGTCTTCCCAATTCTTTTTAGGTTGATGTGAGTATTGCATTCAAAGTATCACAAAATTAAATTAAAAGTATCGAAAATCGTGCTAAAAGTATCACAAACTATTAAAAGTATCATAATTTGTAAGAATATCACTTCAAAATACTATAATTATGAATAAAAGTATTATATAGTGCATTAAAAGTATCACAAAATTAGCAAAAAGTTTCATAAATTCGTTTAAAAGTATTGCAAATTAATATAATATTTCCATATTAATATATTACAAATTACAATAAAGTATCACAAATTTAGTTAAACGTATCATAATTTGAGTTAAAAGTATCACAACTTTTACGTATAACTATTTTATATTAAACTGCTATATGGAGTATTAAACGTTACTAAAGAAGTATCACAAATTTATTTAAAATTATCACAACTTTAGATAATAGTATTGTATAATATAATTTATGTAAAAGTATCACAACTTAAGTTAGTATCACAGTCTCTAGGTGCAAGTATTACAAAATGCAGTAAAAATATAAAAAAAACATGTAAACTTCTATACGTACTATGTTTTGTGATACGTGATCAACCTTTTGTGAAATAGGCATAGATATAAGGAAAAAATATTAAATTGTAGAAATAATTGATAGCTTAACTATATTTTTGTAATATCTTAACAACAATTATATGATACTTTTGATTTATATATATATATATATATATATATATATATATATATGTAAAAATATAAATTATAACATGTGTTACTTTTACTCAATTTTGTGATAGTTTTAGCTAATTTTATTCCGACGACATTATTTATTTTTTTTATTCGGTTGAATTTGCATATTTTAGAGTGGAGTGAGACCATTACTCGATTTTGTGATACATTTTTTTTTGGTAGAAATTTCGCTCGGTGAATCGTTGTAAATCAGAGGTTAAAATTGATGAATTTGTAACTTTGACCTCTGATGAGTCCAAAAAGTTGAACTACCAAATAAAAAGGGGCACTAACCTAAAAAAGAGATCAGCGACCTAAAACTGCTTCCAAATACGTTACAGCGACCTCTCAAACCCTCCGTGAATATCCTGGCGATCTCGCTGGTCCTGCAAAACAACGCCTTAAACGGGTCGGATTTCGAGCCCGTTAAGGCCCTCCGACGCTTAAGTTAATAAGCGAAATCAACACTCTTCACTCTTCCAAATCAGAATAATAATGCGATAGAACAATATCGACTTAGGAAAATAATGAGAGGCATACGCCCCTTTATATAAATATATGGGAGATCTCCCTCAATCTAGGGTTACCTTCTATAACCATAATTTCATTCATAATACAACTCTATAACCAACTCTCAATTAGGACTCTTTCCGCATGTTAAGTTCCCATATATAACAAATCTCTTCAACACAATAAGCCTGGGCCCTTTATACAGACCACTGAAAGCCACATAACATAAACACCATAAGCCCTCGGGCTTTATCATTCATAAATCCCACAACCGAGCTCAAGTACACAACTCAAACCATAAGAGATCACGACCCTATATGAGAACTCATCCCCATACTACAGGTTGCTACTCTACACAAACCAGCTCGCTCACTTTTTAAGGATACAATACAGCTCGCCCATCTTCCAGGAGGAACACCCTCTCCTAGAAATGAGGTCGCTTACCACAAATAACCTCATACAATAAATAATATCACGTATAGACATTTTGGTCCACATCAGCTAGTCCCCCATACTCTAGCTGATTAAGGCACGAAATTAGGTAGGACATGTAAAAACATAATCAAAGAGCACAAAAACAACAATCAAATAGAAACACAAATAAATCGCAACCTCACTTTACCAATCCACACTTCAGAATCACAAATCGAGCAATAATACCTACCTCACCACTGCGAATTACCAAGTATACCGGCGACCTGTGAATATTCCTTCACAGAGCCTGCTCATTTTGAGATAAGATGATCATCCTGCAAGGGACGACCTACAAGTCCCCAGAGTAAATCCCCAACTATGTATAGAACGACCTGGCATCACATTACTGTTACTTTCTGACCTGAAATCACATCCTGACTCAAATAATTCCCCATAACGCAATCATAAGCAACCAAAAAAGTCAAACCACGCTTTTTTCTTTACATCCAATCCTCATTTAAACTTCATTAAATGCAGCCTGACACCGTGTCGGGCACGTGTAACTCTACCATTATCTCGTAGTATAATAAACACAGTGGGCCCAAAACATTCCCCAAATAAACCCTACTAACCCCCGCTCCAATCCATCCCATCAGCTTTCCGCCTCCCAACACATAAAACTCTTTCTTCTTCCTTACTTTCCACTTTTCGCAATTACAATAAAAAAACACCATTCTCGCTCTGCAAAAAAGCTTGTCAACCAGCAACCGCCCAAGAATCCACCATCAGCCCATCGCGCGTCAACGACCTACAGCTCACCGAAAAATGTGTAAGTCCTCAGATCTCTTCCTTATAGCAACTTAATTACACTGTTGGATTTATAATTGCGTTTGCTGAGATATATTCGTTCTGTGTTATCCCCTCCCCTGAATGTGTTCAACTTGTGATGAAATTAGCGTCTCCAAACAATAACTCACAAAACTCAACCCCTTCTCCTGATTCTAACCCTACTGAAAACCCCTTTATCATAGAAAAAAGGCAAAAACAGATCCTACTTCCCTCCTCCTGCCTTCGTGACGAGCCAGAGGGCGACGTCAATTGGTCGGAGCTTCAAGCCCAAACCAGAGCCCATACTGAAGCCCAATCCTTAATAGACAACATCCCTGAAACTCCATCTTCTTCCTCATTAACCCCTGCACATATTCCAGAGGGTATCCCTCTACCCGAATCCAATGATCCCCTCCCTTGCGAGCACTTTAGGGAGAATCCAGTGACTATAGATCACTCCCTATCCATTGACGATCTACCCTCCTCATCTCATGCGACCAAAGAAATTAAGCATAATTATTGGCTACTCCCCGACACAAAGAGATTAGAGAAATTTAAAAGAATTCTTAACCTTCCGGAGACCGCCAAGATAGTCCTGCCTGACAGCCCGCACGTAGACCCTCTACGACCTCCCCCTAACCATATCACCCTTTTCGACACATTACTAGTAGCAGGGTTCAGATTTCCAGCTCATCCTTTTTACATTGAAATCTCCAACATGTACAACATCTCCCCCTTACAACTAACTCCCAACTCTATGAAGTATCTATCCGGATACCTCTTATTATGTGAATATTACAACACCCAGCCTGACCCAGGCTTCTTTCACTTCTGCTTCCAAATAAAATATCAACAGAACTCATTCTATCTCTCCTCTCATTCAGGACTAGCTCACTTTCTGATAAATCCTCCCAACAAAGTCCCCGAATGGAGGAAGAACTTCTTCTTTATTCATGACACAGAAGACTGGCCCTTCATAACCGAGCTACAAAATCGTACCCCCAAACAATACAAGCCACCTACCTCCAAAGAATGCCCTCTCCTATATAAAAAATACTTCGATCAGCACACGAAATGGAGCAAACGCCCTTTCGATGTGGTAGAGCTCACCAGTTGATCCGACATGTTCCATTACGTGGGCATTGATTCTCGCCCAATTAAACCAGAACTTGCCATCACTGAATCAGACTTTGGTAGGTGTTTTAGGTCTTATAATTATACTACATCTCATACTGCAAAAATCTGAATAATAACATCTTTCTGTTTACTACAGTTGCCTTTATCAACAATTGCACCGCATCTTGGTCCGAGACAACCAAGAAACCATCCGCCTCACAACCTGCAGATCACCACATTCCTCCTGTCAACGTGGATGAGGCGCCACAACAGGCCTCCAGGTTAGCCGTTGATGATGAAGAGGAGATTCAACTGGTGAGGCGAACCACCAAAGATAAGGGAAAACGACCTCTCCAACCCATACCAGAGAGCCCAGCAGCGAAAAGCCCGAGCCCGCCAAAGCCAAAGCATCATCGCCTCCGGAAGGGTCCCGCGGCGACTCCCGCTGGATCCGATCTGAGCAAAGTGCTAGCGAAGTGCAACAAAGAGGCGGATATTCAAACCCTTCTCAACGAGCATGCGATCAAGCAGGTACATTCTAAAGAACCATCCCTCTCAATACGTTTAACACTTATGAATACTTACAGAGTAACCTTATGCAGCTGAGTCCCCTGTTCTCCAAGCTCTCCAAGGAGTTAATAGCTCGTTCAGCAGAGAGCGAACTGCAAAAGACGTGCGACGAGCTGACCACACAAATCGAACAACAGACCCGACAACTATCGTTAACCTAAGGGGAACTGGATGGCGCATATAAGCTGTTGAAAGCCCGCGAGGAAGAAATAACCATCTTGCAGAGCCAAGTAAACAGTTTGAAGGATGAGGCAACTCGCAAGGACAACGAGCTAAAAAATGCACTGAAACAAGCTGAGGAGCTTAAAGGTGCACAAAAGCAAGCTGAAGAATTCAAACTGCAGAATCAAGAGCTCCAAGCGCAAGTGAAAACAGCCCGCGAGGAAGGCACCTCTGAAGGTCGGCGAACTTTCCTCACCAGCGCGGCCGGTAGAAAGTTCCTCGAGGCCTATCGAGAGGAGCTGGTGGAGGCGTACGAGAAGTCCTCCATTTACTTCGGATTAATGGCTGCTGGCGCCCAAGAATGGCTTTTCACGGCTGCCCACATGATCAAAGAAGAGGTCGCTGCGATGAACGTTTCTTACACACCCAACATCAAAACCCTCATCGACAAGTTAACCCCCTTCATCAGCTTCAAGGGCAATTGGATGCAACCAATCGACACGAAGTGGTGGTTATCTTGTCAGAGCCGAGCTGTCTTGTCAACCGGGTTGCATGCCGAGCTAGAGACGCCCTTGGATGACATGCTTCCAGAGCCCGAGCCAACCGCCACCTCTGCGCCCGAGCTAACCATCACAGATCCTTCTGCAGCCTCTGTTATTGAAAAAACCACTTGAAATACGTATCGCTTTCTAGCTCGCAACTTGGTATAAACAATTTATCTTCCTTGCTGGTACTTTAATTTACATTTACTATCTGCACAGCCTTATAACTCTCATCACATAACCTTGCAATAATAATTCTCAGAAGCACCTTACCATAAAACAATTCTCTAAGATAGATCACAAAAAATACGAACAACCACACTCTCTGTTTAGGGCCCGTGGGATCCTAGCCGGACCATAACCCATAAACGATACAATCAATCAATACTCAAAACATGTTAGCTCGCATAAAAACACATATTCTAAAAACAAGTAAGGCAATCATCACAATCACTTGACCATAAAGAACATAATTTATAAAGAACAAGATAGCTCGCCAAACTTTATTTCATCATATTACTCAATCTTCCAACCATTACGCGGGAGCCCTCCGGTCCAGAGTTACCTTCTCCCGCCACAAAAACACAATGCGCCCAGCCCCATAAACACCAAAACTCTCCACAAGCTCGCCTGGCTGGGAGAAGTGCCCTCCGGTCCAGAGTTACCTTCTCCCGCCACAAAACACAATACGCACTATAACAAACAAAAGAAAAACTCCCCACAAGCTCGCCTAGCTGGGAGAAGTGCCCTCCGGTCCAGAGTTACCTTCTCCCGCCCCAAAAACATACCACACAACACATTATACCAAAACACAAAACCATCACATCTCCTTCATACTAACTCTCTACGGGAGAAGTGCCCTCCGGTCCAGAGTTACCTTCTCCCGCCACAAAAACATACCACACAACACATCATACCAAAACACAAAACCTTCACATCTCTTTCATACTAACTCTCTGCGGGAGAAGTGCCCTCCGGTCMAGAGTTACCTTCTCCCGCAACCCAGCCTCTATGCATAATACTTTTTTAAATGGCACACATTCCAGCTACGTGGCAAGACTTTCCCATTTGCATCCTCGAGTATATATGCTCCTCCTCTCAATACCCTTTTCACCTTAAATGGCCCCAGCCAATTCGGTTCCAATTTTTTGGTCATCTTCAACGCATCAGCCCTCTTCCACACCAGATCGCCGACCTGAAAACAGCGATGTTTAACCCGCTTATTGAAAGCAACTTGTACTCTCTGTTTATAATGCTCGACAAGAGCTGCAGCTCTCTCTCTTATTTCGTCAATAGTCTCAATCGCCCCCCGAGCCAACCTTTCATTCTCTTCTACATTAAATGTTGTCAAACATTGTAACCCTCCAACTATCTCTGCGGGAATGACTGCGTCCATTCCATAAACCAAACTAAACGGTGATTCCCCCGCGGTAGATCGGGGAGTCATTCGATAAGCCCATAAGACCGACGCAAGCTCTTCTTCCCAAAGCCCACCTGTCTTCTTCAAATGGAGCTTAAGTCCTTGCACAATTATTCGATTAGTAACCTCCACTTGCCCATTGGTTTGTGGGTGCGCCACAGAAGCAAATCGTTGCCTCATTCCCATATCCTTGCACCACTTTTGAATTTTACGGCCATTAAATTGGGTTCCATTGTCCGATACTAACACTCGAGGTACTCCGAACCTGCAAAATATATTATCAAAAATAAAATCCATTATGTGTTGCTCGCTTATCCCAGTAACTGCCTCAGCCTCCACCCACTTCGTAAAATAATCAATCGCCACCACTAAATGCTCTTTGTTACTTGGGGTTTTCAGAAAGGGACCCATAATATCAATCCCCCATTGTGCGAATGGGCACGGCGAGCTCATCACCATCATCTCCTCAGCAGGTATGTGAATAACTAGAGCATGCATTTGACACTTCATACATTTTCGAACCAGCTCGCTAGCCATAGTTTTCATCCCGGGCCAAAAGAAAACAGCCCGCAATGTTATATTCATCAATGTCTTCCCCTTCGCATGGTCGCCACAATATCCTTCATGTATTTCTCTCAACATTTCTGCCCCACGGTCTGTAGCTAGACATTTCAAGAAGGGTCTAAAATGTGATCTTTTATATAACTCTTCATTTATTACGCAAAAGCGAGCTGCAACTCGAGCCTCCTTTGTCATCATTCTATCTGCGCCTTCCTTGGCCTTAAGCAAAACATCCCAAATAGGTGTACGCTAATCGTCTCTCTCCTCAAGCTCCATAACCTCTTTTCCCCTTTCCACACTACTATGCTCCAACTCCATCAACGTAATTGTCCGAGTACCACAAGTCCCCAAGGCTCCTTCTATTCGAGCGAGCTGATCTGCACGGGTATTCTCAGCTCGCGGTAAATGTTACAGTTTGAACTCGTCAAAACGGGCTACCTCTTCGCGCAATCTACTCAAATACATCGTCATCCATTCTTCCTTAGCCTCAAAAGAACCATCGAACTGACACGCTATAAGCTGAGCATCCGTATATGCCCACAACTTTCGTGCTCCCAGATCGCTCACCATCTTGATCCCTTGTAACACAACCTCATATTCTGTCTCATTATTGGATGCTTTGAATCCTAACTTGATTGCGAACTCCAAATTCTCCCCTTCTAGACTGGTCAAGACAATACCCAGCCCTGCCCCTGATGCCATAGTCGAGCCATCTGTATACAACGTCCATGCCTTCACTTCCTCCTCTACTCCAGCCGGTCTTGTCATCTCCTGCAAAAAATCAGCTAACACTTGTGCTTTGATAGCCACCCTCTTCTCATAAACCACATCATATTCACTCAGCTCCATAGCCCACTTTACCAATCGTCCCGACACATTGGGATTGCTCAAAACCTGCTTGAGAGCTAGGTTAGTACGTACCTTTACCCTGTGACTCAAGAAATAGGGTCTCAACTTCCTCGATGTACAAACTAACGCAAATCCTCCTTTGCCCAGCTCGGTATATCTCAACACAGCCCCGTGCAGCATCCTACTAATCTAATAGATGGGTTTCTACATGCCCGCTTCTTCCCTTATCAACACAGAACTCACAGCGACCTCTCCTACAGATATATATAAGATCAGGTCCTCTCCTGGCATGGGTTTGGTCAATAGTGGTATCTCTGCCAAGTACTTTTTTAACTCCTCAAATGCATCTGCAGATTCTTTTGTCCACTCAAACTTGGATCCCTTACGAAGCGCCCTAAAAAATGGGACACCTCTCTCCGCCGATCTGGAAATAAAACGACTAAGACCTGCCATCCGACCTGTAAGTACCTGAACATCACGCACCGTGCGAGGATGTGGCATCTCCAAAATAGCTCGCACCTTTTCTGGGTTAACTTCTACTACTCGCTCGGTCACCATATAACCCAAATACTTCCCAGATCGGACACCAAAAGTACACTTCTTCGGATTTAATTTCATATCGTACTGCCTTAATATAACAAACGTCTTCTTCAAATCTTCTACATGGGACTCCGCTTTTTTGCTCTTAACCAGCATATCATCGACGTACACCTCCATGGTGGACCTCAGCAAGTCTTTGAACATACGGTCCACCAGCCTCTGATAGGTCGCTCCTGCATTCTTCAAATCAAAAGGTATGGAGACAAAAAAATAAGTACCCTTGGAAGTAACAAAACTCACTTTGGCCTGATCTTCCTTTGCCAGAGGTATTTGGTGATACCCCTGTGAAGCATCCATCATGCTCAACAGCTTGCATCCTGAGGTAGAATCCACCAACTGATCAATTCGCGGCAAAGGATAATGATCCTTGGGACAAGCTTTGGTCGCAAAAATCCACACACACCCTCCACTTCTGAGCCGGCTTAGGCACCATCACAACATTAGACAGATACTCAGGGAATTAGATCTCCCTTATATGGCCGGCCTTCAATAATTTCTGCACTTCCTCTTCGATTACTCTATCCAGCTCTGGCCCAAAATATCTCCTCTTTTGTTTCACCGACCTCGCTTCTGGATCCGCATTTAAGTGATGTTGCGCGACCTCAGGGGACACCCCTGTCAATTCTCCATCCCCGAACGCGAATACATCCCGAAACTCTCTCAACAACTTGATCAGCTCATCCTTCAATGCATCAGGTATTAGGGTCCCTACCCTCGTGGTATATTCTGGGCGATCTTCCTCTAAGGAGATCTCCATCAATTCTTCATTTGGTTGGACAGAATTTCTCCTGTTCCTTTACGGTTGATCATCACCCCTTTCACGTTTATTTTCCATCAACCCTCTCCTGACTGCCAGTTGGTAACATGATCGTGCAACTTGCTGTTGTGCGATGACTTCTCTCACTTTATCACCTACTGGAAACTTGATGCTCATGTGATAAGTCGATGTTACCGCTTGGAACGCGTTAAGGGCAGGTCGCCCTAATATAGCATTATAAGCCGACCTCCCTCGGATGATCAAAAACTTCAAGACATTTTCTACTCGCGCCTCATCTTTCCCCAGTACCACCTGTAGCGTCAGCTCGCCTTCGGTATTCACCTGTGCCCCATTGAACACGTATATGGGCGTATTTACAGACCGCACTCTTTTTTCTATCTCCATCTGTTCAAGACAATCCGTATATATAATGTTTACAGAGCTTCCATTGTCCACGAAAATTCTGCCAACATCGTACCCTGCAATTTCAGCCACAATCACCAATGCGGCATTGTGATCCTCCTACAGCCCATGTCGATCGCTGGGGCCAAAAGAAATGACTGGCTCTACAACCTATGATTGCTGACTTACACTAGCAACATCCCACGTTCTTGAACGAGATGATTTAACATGCCTTTTACGCGCATTATTAGAATCACCATCTGTCGGTCCTCCCGAAATCATGTTTATCCTCCCCCTTTTCTCTCACAGGCCATCGCGCCCCTGATTTCCTTGCTGCCTCTGTCTTGTGACTTGTCGTTGGGGCGGACCTCCTGGTGGGGGTGGAGGTAGTGTCCCCTCTTGCTCCTTCGACTCCCTCTCCTTGTAAATCACCTCCTTCAAATGCCCAACTTTTATGAGTCTTTCTATTTCTTCTTTAAGATGCCTGCATCCTTAGGTGGAATGCCCATAATTATTGTGGAACCGGCAAAAGAAAGTAGTCCTGGGATGAGTAGGAATTTGCGTGCGATCTTGTGGACATTTTATAGCGTCAGGTACCAAGCGCTCCATAATAGAGAATACTTTAGCTCGTGGATGAATCAATGGCGTGAAATCCTCCTCTCTCCAATCTCGCATACTCTCCCCCGATCTCTTACTGATCACAGAGCTCGGGCTCAGGAGCCCACGCACTATCCTTCTTGGTTCTCTCCGCAACTCCCTCCTTGATCCGCTATCACCCCTGTCCTTATCCTCCCTGCCAAAACGTGCTTGATGTTCTTCTTCAACCTCCTCCACTTGTACGTACTTATTACACCTCGCTATCACCTCGTCATAGGTTCGCGCTTCTTTTTTTACCAGTGACTTGTGCAAATCTTCTCTTCTTAGTCCCTGATGTAAGGCTCCGGCCTTCATCTCATCAGTGGCAGCGGGCACCTCCAAAGTAGCACTGGTAAATCTATTAATATACTGCTTCAATGTCTCGTCAGGCCATTGTACCATAGTAAAGAGCGACTGTGCGGTCTTCGCACTCTGCCTAACACTAGAAAACTATTTCAAGAAAGCAGCCCACAACACCTGATAACTGGTAATTTTTCCCCTCAGGAGCTGGTAGAACCAATTTTGCGCGATCCCCCTCAAGGTGGACACAAAGGCCCGACATGCCACGGCATCCGTATAACTGTGCAACAACCTTGCATTCTCAAAGAGCTGTAGATGCTCGACTGGGTCCGTCACTCCTCGATAATGAAATTCCAATGCCTTGTAGCCCTTAGGCATTGCAGCATGCATCATATCTTCCGAAAAAGGATGTCCCTCGCCTCCATCGAATTTCTCCCCATCCATTCGCTTTTCTAATTTCATCATAGCCTCCTGTAAATCTCTAAAGTCCTTATTATGTGGCCCTATCTCTCTTTCCCCCTTTCCTTCCTTAAATACACTACCACTCTTCTTGGTTTTCTCTCGAGACTCACTACCCGTGTCGGAGGCCGGAGTCTCGCTTTCACTATCATGTTTACTGTGCCGACGACCTTTTCGCCTATAACGACTTTGCCTTACTTTCACTCCTATCACTCTCCGCTTGCGAACATGAGAATCTATGGATGAAGTGGAACTAGAAGCATCCTCATTTTTCCGCGTACTCCGTCCTCTCTTTTGAGACAGTCTTTTAGACAGAGACTTCTCACCTCGCTTTACCTTTCTAATCGCCGACTCCTCCTCTCGCTCGCTATGTGATTTAACACCTTTTTCCTTCCCAGTACTCAACTCGCTTGCTAGGTATCTGCGTAACTCCTCCTGTTTCTCCAGAGGCACAAAATCCATAAGCCCATCTAAAAACCCCTTCTTATTCTGGCAGGGTATATCCTTCAGTAAATCTTCCCCGTCTCTCGCCTCTATGTGAATCGCTTTCTGCGCTTCCATCTCCGGTATTCTTATCTCCAAACCTTCCATTAGTCCCTTTCCCTCACGCTTCTTGGGAGAGGGCGGTGGTGTGTTACCAGTGCCTTGGACCACTGGATCCGCCTGAGAAGGCGTTTGTCCATCCTTTGTCACATCTTGCTCGTTAATCTCCACCAATCTGTTCTTCTTCTTCTTGTTGTTTGATAAAGAACCATAGTGTAAGGTTCTCGGAATTATGTTGCTATCCTTCATGTTTTTCTTATGAAATCTCTCACGCCTTTCGCTCAAGGACTCGATGTCCCTCTTTCCCACAGACACCGCCAATTTGATGAGTCCAAAAAGTTGAACTACTAAATAAAAAGGGGCACTAACCTCAAAAAGAGATCAGCGACCTGAAACTGCTTCCAAATACGTTACATCGACCTCTCAAACCCTCCGTGAATATCCTGGCGATCTCGATGGTCCTACAAAACAACGCCTCAAACGGGTCGGATTTCGAGCCCGTTAAGGCCCTCCGACGCTTAAGTTAATAAGCGAAATCAACACTCTTCACTCTTCCAAATCAGAATAATAATGTGATAGAACAATATCGACTTAGGAAAATAATGAGAGGCATACGCCCCTTTATATAAAGATATGGGAGATCTTCCTCAATCTAGGGTTACCTTCTGTAACCATAATTCCATTCATAATACAACTCTATAACCGACTCTCAATTAGGACTCTTTCCGCATGTTAAGTTCCCATATATAACAAATCTCTTCAACACAATAAGCCTGGGCCCTTTATACAGCCCACTGAAAGCCACATAACATAATCACCATAAGCCTACGGGCTTTATCATTCATAAATCCCACAACCGAGCTCAAGTACACAACTCAAACCATAATAGATCACGACCCTATATGAGAACTCATCCCCATACTACAGGTCGCTACTCTACACAAACCAGCTCACTCACTTTTTAAGGATACAATACAGCTCGCCCATCTTACAGGAGGAACACCCTCTCCTAGAAATGAGGTCTCTTACCACAAATAACCTCATACAATAAATAATATCACGTATAGACATTTTGGTCCACATCAACCTCAGATCTTCGTTGTTGAAGCATTAGATTTTAAATCCAATTGCAAATCTGGAATGAGGAAGACGGGACGATTACAAGAATATAAAATTTGTAAAAAAAAAGTATCTTTCTCCGGTAAGCGGTGGCCGGCGGTCGGGGTCCGAAGGTGGGGGGAGCACACTTGTTATGCGTGTGTTTGTGTGGGATAGAAAACTAATATTTTTTTCTTTTTTATTTATTTATTAAATGGATGTGTTGGGGCGGGTTGAATGAGTTGGATGGATCAATTAATGGGTTTTTTAAAAAGTGGTATCATACTATGAGACCGGTCTCACAGGAGACCAACTCTCTATTAAAATATATTAAGAAACTATTCTACAGTATTAATGTGGAAATTACATTAAAAATAACCTAAAATATATTTTTGTAGTCTAACAATATATTAAAATAAAATATATAATATACAAAAACATGGTCATGTAAATGTATTATGTATTCTTAATATATATATATATATATAATATATATATATATATATATATATATATATACACACACACACACACATACACACGTATGTTATGCGGGATATATCAAAAACTAAATATAAAATTATTTGTGATAATTATTGAGTTTTTAATTTTAAAAATAAAAAATTCAAAAGATATTATATTCTCAATTCGTACCTTGTATTGATGTATAATCACTATTTATTAACTATTATTCTTTATTTTTAAATAATTTTATATTTTAATATTTAGATTAAATAATTCTCAACCATGTCAAATTTCTATTAATTAATTATTATTATCATTAAATACTTTTATATATTAATATTCAAATTAAATTAGATAATAACTTATATTTCATACTTAAAAAAACTCAAAATACGTCATATTCTTAACTGTGTCGCATTATACCGATATCTAAATAATATTCATTCATTATTATTACTTTATAGTTTTATATTTTTATATTTATGTTGAATTCATTAATAATATCTAATTACATACTTAGATAATTTCAAATAACTCAAAATTTACTTATATTTTTCAAATTCTAAGAATAAAGTTATTTTAACTTTTATTTCATTATAATTTGTCTTTTAATTAAGATAAATAATTTAATTTTTTTTAATGTTGAAATCGTTAATAATATTTAGTTACATACTTAGATAATTGCAAATAACTCAAGATTTTACTTATTTCAAATTCTATGAATAGAATTATATTAACTTTTTTCAACATTATAATTTATCTTTTAATTGAAATAACTAATTTAGATTTTTTTTTAATTATATATGATTTTTTATATTTTTATATTGGAAGAATAAAAGAAAACAATAAATTATGCAAAATAGAATAAAAGAAATATATTATATTAAGTAGATATTAGAATCCTATATTTTAGTAAGTCTTCAACCACCAAAATTCGTAATATAAGCATACGAACCACAAGAAAATTACACTGTCATCCCCAAGCTTCCTAGCACTACAAGAAATTAGCTTAAGAGGAAGGATAAAATTGCAACGATATTGGTGTCGTGCCTATAGGTAGGACATATAGGCACGACATCTATAAGTCGTGCCAATATGTAAGATGATCTATTGGGAGGAAAATTATCGTCCCAATAGTTCCTTAGTCGTTTCTATATGTTCAAACCTTTAAAAACGACATTTTGCCCTTCCTATAAGATATAAAGTCGTCCCAACATAGAGACTTTAGTTACCTTGACCAACCACAGGCAAATATTCCAACTAAATGAATTAATATCTTATACATTGCAATGATAAGTTCTCCCAATAGGTTCAAGAAGTCGTCCCAATAGCTCATTGTCGCCTTTAATTTCCAACAACCTGATATCACTTTTCATCCTCTCCTCTCCTCTCCAAATATCCTATCCAAATATGTCCAATATGTAATGGCAAAATGACAACAATAATTGATTTGTACCTTTTTGTACACTTTTTTGTTACCTTTTTGTGTCGCATTCGCATGTGTTTTGCTTGCTTTTATAGGTATTATGAGTCATTTTGGCCTATTTTGTTAGTTTTAGGTTTTTGTAGCCTTTGTGCGGTTTTTAGTTATTTTTCGTACTTTTTTACCCTTTTTCGTATTTTTGGCCGTAGGATGACCAAGCGGTCCCGTGCACGCTCGGAGCATCCCGAATGACTCGGATTGGAATGGGCAAAGCAAGAAAACACAGCGTGAACGAGGAGAGACAACCGGCAGACGTTTAGAGCGAAATGAGAAAACCGAGCCGGAGCAGCCGAGCCAGTCAATCGACTGACCACCAGTCGATCGACTTCCAGTAGATCGACTGACAGGTCGACTGGTTCGACGAAGTTGACTGACGGGCAGTAAGGTTGGCCAATTTTTGAAAGCAGTCGATCGACTGACTCCTAGTCGATCGACTGCCAGTCGATCGACTGAGACGCAGTCCAGCTCGGTATTTTATCACTTCTTTATGTTTTTACCCCTGCATTTTTGTATAAATAAGCCCAACCTTCTCCAACCTTATTCTAACCCTTCCTTGTTTGAATTTGGGGCTTGCTCCATTTCCTTCAAGCCTTTACTTTTCCATTGATCAAGAACCCCAGTGTAAATTCTTAGCTTATGTAGTTTAGGTGGCTTAGTGGTTAATCTAGTTTAGCTTAACTAGTTAGTTATTAGTTAGTAGTTAGTTAGTTGTTTTTGAAGCAATTGTTGGAGTGAGTGATACCACCTTCATTTGTGGAGATTGTAGTTTGAAGATTTGAAGCTTTTGAGTTCAATGCAATTGGTAGTTTCCTTCCTCTTATCTTCTTGTGTTGTTATTGTTGATTGTTGTTATTGGTGTTGTGTTGGTTTTTAGATTTATTTTGTGTTGTTGTTCTCGGCATTGTTCTTCAATTTCTCAATTCTAGATTTTAGTTTGTTCTTTTTCTTGCCAAACTCCATTGTTGCATCTTCAAGCTTTTTACCCCATTTGTCCAAGCAAACCTTGGGTTTTCAAAAGCCAAATGATTCTTTCTTCTTTGAGCAATTTGACTTCTCTTAAATTTAATGCCTTTTGACCAATTTCAATTTCAAAGCTTTTGAATTCCCTCCAATCTCCCCTTAAATGTGCAAGCCTTCATGTCATTAACTAATTACTCTCAAGCAAGCTTTAATTTGTATTGATGCAATTAGTTTAGTAATTACGGGTTTAGGTTCGTTTAGAACCATTGATCGGAGCTTGTCGAGAATTGGGATTGACGACCTCAATACTTGATCGACATTTGGGATTGACAACCCCGAATTGTGGATTAAGTTCTCGGCAAAAACTGATTAATCGTGGAGACGAACCGAATACCCTAAACCCTCATTTCATTTAAATCCTTTCTAATTAAAGTTTCATTTTAAATTCAAGCTTTAGCATAAAATTCAAAACTCACTCAATGACTTAATGCTTTCGTAGATTAGATTAGTTTAATTTAGTTTAACAAGAGATTAACTAAAACACCGACTGCCGATTATATCTATCCCCGAGAGACACGACTCGGGAAAGCTTACCGCTCTACAATCGACTCCGTACTATTGCGGAGAAGATTTCTTAGAGTGCTAAGAAATATTCGATCAAATTTTGGCGCCGTTGCCGGGGATAGATTAAGGTTAATGGTGTTTTTAATTATTTCTCTTGTTATCTTAGTTAGTTAGTTAGTTTAAATTATTGTTTTACTTTTGATGCTCGTAATCCTTTGTTGAGTGTTGTGTTTTCAAGGTACTCATTCGGGGAGCCCGATGCCGCCCGCCTACACTCACGACGATCAAAGGATGTCTCCTCCGCTCGTTTGATCCGGCCGAGGATGGCAAACTACCGAGCGAGTTTGTCATACGAGGACCCTAATATCCAAACTCCCACATATCCAAACCCTTATATCCAAACTCCCAAATATCCAGACCTGTACACCACTCCCCCAAGCTATCGGGTCCCCTCGACATATGATGACCCGTAGTGAAGAATGTGCCCCCTCTTTCAATTATTCCTGCCCAAGCCCTTCTTATTCTCCACCGATTTCATATCCCCATAACCCGAGCATGGATCCATATACACCGAATTCGTGTCTTTATGATCCGAAATTTGATTATCCTTATGCTCAACTCACCCCGCCTTCTTCTTACGCGAGCTTTGACTCGTATGCTCCCCAAACTTATGATTCATATTCTTGGAGCTACGACTTTTACAACCTACCCACCTCGAGTTTGTATACTTCGAGCGATGATCCTTACACCACTTTCTCTCAAGACTCATCTATGCCCCAACTCCCAGACTTTGAGCCTCTCTCATCCGAGCTCGTGGAGGTGATTCGACAATTGGATGAATGCCTTGCTCGCATGGAGACTCAAGCAAAGCAAATTGCCAACGATGTGGACGAGCTCAAACAACCTCATTTTGACGAGATGCCCACCTTTGATGTGGTGGATCCCATGATCGTTGATGGAGATTCAATTCTTGACGATATTTTTAAAGAGGTGTGCACGGAGGTGGAGTTAGAGGGTGAGGAGAATGGGTCTAAAGTTGACATTACCCCTCTCGTGCTTCTTGAAGACGTAGTAGTGGAGATTGAGGGGGAGTCACTTTTGGGGTCTCCAATGGCACTCGAAATGTCAAGCTTACTTGCTTTTGGCGAGGATGAGGAAGTTGTGCCGGTTGTGGAGGATGTGAAGATACTAGAGCCTCTTTTGCCACCACCCGATGCCGTTTGTATACTTGATCAAGAGGTGGTGGAAGAGGTAGTGGGGGAGAGAGTGAAGGTTACGGTTGGGGAGACAAAGGAGTACGTCGACCCATTTTGGGATGATCACGTTTGGGTGGTCGACTACTCCCTCTTCCGACCACCGAAGCAAGCCCGTGCTCTTGATAGTTCGACCTTCCGGCTTGCCCGACGTGCCCGCTTTGGTGATTTTTGTCACCCGGTGTGTCTACTCGAGAACACCAAGGCGTGGCACGATCGCCACCTCTTCTTGGATCTCGGATAGCATCGATTTGTATAAAACCGTCGAGCTATAGACGTTAAAGTAGCGCTTATTGGGAGGCAACCCCATTTGTAAAAAAAAAAAAAAATCCCAAAAAGAAAAAATAAGAAAATTCAAAAAAAAAAAAAATTTATTCTTATTTTGTTTTTGCACCCCCCCCCCCCCCCCCCCCCCCCCCCTGTTTGTTCATTTCTTGTAGGTTGCTTGTCTCAACTCCCGGAGAGGACTTATGCACGATCGCGTCGACACAAGCTCGGAGATAGGGGCGTTTCCTTTTCCCTTACACTTTTTACCGCTTTTTAGCTTAATATGCAATGAGGACATTGCTAGGTTTTAAGTGTGGGGTGGTGGTTAGGGTTCGTCTTAGGATTTTTTTGTTGATGCATACTTGCTTGTGTTAATTTGAGTAGCGTATGTGTTATTTTTGCTTGGATCCTTGGCGAAGTGACGCGGTTTTGATGATTTGGTTAGGGAGTTTAGATTTTCGATCGGATTTAGTGTACTTAGGTAATTTGACTTTTTGGGAACTTTGTTCGGCTTTAGCTTCGTGCTATCCTTGAGCTCATATAGAACTAGTGCCTCAACTAGCCTCGTCATCGAACACTCTCTATAGGATTTTTGTGTTGTATTTTGGAATCGTCAATTGCTCCATGTGCTCGATCGACAACATTATAAGTTTCTAGTAGCAACGTATGATCGGAGTTATTGATTTCTCTTTGTATATATCTTGTGTTTAAGTACCTTATTTCCTTGGGTACCAAAAAAAAAAGAAGAAAAAAAATCCGAAAAAAAAAGAAAAAAAATGATGATGAATTAAGCAAGGATAAGTTATAAATCCTTGTATATATTAAGTAATAAGACGTGCATCTCTTGCACATTTTCTCTTTCTCCTTCTTCTTAAATTTTATTTGTTAAAGAGAGTTGTAGACGATCGGGGCTAGTAGGGAGCCGATTAATGGTTCGACCATGGATAGACCTGAGCCGGGGCAAGGACGAGGGGACCGACTCGGAGGGTTACCTAGTACTTTTAGGTTTCGGGAGTCGATCTAAACTTTCTTTGTCAAGACATCTTTGTTGTCGTTTTAGCCAAGTTAACAAGCATTGTAGCATACGACGCCTCAAATTAGGTTTTTGTGCATTAGATTAGGATCACCCGGGGGTAGTTTAGTAATTCTAGATTGGTATTACTTGAGGACAAGCAATCATTCTAAGTGTGGGGTGGTTGATTTGTACCTTTTTGTACACTTTTTTGTTACCTTTTTGTGTCGCATTCGCGTGTGTTTTGCTTGCTTTTATAGGTATTAAGAGTCGTTTTGGCCTATTTTGTTAGTTTTAGGTTTTTGTAGCCTTTGTGCGGTTTTTAGTCATTTTTTGTACTTTTTTACCCTTTTTCGTATTTTTGGCCGTAGGATGACCAAGCGGTCCCGTGCACGCTCGGAGCATCCCGAATGACTCGGATTGGAACGGGCAAAACAAGAAAACACAGCGTGAACGAGGAGCGACAACCGGCAGATGTTTAGAGCGAAATGAGAAAACNGACCTTAGCCGGGGCAAGGACGAGGGGACCGACTTGGAGGGTTACCTAGTACTTTTAGGTTTCGGGAGTCGATCTAAACTTTCTATGTCAAGACATCTTTGTCGTCCTTTTAGCCGAGCTAACGAGCATTGTAGCATACGACGTCTCGAATTAGGTTTGTGCATTAGTTTAGGATCATCCGAGGGTAGTTTCGTAATTCTAGATTAGTATTGCTTGAGGACAAGCAATCATTCTAAGTGTGGGGTGGTTGGTTTGTACTTTTTTGTACGCATTTTTGTTACCTTTTTTGTGTCGCATTCGCGTGTGTTTTGCTTGCTTTTATGAGTATTAAGAGTCGTTTTGGCCTATTTTTTTAGTTTTAGGTTTTTATAGCCTTTGTGCGGTTTTTAAGTCATTTTTCGTACATTTTTACCCTTTTTCGTATTTTTGGCCATAGGATGACCAAGCGGTCCCCGCGCACGATCGGAGCATCCCATTCGACTCGGATTGGAACGGGCAAAACAAGAAAACACAGCGTGAACGAGGAGCGACAACCGGCAGATGTTTAGAGCGAAATGAGAAAACCGAGCCAGAGCAACCGAGCCAGTCGATCGACTGACCACCAGTCGATCGATTGACAGGTCGACTGTTTCGACGAAATCGACTGACGGGCAGTAAGGTTGGCAAATTTTTGAAAGCAGTCGATCGACTGACCCCTAGTCGATCGACTGCCCGTCGATCGACTGACCCCTAGTCAATCGACTGCCAGTCGATCGACTGAGACGCAGTCCAGCTCGTGATTTTATCACTTTTTGATGTTTTTACCCCTGCGTCTTTGTATAAATAAGCCCAACCTTATCCTAACCTTTCCTTGTCTGAATTTGGGGCTTGCTCCATTTCCTTCAAACCTTTACTTTTCCATTGCTCAAGAACCCTAGTGTAAATTCTTAGCTTATGTAGTTTAGGTAGCTTAGTGGTTAATCTAGTTTAACTTAGCTAGTTAGTTGTTAGTTAGTAGTTAGTTAGTTGTTTTTGAAGCAATTATTGGAGTGAGTGACACCTCCTTCATTTGTGGAGCTTGTAGTTTGAAGATTTGAAGCTTTTGAGTTCAATGCAATTGGTAGTTTCCTTCCTCTTATCTTCTTGGGTTGTTATTGTTGATTGTTGTTATTGATGTTGTGTTGGTTTTTAGATTTAGTTTGTGTTGTTGTTCTTGGCATTGTTCTTCAATTTCTCAATTCTAGATTTTAGTTTGTTCTTATTCTTGCCAAACTCCATTGTTGCATCTTCAAGCTTTTTACCCCATTTGTCCAAGCAAACCATGGGTTTTCAAAAGCCAAATGGGTMTTTCTTCTTTGAGCAATTTGACTTCTCTTAAATTTAATGCCTTTTGACCAATTTCAATTTCAGAGCTTTTGAATTCCCTCCAATTTCCCCTTCAATGTGCAAGCCTTCATGTCATTAACTAATTACTCTCAAGCAAGCTTTAATTTGTATTGATGCAATTAGTTTAGTAATTACGGGTTTAGGTTTTAGGTTCGTTTAGAACCATTAATCGGAGCTTGTCGAGAATTAGGATTGACGACCTCAATACTTGATCGACATTTGGGATTGACAACCCCGAATTGTGGATTAAGTGCTCGGCAAAAACCGATTAATCGTGGAGACGAACCGAATACCCTAAACCCTCATTTCATTTAAATCCTTTCTAATTAAAGTTTCATTTTAAATTCAAGCTTTACCATAAAAATCAAAACCCACTCAATGACTTAATACTTTCGTAAATTAGATTAGTTTAATTTAGTTTAACAAGAGATTAACTAAAACATCGACCGCCGATTATATCTATCCTCGAGAGACACGACTCGGGAAAGCTTCCCGCTCTACAATCGACTCCGTACTATTGCGTAGAAAATTTCTTAGAGTGCTAAGAAATATTCGATCAACAATCACAATCAAATTTTGAGAAAATAAAATAAAGTTGTGAAGATGTAACTTTTAAATATCATATACACAATCTTCATTGTTCACCTTATCATTATATAGAAACAAGTTACTAAGAGAAGTATAAAATACTTGTAAATGGTGGGCAGTAAATAAACCCTACTTCAAGTTTTATTCTTCCAATTTTCATTCAACTAGTAACAAACATCATTGTCTCTGATACCTAAGGCATCCCTTATATGGTAAAATTAAATAAATATACAAAAATAAGTGAAAATCGACAAATTGATACAAATACAAAAGAAAAAATTGAATTGGGACGCTATTCACAAAAGCGTCCCTCTAATTAAACTAAATAAAAAAAATCTAAAATCGGGACCCTATAGTGAAAAGCATCCCGGATCATTGCATTAAAAAAATAAACTTTCGGGGCAGAATTGAAAAAAAAATTGGGGGCCGGAAAGGTTGGATAAACAGACCAATAAGTAATTTTATTAAATAAATGAGAAAATTACACATTCAAACATTACAAAATTTGGCATAGTTGCACAATGAAACCGAGGTTTCCCGATCCCATCTCATTACACTCTTGAAATTATAAATACAAACACATTAGTACTTTTGAAACGACGGACACAACATTAGCGCTTCATCCAAAAGCTTCCTCTAATTTCTTCCACATTGGTGGCTCATCAAACACGTAGTACTTGTGTGACGGTAAGACATCATTGTATTCATTCATAAAATAAAAAAAAAAGTTACTAATGTATTTAATCTACAACAAAAAATTCAATCATGTCATTATAGATAGAGGAAATTGTGAACTTTACATCAGTAAAGTGTTTCTACAGAGTGGTTCTACAGAACCTAGTTTGCGGTCATGGTACCTAAAAACTCCATGCTCAGCAAACAACACCTCGTAGCAATTGAACCTCATTTTAATTTCCTAGATCCTCTGACTAACATCCTTAACTGAAGGTGAAAATGCAAAATTTCCTTGGAGTACATTTGTTACCTGCTTAACAGTTAAACTTCTATCTCCTTTTTTTTGCTCCCCTTTCAACACTTTCATTCCGAGAGATTAAAAAATCAAAAATTACACGTTCCATGTGCATGGTACATGCGGTTCTTTTAGGATTATAGTAAGTGTCTCGAAATCTTTTTACATCGGGAAGGTTTACATCAAAGTTAGTCATTAGTCTTTATCTTTTGGACAAAGAAAAAAAGCAATTAAAAATTCTATTTACTTAAGCTTGCTTGGTTGTTATGGGATGCATGAGTTCAGTGAGAAAATGTGTCTATGTGTTGTCTATTTACTTGAATAATTGCACAACTCATATTTTGAAGTGTGTTGCTTTGCCATCTCAATCAATGTCACTGAACACTAACAATTATTCTCCATCCGAATATCAATGAAATGCAGTTGTGCCAACTAATATTGACTGCATCGAAATTATACAAAGTAAGAAGAACAGTGATGTGATTTGTAAGTTGGAGTTTTGTAGGCTATCCGACTTTATAGGTTGTCCATAAATTTATTGAATATGAATTGCATGGAAATAGTAAATATATAAAGTTGTGCCATTTTGTTGTCTTACCACTAGTAGGTTTCACCAGATAATCTCTTCTCGCTATAAATATGAATTGAAATACATCCAAGAATTCATGCACAAGTCCATATCAATTACTTAGTGTTCTGGTATATTTCACATGGCTGATGGGCCATACCCCCAATTGGACGATAAAAATAATTAATTTCATTAAATTACATAAGAAATATTACAAAACCGGGCAAATTATTAAAAATGAACATTGTATGGTCTTGTCGATGAGCTATGACTCTGGGACCCTATCAAGCTCAGTCAAATTATTTGGCCTTGTTAGGAGTTATGATTGGAAAAATGTTTTTTTAATTTATTAGTAACTTATCTGATAATCTCTTCTTGCTATAAATACGTAGTGGAACAAATAATGGATAACTCATCAACAAATACATATCAATTACTTCTATCTTATTTGAAACAACTTATTATTTAAAATAACTAAACCTCAGATTTATAATTTTCAAACATTTTTTTTATAACTAGGGGTAGCTTTTGTAAATAACCGTAAAATATAGGAGTAAAGAATTTACCTGATAACTTTTGGTCCTTTTTTCCTTTTCCAGGATCTCAAATATGGTTATGGATAATACAAGAAGATGTCCACAGAGTTCAGGCGTGGAGTGGGATAATTTATTATCAAGTATAGGCTTCTTGTGAATAAGAAAGGCTTGAGTAAGTACTCGCGCAACAAGTGTTTAAATGTGTGGTATCAGAAGTTAGAAATTGTTCAAATCCATATTGAGATGTTTGGGTTTGACGCATCATATGATACTGGTGTTCACCACGAAGATCGCTCACTAGAACACCAACTTGGTACGTCAGACGTTGACTTTTAAATGATGGATGACATAACAAATATGACGGTAGAGTTGGAACAAGATGATGAGTACGGGTCAGAGGGCCACGATGAGCAGTATCATAACGAGTAATTATTAAATTTGAAGGGGCGAAATAACTTTTTATTCTTCTAATTGTTTTGTTATTATGTCTAATGGTGGGCGGTGGTAATTATTTTGTTTATTGAAAATTTTCTCTCAAGATTAAAATAAAATTTAAAAGTAAATGACAATAATACTCCTGAAAATTTCACGTTGAAATCATGTGTTGAGCTCCGGTGCATTTTTTGTGCAGAAATTTGCCATTAGGAGATAAATTGGAAAAAAAGTTCTCATAATTTAGGAGCATAGTGCACGGAATAAAAATAAAATAGGAGGTAAAATATCAAATTTTGTATAGGTAGGGAGACAAAAAAATTCTTTAAAAATAATTGTGAAAGGAAATTACAAAAATACCATTGCATTTATCATGTGAAAATCTCGTGCTGGGCTCCAGTTATCGAAATCTGCTATTAAGAGGTAATTTGAAAAAAAAAATGCACAATTTAATAAATAAAATATACAAAATAAAATATTAAAAGACAAAGTATCAAATTGAGTATAATTTAGCAGGTAAAAAAAATCTTACATGCGTTTTATTTGCGAATGAGAAACAATTAGTTGGGTCTCAACGTGTCTATTTGGGTAAAATATAACTTGCAAGAAACAATATGCTTGGCTTGCTAGTTGCCAGTTGCCAGTTGCCGATGTTTGCTTTGTTGCTGATAAGATTTTTATTTAAAAGATCTTAAGTTTAGACGAGAATTGCATCAATGCCTATAATATCCAGTGTTCTAAAAGGCGGCAAAAGGCGGTGCCTAGGCGTGAGGCGCAGAAAACGCCTCGCCTAGTGTTTAGGCGTGTAAAAAGGCGATCAACCTATTTTATTGACCGCCTAGGCATGAAAAGGCGCATTCTTTTTAGATGAGTAACCTCATTTTTTTTTCTCTTAATTTAGTCAAATTTTAAAAAATCTATATGACATCAAAAAATGATCAAATAATTAATATTTCGCAAAAACTATTGTAAGAGCGTCTTATAAAGACAATCAAACTTTTACAGTAAACTATCATGTTTTTATTGTGAGATTCATACTTTTCAAAAAGTGTGAATAGTTGTATTGCAAAATATAATTTTATACATTAAAAGTATAACTTATGATTTGGAAACTATGATTCTCATGTAAGAGACTGTTAATAGTACATTGATTTTGTATAAATAATTATTATTTAGCTAACTATATCGAGAAATATGTAGACAAGTTTGTTAAATATATATATATATATTTGTTAAATATATATATATATATATATATATATATATATATATTACTAATTTTAACAATATAATAAATAAAATAATAATAAAAATTGACAACGTCTTTTGACGCCTAGGCTTCGCCTAAGTACGTCAAGACTTTCAAGGCTCGAGGCTTGGTCTTGCCGCCTTACCACGCCAATAGCCTTTTTGAACTTTGATAATATCAAATAGTTATAAGGATGTCGAGAAAAATACTAGTAAATAATAATTATAAGGATGTCAATAAAAAAATAAATAATTATTGCGCATGTTCGTTCACCTTCACTGGACGTCAAAAACACCGGCCAAGCATGAATTCAAAACCTGGCTTTTCATCTCTCAATCAGACTTTTCAATTTGGCACGGAAAAACCAACCAACCCCGTTTTATACAAAGACATTTTCCCATATATTCCAAGAATGCGCCAAGCGAGAGCTCTTGAGCCGGGCAAGCAAGCCCATGCCAGATGATAACGGCTTCAAACCCACAATCTTCGTTGACAACTGTTTGCTCCAGACGTACATCAAATGCTCCCGTTTGGAGTGTGCCTGCAAAGTGTTCGACAGAATGTCTGAGAGAGACACAGTTTCGTGGAATGCTTTAATTTCCGGATACTCAGTTAGTGGGCAAATGGGTTCGGCCCAATCGGTTTTCGATTTGATGCCCGAGAGAGATGTGATTTCATGGAACTCTTTGATTTCGGTTACTTGCTGAATGGGAATTGTTCAAAAGCTGTCTATATATTCCTGACGATGGAAAGAGATGACGTGGCTTATGATGAAACCACTTTTGCCGTCRTTTTGAAAGCGTGTTCGGGTTTAGAAGATTATGCTTCCGGGCATCAAGTGCACGCAGTTGTAGTCAAGTCGGGGTTTGAGGATGATGTGGTGACGGGTAGTGCAATTTTGGATATGTATGCGAAATGCAAGAGTTTAGATGAATCACTACAATTTTTTGACACGATGCCGGTGAAAAATTGGGTCTCGTGGAGCGCGATAATTGCCGGATGTGTTCAAAACGATGAACATGTCAATGGATTACATCTGTTCAAAGAAATGTTAAGGGAGGGGGTTGGTGTAAGCCAATCTATATATGCTAGTGTTTTTAGGTCCTGTGCTACTTTATCCGCTTTAAGGTTCGGTTGTCAATTGCACGGCCACGCGCTAAAGAACAGTTTCGGGGCCGATACCATAGTGGGGACCGCCATGTTGGATATGTACGCAAAATGTGACAGTTTGATTAACGCTAGGATGGTATTCGACTTATTGCGGAACCATAACTTGCAATCTCATAACGCGTTAATCACCGGATACTCTAGAAGTGATCTTGGGTTCGAAGGTTTGCGTCTTTTTCTGCTTTTATTAAAGTCTAGTCTCGGTTTTGACGAAATAAGCCTATCTGGTGCATTTAGTGCCAGCGCGGTAATCAAAGGTCATCTAGAAGGAATTCAAGTGCATGGATTAGCAATTAAGAGTCCGTTACGTAACAATATCTGCGTGGCGAATGCAATTCTAGACATGTATGGTAAATGCGGAGTGCTGGGTGAAGCTCGTCAGATTTTCGACGAAATGAAAATAAGGGACGCTGTGTCTTGGAACACGGTCATTGCAGCTTGTGAGCAGAACAAAAATGAAGATTCCACATTACTATTTGTTTCTATGCTAAGGTCAAGCGACGAGTTCACGTTCGGAAGTGTTTTGAAAGCTTGTGCGGGCAAACGAGCTCTGGGATATGGGAAAGAAATTCACGGCAGAGTGATTAAATCCGGGATGGGAGGACTCGTTCGTCGGGAGCGTGCTCGTGGACAAGTGTGGGGTGGTGGATGAGGCCAAGAAGCTTCACGAGAAAATGGAGGAACAAACATTAGTTTCGTGGAACGCGATAATTTCCGGGTTTTCGTCGATCGAACTGAGCGATGGGGCCCAGAAATTTTTCTCTAAAATGTTGGAGATGGGAATTAGGCCCGATAACTTCACTTATGCTACGGTTCTCGATACTTGTTCAAATGTAGCTAACGTCGGGCTCGGAAAGCAAATACACGCGCAGGTAATCAAGCAAGATTTGCAGTCAGACGTGTACATTATCAGTACGTTAGTCGACATGTATTCGAAATGCGAGAACATGCAAGATTCGGTTTTGATGTTTGAAAAATCATCCAAACGCGACTTTGTGACGTGGAACGCGATGGCATGGGTGTACGCTCACCACGGCCATGGGTACGAGGCTTTGAGGACTTTCGAACAAATGCAGCTTGAGAAAATAAGTCCGAATCACGCTACTTTTGTGGCCGTTCTTCGTGCTTGCACGCATATCGGTTTAGTAGATGAAGCTCTTCATTATTTCGGCTTAATGCGAGTCAAGTATAAATTAGAACCACAGTTGGAGCATTATTCGTCCATGGTGGATATTCTAGGAAGGTTGGGCCGACTTAATGACGCTTTGAAGCTTATTGAAGAAATGCCTTTTGAGGCCGATGATGTGATTTGGAGGACGCTTTTGAGCATTTGTAGGATGCATGGGAATGTTGAAGTCGCCGAGAAAGCAGCGAGTGCTCTTTTGAAATTGGACCCTCAAGACTCGTCAGCTTATGTTCTTTTGTCAAATATCTATGCGGATGCTGAGATGTGGGGCGAGGTTTCGAAGATGAGGAGGATTATGAGACTTGGTGGAATGAAGAAAGAGCCGGGTTGTAGCTGGATCGAGCTGCAATCGGAAGTGCATATGTTTCTTGTTGGTGATAAAGCGCATCCGAGATGCAAGGAGATATATGAGAATTTGAATTTGCTAACGTGTGAGATGAAAATAGATTATTATGGTGAACTGTATGGTGAGCTTATGATGAGTGATGAAGTTATGATAGATGAGCAACAAAAATTATGCGTGCTCGTCTCCGGTTTGTGAGTTGTTTTGATAAAAATCTATGACACTTTAACTATACGAGAAATTGTCTGGGATTCGGTTGAAAAGCTTAAAGTTGGGTTGAAACTTGTTGCAGGTGAGATTCTCCGTGGTGTATCAATCGGGGAATGTAGACTGCGATTGGAGATGACTGGTTTTGTAAATTTAAGGGTTAAAAAACTGCCCTGTTATTTAGCCTAAACTGCAAAAGGAATTCAGTGAACTTTGAATATTACAAATGCTGTACTAATATATTTTTCTCTTTTCAAGGAGTTAATTGTAACTTTAGATAGACTAAACCTTAGGGGGGTACGTATTGAAATTATCCCTAAAGTTAATAATGCAGAAAAGTCATTTTGGATATTAGGTGCACAGTGTTTGGGTATGTTATTAATTCAGTAAAAGGAGGAGAAGAGTAGATTAACAAGAAGCTAAAAGCTAGTAGTTTCTGCTTCCCCTGTTCAGCAGAGAGAACACAACAACAATATCAACATCTTTGTTGCTTTTTTTTTGTTGTTCTTCTTTTCTGAAAGGGTATCACGATCTTTGTTAATTGTTGTTACATATTGTGGTTTTACCTGACAGCCAACAACTTGTACAGAACCAAAGTTTCAACTATGGAATTAAAGACACTGTTAAGTTCACATCTAACTCTCCACTTCATTCCAACCAATAAACGCTTTTCATGTTTGCGTGTTTTTCTCAATTTCTCGGCAATGTTGTACATGCTCCTGAAGTGGTATATACATTTTACAACCTCCTACATAAGAAAAGAGAACATTTACAAAGAAAGACTTGAGTTTGTGCCAGTGCCTGTAAATGGTGATTTTAAGTCTCTGATTATACCAATCGACAAATTGAAAGGGGAAAAAAAAAAACTGCACGTTTATGTAATGTGCCATTTTTATGTTCTGACTACAAAAAGTAGGCTTTGAAAGCGCATACGCGTATTAGCTTGAGGAGTTTCTACGATGAAATTCCCTCTCTAGCTATAGAACAGCAAAAACATAGAAACAACACAGGCACTTCCTACATGTGAAGGATTTCAAAACTCTGTGTTCCTATTACTTAACCAACCCATTAAAACGATAGAAAAACAGTTACCAATCACTTGCTCGACATGAAATCATATCAACCGAGGCAACCAGTAAACTGCCCCTCAAAACCCTACGGAAGAAGCCGAAATTTTCTCTCCAAGGATAAGCACCAGCACCATCAAGTTTGGACACCCAACTGACGAAACCAAAAAGCTGCAAATGCTGGAATCAGCAATAATACAACTACCATTAAGACGTATTTGAATTTGAGCTGTCTTGCATCTATATTTCTAACAGTGTTGAGCTCAGAGGTGGTATCAGCATCCGACGTCTTGATCTCAGTCGTTGACGAGTCACTGTGCTCATTTCCAATCTTTAAAGAAAAGAAAGAAGACATTAGTTCATGTGTTAGGACGTAATGAATTTACCAAAACGACAGCACAACATAGACTAACAAAACAATGTGTTGCAAATGTATATCTAAATCATTACAGAGAGGGGATGGTTTCACTGGATCCAGATACTTTTACAAGCCCACCATCAAACAAGAATACAAGATTATTAGAATAAATAGTCCAAAAAGTATGGATATCAGAAAGGAACTTCCAACTATAAAAGCTTGGTGACTTGAAAACAATAGTCTGATAGTACAAAGCATCTGCAAGTAGTTATCTGCAAATAAACAGTGGAACTAGGGAACAGGGAAGTGATCAATATATGATATATGGTGATTTTAATCGCTAATATTACACATTATTTTCTGAATATTTAGCAACTCTTTGATAGTTGAATTGTGATAGTAAATCTACAATACGCCACCCCAATGACTAACAAGTCCAGAACACTGTTCACAAGAATATCAAAATCAATACTGACTGGTTAGAGCACATTTGATTTGTGAGTCAAGTCAGACAACAACTGCGAATACATATGTATGACGATAATTACTAGCACCAACCTCGTAACTGGTAACTGAAGACACCGTTAATTTCTCATTGCTTTCTTTTCTAGAGAGTCCATTCTTACTGTCATTTTCCATGAACATAATTTCTTTTGCTTTAGCATCATGGCTTCCGATCACAGTAACTGAAGGCTCCTTTATTCGCTGCAAATATTTCACCGCTACTTTGTTCTCCTTTGTCAATAATGATATCTTGGGAAACCAAAAAAGAACACAAAAATGTAAGAGAAAAAGCAGACATCTGTAAATAGCGAATGGAAACTATTAAAGATTAAATACTTCTCATCGAGCCATCTAGGAAGGCTTTTTTTCATATATATTTTCCCCACCAACTGTCTATATTTAAAAAAAAAAATCCATATACTTTCATATACAACAATAAAGATACAATGGAGCCAAATATAAAATTTTATCATGTCAACGTTGAGACTAATATCATCTATCATGTGACAAACCTTATGACATTAACTGAGAAGATGTTTCTGGTGCATCATCTTTCACCAGAAGAATTTTAACACATGCTTCATAAGCATAACGCAATGGGTCGAGAAGTTCAAATGTCTTAGGGCAGTCACATTATTTTGAAAGCCGTTAGGGCATGGGCTTTTACATTTAATATATATGAAAATTATAGATAATATTAAGGACTAATAAAACGCAACATATTAAAGAAACGACAGAAAAAAGACTGATATAAAAGTAAAGGCAAAAGAGAAGCAAAAGACAAGGATAAGATACCATACATAACTAGTCCACAAGAGAACAATTCTCTGAAATCAATAGGAAGCCTAAGAATGTTACAAGGGAGAAAAGAAACGAAGAAAAATAGAAGTAAAAAAACTGTAGGAGAGAACTTAAATTTTATTTTTCCTTTTTTTATCTTTTAGTAAATATAAAATAGTTAATTATCACAATCCTGTAGTTAGGAAAAACTAAGTGTTTTATAACCAAGGCGTTTTATAACCAACTTTTTCATATATATTTAGCTTGTTTTATCACGGGTAAAAAAAAACAAAAAAAAAAAATTGTTTAGTAATAACCAACTTCACCAAGTGTGAAAAGAATTGTAGCGAACCTGCTTACGAAGGCGTTCTCTTTCAAGAGCCAACTGCACAACTAAATCCGTAATCAGTTTCGTCCGCACTCGAATATCTTTCGCGGTTTCCTTCTTCGCTTCATGAGCCTGGTGCAACGATGTCTCTAAATGTTCCGTTCTACGCCTCAGAAAATTAATTTCTTCACCGAGTTCAGCATTGGTCTCCGACAATATGATACACTTCTCTTCAGCGCTCTCTGTCTGACTCTCCGCCTTCACAATCTTAGATTTCAAATCTTTTATCAAATTCTCCATATCTTTGATCGTACAATCCAACATGCTTTCCTTTTCTTGACTAGCTTCGGCAGTTGCCACTGCATGCATCCTCTTTAGTTCAGATTCCTTCAATTGCCTCTCCAATTGCTCCACCGTCCCGGTTTTATCAGCAATGCTACTCTTCAAGCAGTTCAAATCTTTGTTAAGCTCCACGCTAGACTCTCTAAGTGATTTACACTCGGCTACAACAACCTCAGCTCTCTTTTCAGCTTCAGCAGCTTTCGTCTCAAATTCCCTCAGCGAACTCTCAGAGACCTGCAAAGCACAATCTTTTTCTTTCAACTGTTCGCTAAGATCTTGAATTTTCTGGGTCGACCCATTTATGCTATACTGGGCCGTCTGGAGCCGCCCGGATAGTTCTTTTGAAATCGCCAAGAGGATTTCGGCACTATTTTCTGCCTCGAACAGTCTTTCCCACATTTCTTCAGCTTCCTCTTCCATGCAGTAGACTTGTTGTTGCAGACGGAATTTTAAATCCTCATCGTTTTGTCTCGACTCGGATAGCTTCTTCTCAAGATCCATTTCCCTGGCTAAAGACTTTTCCAGCATTCTCAAGATATCCCTCTGCTGTTCGGCAGTCTGCATTTTAATCTTTGCGTTTAAATCCGAACTGGTAGCATTTTCCAAACCAATGAGCTCCTTGTTATCTCTCCCTGTCAGCGTTTTCAAGTCATTGTTTGATAAAAGAGGCACACTCGCAGCCTAACCGTTAGGCAAATCCCCTAAAACTACATTTTAAATAAATATATACCACAATAATAGAAACCCCTAAAAAAAACTTAAAACAACGAAAAAACAATAAAACATAATAAAATAAAATAAAAAACTGGAAACCCTAAGAAAAACTAAACTAAATAACAAACTAAAAAAAAGAACCCAAAAAAACTAAGTTGGGCACTGCCTAACGGAATGTACACAAGTTTTTGTCTAGATAAAAAAAAAAATTTATCAAAAGATATGGGGATACAAAACATACAATTTTCATCTCCAGAAGAAGCTAACAAGATCCTCTGGAAATTGGCGGATTGCGTCTTAATGTCCGAGACGTGTTCGAACGACCATTTCAAGGAGTTCTCACAATCTTGAAACTTTTCTTCGAGCTCCCTAAGAACATAACCGAGCTGCTTGAACGAAGATATAAGCTCATGGGAACTAGTGATCTCATTTTGAAGAGTGGATAGAAAAAACTCGAGTTCTCTGACTTGAGAGTCCAGAAACCCGTATAAAAGGTCGAATTCCAATGCTCTCTCAACAGGACCACCTTCTTCTTCTGAACCAAAAGCCTCGAAATCATTTTCCCTTGAAGCCACATGCATAACGAGTATGTCCAAGTTACACAGCTTTTCTGAGGAACGTGCTAAGTCTAATTCAACCCTAGTTAGATTTTCGGCTGCGCTTTCAAGCTCACGAGTTGCGTCTCCGGCAGATGAGACGACTTCGAGTGAATCATAGTTGTTTGATTCACCAGAACTGGTATTTTCAGTAGAACCCATTTTTTAAGGCTCACTTTTTGAGATCCTGAAAAATTAAATTAGTTCGTACTTCGATCAACTAAAGATCCTCTCTCAAACGACAAAACGGGATTAGCAAATCAAATTTATTCTACAAATAAATCTTGATAATTGCATCAAGATAAAAATCTGCCAATTGCATCCTTTTGCTAGTTTCCTCTTCGCGATAATCCGAATGACGCAAAAAATAAAATAATAACAATTGTAATTCCGATAAAACTATGGCACACTGCCCATTGCCTACGCACACAGATGAAGCAAAATCAACTCACATATAAATTGAACGAAAAAAAATAAATGAATGGCAGATGCTGCGAAGATTCAATTCTAATAAATACCGATGCGATAGGGACGAAAAGAGATCGGAGTATTGACGTACCTCTCGAAAAATATCGCAGGTTCAGAGTAAATCTTCAAATTAAACTTGCATCATTTATTCTTCCCTGGACCTGGATTTTACGAGGCAATTTATTTTGATTCGCCCCAAACTTCTTTCTTTCTCGAAGATTTTTTTTTTTTTTTAAATATATTTTAGATTTTATGGCAATAAATTAAGATATCATTTATTATCATTTTCAATTTGTTACCAAATTTATTTGAATATTTTAATTAATATCCGTTTAGATTTATTTGTATTTTTATTCTATGAAATTTTTGAATTACATATATTTTTTAGCCATATAAAATGAATATTTAACTGGATAAGATTATCAATTTTTATTTTTTATATCTTATAATATATTTCAGATTGTTAGTCATATATATGATTTTCAATTAAAAATAACATATAAAAGCGAGCATCACAAAAGAAACATAAAAATTAAAGGGGCAATTCCCGTATAAATTATTAGGAAAATATGTGTTCTCAAATAATTCATTGAAATCTAAACTTCCCACTTAATCCAAAATATCATACAAGAGTACTAAATTACCCTTATTACCAAATTTATTTATTTATTATTATCTCCCTCAAGTTTCAAACTAAAATTTTAATTTATTTTCTTTCAGTTTTTTTATCTTTTCATCCAAATTTAATTTAAATAAAAATTACATTAATCTCTGACTGTCGTCACTACCACCAGCGGTGGCCGGACTACGGTCAAATTCCATACTATATCAAAAAAAAAAATCATACTACACCCAAATTTCATACAATATCACAATATCTCATACTACATTGTTGTCCGACTCCAATCAAATCTCATAATACGTTATAGAATTCGATACTGTTTCGTCAAAATTTTATACTAGTTCGTGTAATTCCATACTTGTTCGTTGAGTTTCATACTAAAAAAATTCAAATTCTTTTTCAATCATAATCTGTATGAAATTCCAAATTGCACCTATTATATAATCAATTTCATTCTAACTCTGTTAAGATTCATACCAACTCCGTTAAATTTCATACTACCAATGAAATTTCATACTAATTCATTGTAACTACTTAACATATCAAAATTCTATACTACCTGTTTGATTTCATTCTAAACCCTAATAAATCTCATCATGTCATTTTATTTTATTTTTAATTTACCGAGTTTAGGTATCAAGTTCAATTTATCACATAATCAAATTCTGGAATTTGAAAATTATTTTTTGCCATTACAAACAAAATTAAACTCAAACTAAAATAAGAAACTAGTTAATAAAACTCAACAACAAAACTCAATTAAAAACCACGTGTGGCCCAATAGAGAATTGAGATGGGAATAGCCATTGTGAAGGTTAGCAAATTTGCCTATGCAATAAATTGACACGCACACACACCGCCCAGGTTCTAAGAGACAGACTTCTTCACTCCCAGGCCCAAAGGCAGGACGCCACAAACCAGCTGCGAGCACTGACGAGGCGACGACTATTGGCTATTGTCGGCGGCTCGAGTTGCGTGTTTGGGTTTTCTATCTGACATCACCGGCAGGATGTGGTGGCGACCTATGCAACAGCGCACGGCTGTGGGTCCAGGCAATGGGTTTCTTATTGCGGATTTCAGATCATGAGCTTCGATGGTGGTTCGGATGACTTGTTTCTTTTTGGTTTGAGATTCAGAGTTTTCGGTGGGATCTGTATTTTGTTTGGACTTTGGTTCCATATTTGTGGCTCGGTGACGGAGATGATTCGATTGCTTAGAGATGGATGCCAAAGAGAGAATTGAGAACTGAAGATGGTGGTGACAGCTTATAATTATGCTAGAGAGAGGTGGGAGATGGCCTGGGGGAGATAGGGTTAATGAGGAAGTGACAAACATATATGCCTTTTTTTAAAGGGTATTTTAGATAATGAAGGTTATAATTTTGATTAAATGGAGTATTTTATACTTAGATGGGATTAAAGAAAAGTTGAATGATTATTTAGGAATTAATGTTGATGTAATTGTAATATATGAGAATTATCCCAAAATTGAATTAATTACAGGCCCTGAATAGAGAAGAATAAAGAAAAACAAAGCATGAAAATGAATTAAATCACAGCCCCAAATATACCTAATTTGGCAAAAACACAATAGAGCATACCGAAATTAATTAACTTTAAAATCTGATCTCCTCGCACAATTAAGCTCCAATTAATCAGGTATCATTCACAGGCATGGTATTCGAAAAAATAGGCAGTTGATTCAATCCAATTCTTTTGCAGAATTAGAATCCCTAAAGAAGTAAATACATTTAATCAGATTTTTTATTGAAAATATATTTTTAAACACAGGATACGGTATATATAAAAAAAGGCGTATTTAAAGAACAAAAAAATCGACATTGGTAGATTGAAAAAGTCGCATTAGATTAGGCAACTAATGATAATATTATATATTTTTTTAAAAATATCATATTGCCTTTTTTTAGCCTAATAGACAGTTTTATTTGTTGACAATAAAATTTTGAGTTTTTTTAATTCCAAAAACCACTTACAGAAATCTACAAAAAAAAAATGAAACACCATCTGATTTAATGATTACGGAACCAAAGATAATATCGTAGTTTATTCTTTGGATATAAGATTGCGTACTATTTTCTAGCCTAATTAAAGACGTTTTATTTGTGGACAATTAAGTAGAATGATTTTTAATTACAAAAAACACGTAAGAAAATCTACTAAAATATATAAACAGATGCATTGTCTATAATGAATGGATACGAAATCTGATCTTTTATCGGTTACACAAATTCCAAATATACAAAATTTAGGGTTTCACGCAAGTCACCCTATAAATATAGGGTCCTATTATTTGCAAAAATTAATTTCATTCTCTTCCAAATGTGTCTTTGTTTTCTCTCTATTTTCAAAACCTAGGCAGTTAGAGTATTTGGGACGATGCCTCTGTTATTTGGGTTGACTAAATATATCGACCGTAGAAACAAAAAGGCACTTAAACTTAGGGTCGTTCGGTTGTTTGCGAGATCCGAATTCGATGACAAATATCAAAAAAACTTCTATGGAAATCGTTTTCCATGATTTCGAGCTAATTACTTGGATCTGATTTTGTTTTTATTAATAGATGTATATATATTCGATTAACTACTCAATATTATTATATTATCGTATTTAATTAAAATAAATTATCTCTAAATACTTTAAAACAGGGAGGATGCATTAGTGGAGTTATAAAAAAGATCAATGTCAAATTGTTCGAAAACCGAATAGTTGAAGGTCGCTTTTATGTGTTTAGAAACTATTACGTAGAGAACAACACTTGCAAGTTCCGCACCATTGTGCCAAATTCAAAATTGTTTCCATGGGGAAGCAATTTTGGTCGACGTGAAGGAGTATTCTTTCCCCAATCACGTCTTTGATTTTCGACCTTTTTCAATACTTACCGACGTAAAAAAAGTTGACGAGACAATGTTGTTCTGTTAATTTTTAATATTTTTGAATAATAACAAACATATACAAATCAGTCAATTTTTTAACTAATTTAGTTAAATTTCTTATTGTAGATGTAATTGGAAAGGTGGCGGAAATCCGTAACCCACAAGAGAAAGAATTGAGGGGAGGACGTCGAGCAAGATTGATTGAGATTATTCTCGAAGATTTGAGGTAGCTTTCAGTTATAAGATTGCCTAATTAATTAATTAATTAGATTGTTTTATATATAATTAGAAATATAGGAGTCAATAATTATCTTTTGATATTGTTTGGTATTATAGTGGTCGTCGCTTGTTGTACTCTTTGGGGCGTATGTTGATCAAATCTTGGCTTTCGAAAGTGGTCTGTCCGTGGAACCTCCCGCGATGATCTTGCAAATGTGTTGTGCAAAGGTCTATAGAGGTAATAATATAATTGTTTTCTAATTGCAGTTTTTTTTATTTGAATTATTATTCTAATTTATTTTTCAATTTCAGCATGTTTTATTCTTCTATTTTTAAATTCTATTTATTTTAAGTTTTTAAATCCTTTTTTTAATAAATTTAGATTCTGCTTATTCTTAGAAAATTCTCAAAATCGCTTTTTTATTTTTAGATTCTATTAGTTTTAATGATTTTATATTCTGTTTTTATTTTTGAATATCGTTCTTTTGATTTTAATTTTTGGAAAGAACTTAATTAAACCATTCGTTAATCATTTAAAATAATTATAATTTTACAATTATACATACTGTTACTCTAACAAATTTGTTTGAGGTGACGAAGTTGGTTACTTCCGGTTTGGTGGCGGAAATTTTCGAATTTAAACACATGTATATTTTTTGAAATATGATAATTCTATTAGTGTTTGATAAAATTGTATTTATTATTTATTTGATAAACTTTAAATTGTGAATTTCAATAAATATTGAATTTCAAAGGGGTCTATTAATCCAACGAAGAGTATTAGTGGCGGTAGTTTAACGCTATCGCGTAGTGAAGTTGATGAGATTGCCTCCGCAAATGTCGTCTTCCATCCGGTCGATTATTTATATACAGTTGAAGAGGTACAATTATTTTAGATTTGTGTTGTTCTTAGATTTTTATTTTTAATGTTTAATTTTTTAATAGAGTACTATTTTCAATACAACTGTGCACAATTTGGATATGTGCGATTATTAGTTCGTTTATCGATGATTGGTGGTACAATGCATGCACAAAGTGCCATAGAAAGCTTGAGGAAGATGAGAATCAATTCAAGTGTGGGGGATGCATGAGACAGGTTTCTTCGAGCGTGTTTAGGTAATAAATTAAGTTATTGAAATAAATGATTGGCCCAATACTTAATCTTTTAGATAATTATTTAATATCATGTTTTTCTTGATATGAAGGTACAAAGTAAGGATTGAAGTCTTGGACTCCACGACTAACGCATCCCTACTATGTTGGGATCGGGAGGCTGGAAAACTGATTGGAAGGTCTTGCCATGACTTTCGGGTCGAGTTTTTGGAGGTAGGGCATAAGTTTTAATAGATTTTGGCGAGAGGTTTTTGCATTTTAGACAAATTTAATGTGGTCTTTTTTGGCAATGTAGAATCGCACCGATGAAGATCTGCCCGAAGATTTGCTTAAACTAATTGATCAAACGGTTCTGTTTATGGTGAAGGTCAATATGGGCCAAATTTATAATGAATCAAGCGCATTTTCAGTTGTGCGATTGAGTACTGACCAATCTTTAGTAGCGAAATACAACAAGTGGACCCTCGAGTAGGATGTGAGTTAGCCTAATCTTGAAACTTATAGATTTTGATTGATAGTAAAGTCTATCAACCATTTTAAAATTTCTTTTTTTTTTTGAGATGATTGAAATTGTTTTAAAATGTTTCGTGATTCATCTATCATTTTATTTTGTTGAAGGAATTGGACCTTTTTACATTGATTCAAAGGGAGGAGACCGACAATGGAAAGGTAACTTAGTGGAACATTTGTAGTTTTGAGAATCAAATAAAAATCATAGTTTGTGAAATTACATGCATTGATTGATTTTAAATTGAAACAATTGAACAGGACGCCTGTTCCGAGGACGAGGTTACTACTCGTATTAAAAAGGAGGAAGTCATGGAGCTGGATGGTGAGATTTCAACCGTAAGGAAGTTGATGTTCGATGGCGATGGGATAGCTTCCACTTCATCGAAGACATCTAGGGCTCTCTCTAAGAATGGAAAATCGGTGAGGAAGGCAGTTCTAAACTTCGAAGAAGGCGGTGATGCTGGGATTGATGAGGAAGATGAACCAAGAATTGGAGGAATTTTGCAGGATGATGAGGAAGAAAACATTTCTTAACTATTTATTAAATTATTATTTTTTTTACTTTGGTTTATTATTCAGTTGGTATTGCTTTGAATATTGCTATTGAGATTTCGAATTTATTTTAAGTTGAGGGAGAATGCATTATATGCTTAAACAATATTTTTGTGATTTAAAATCTGATATTTCTCGGATTTTATATTACTTAATAAAATCGTTCTATTATTATTACTTTTGTGTTTGGATAACTATTACAAATAATAGTTTTTTATGTGAATGTATATTGCTTCATCTTTTATACATATTATTAATATTTAATAGATTCAACCATTTATAAAAATCTTCAAAAATAAATTATTGACGTGGTTTCAAAGATTGTTGCTAAAGTCGAAAGGATTTTTTGTTTTCAGATTTTTGGCAGGGTGTCCTAGAATCTATAAAAGTAATTATAGATCAACCAGAACATACATCAAATAAAATAAGTAAATAAATTACAGTCACTAATAATATACAAAAACACATTCCAATAGCATAATTTAATAAAGTACAGTAAGTTAACGAATGATTAATGGAAAATAAACAAACAGTGATAATTGAGTACACTTTTAAGTTGTGAACTATGTTTATGAGCGTCTGTCTTAATAAGAAATTATGAAAAATGATTATGATAAAATTGAAATAGTTATTTGAACATTTTAGTTTATATAAATGTTGTTGAAAAAAAAAAAGAAACGAACAACTTATCGATATTTCTTAATACACAAGTATTTATAAAAAATAGATACGGAAAAGCAAAATATTCAAATTTTGTAGATTTTTTGAACAATAAAAAATCTCAGATTGTAAAAAGAAAAGCAGAAAAGAAGAACACATAAAAGGAGACGAAGGAGGCGGTAGAATTAGGGTTCTCTTATTCATCAAAGACTCACTTTATATAGGGTATCAAATACATGTTTCCATAATACATAAAGATAACAAATACCTAAATTCTCCTTCATCAGTTAATTATTGACGAAGGCACACTAATTGTGTTTTTCCTTCAACACTCCCCCTTGTGCCATGTCAAAGGGTGAAATGGTAATTCATTGTTGCCTCGTTAAAACCTTCCCAAGTAACAAAACCCAATGGGGAAAATAAAACTTGGTCTAAGGAAAAAGAGTACAACACACCTATGTTGAGACTCCCCCTAAAGTCTACACCTCTCTTTGATATGTACATCTATCAAGAGAACTTTGAAAGTCTCCACTTCCTCAATTTACTTGATTCTTGAGAAAGTGCATAGTTGTTGGTTATAGAAAAGTTAGTGTAATATTACTCGTGTTATCATATTTTCTTCAGTGATAGAGTTCAAACCACTATTATAAGATATATGAATGATCATAACATTGATCGTAGATACCCATGAACTACTACATGTATGATAATAATCTTTTTACATGGATCGAATGAGTAACCAACATCAACGATACTATTTGGATTTTCACAATAGGAAGTAAACTCAACATTCTCTTTAGGGGTTACAAGACCATCTGCAGTCCCAATTATATTTATGAATGGTAAAAATAAACTCGCGTCAATGGTTTCTTTTAAGTATCAAAATACATTTTGATTCCATTCCAGTGAAATTGCGCTTTCTTTAATTAAATCAGGATAATAATTTTGAGAAATTAATATTTGGTCAAATGTATTAGTAATCGTACAATAATGCGCATATTGTACATATGGAGGGAATTTCAGCTCCCACAAGTTCTTCGTCATTCCGCTGACGAAATTGATATTTCTTTATATCTTCACTTTGACCAATCATAGGAGTGCTAGCATATTGCACTTATCCATATTTAATCGCATGATCATCTTTTGGATATATGCAAACTGTAAAATATAGTATTCCACAAACTCGGGTTTTAGTTTAAGCCTTAACATGACCGAGGTTTCCCATGATTTATTATCTCAAAGTAAGAATTTCAAACAACTAGCGATATCTCTTATTTCATTAAGAGTGGATATTATGTTCCATTCATCGACATATACAATTATAATCGCAAATTTGAAACTTATTTTCTTTATATGCTAGGGCATAAATTATCTTTTCCCAGTCAAGTAGTCACTTAGACGGTTATACCACATCCGTTTGGATTGTTTCAATCCATAAAGTGAGTGTTTTAATTTAATTACAAATGCACTCCGTGGCTTAGAGTCACTTGCCTTGGCAAAGAAAGGCCAGCAAGCACTTTCTTATATATCTCTAAATCATGCTCCCCATAGAGATATGATGTAACCACATGTATAAGCTGCATTCTCATTCCTTAGAATTATAACATCTATTATGGGAGAGTACATATCCTCATTGTCAATTCCATGGCGTTTTGAGAAACTTTGTGCTTCAAATTTAGATTTGCATCTCATGGCTTTATTTTTCTCATTACGCTTTCTGACAAAACTTTGTTTATGTCCTACAGGCTTTACACTTGGTGAGGTTAGCACTACCAGACCAAATACATGTCTTGTTGTCAGTGGATTTAGTTCTACCCGGATTGATTCTTTACATTTAGGTCAATTTTCTCTATATTGACATTTCAATAGAGCGTGGCTCGATATCATCGTTCTCTATGATTCCTTGAGCAACAGTGTATACATCATGGAAAATATTTCCATCAACTTATATAAACTTTCATAGTACATTGAGATTTCTTTATTCTCTTGAATCATATTAAACATCGGAGCGTCCTCCAGTAATGATTCATGGACATAAGTATAACCAGATATAATCTCATGAGAGGAATTCTCTTCATTGATGATCAATTGAAGTTGTGCCATACATGAGTATTGATCGAACCAAGTGACCTCCCCCTATTCCTTTTGGGAGTTACGACCTCAACCACACCTCTACTAAGTATGGTTGCAATGTCTTAATCTACGACATTGTGCCCTTTATGGGGACTTTTAACCTTCCAGACACATTTGCATCTGGTATATATATGATCTCGTCACTTTAGAAATTGAGTCTTCTATACTTTAAAGATCAATTGTTCACTTTACTTTACTTTCACGTTACATTGTAAATGCGGAGATCATAATGAGACATAGTGTGAAACTATTCCTGTCGTTCCATTAGAAAATACTTTTTCTTATCTCCCCCTGACGACGGGAAGACTGTCTCATTAGAGTGACAAATCAAAGATTTAGCGGTAAAGAGATCATCTGCAAAAGGTTTCAAATAGCGGATGACTGTTGGAGATTCATATCCAACATAAATACATAATTGTCTTTGGAAAACCATATGAATGCGCTGTGGGGGTTAAATAGGCACATATACTGCATAACCAAATATGTGTAGATATCAATTATCAATCTAATATTCAGTTACCAACTGGTGCGCAAAATACTGGTTAGCAGGGGTTCATAAATGAATAAGTAAGAGTTGCGTGCAATATTGCATAACCCTGTGCAGAGACAAATATATGAGTGCACATAAATAATATCTTAGTCACCATCTATATTCTTTCCGATGGTTTCTTCTTTGAGACCTTATTATATATGCACATTAGGGTACAAGATCCATTACATCGATCTTGATTAAAATGCAATAGACATCGAATACTTTTGATGTAAACTCTCTAGCATTATGAGTTCAGGTGTTCTATAAGGGTGGTGAGTCATCAATTATACTAAATGTGCTAGAATTTTTATAAATGCAATATTCTTATGGAGAATACGTGCCAAAAAATCGATCAAAACTATAAAATATTTGAACATCCGCATTTAGAATTGTTATGTCCACATGTATCACCAATTATCAATTATAAGAATGGAATATTATACTTTGTATGTTTAGCATATGCAGGTCTCAATCATACAATTTTGCTAATGAACAAGTTTTGAAAAAAAATGAGTGATGCATCTTTGAGATATGAATGTATGTAGTGCTCCTAGTACTTTAGAATGCACTAGCTGTAATGTAACAACATTAGTTCGACACTATAATGTGCATCAAAATTCTATCTCGTTTTGTGTTTCACTCAAAATAAAATATGTCCATGTTAATTTCTTATAAAATGGATCATCATATCACGACGACCAAAGAATCCATGCCAGTCGTGTCAAAACTTGAATGAGTCAATATCCAAAAGTTCTTTGTTGGTCATATCTTATGATTCAATAATAAAAAAGTAGTAAATTAAAATTACTAAATTGATTCTAAAACGTGCTTTCTTCCACATAAATTAAAGGCATAGTTCCATTCTCATAATGTATTTCTTAATGATAATCATCATGAATATCATCAAACTTAACAAGGTTTGTTCCGCTCTTGTCCACACTAAGCTTTTGTGACTTTAATCAATGTGCCACTAGGCATCAAGATTTTGTCACATAAAACATCAATTCAGTGAAAATTATCTATTTGTCGACAAATTCTCACATTCTTCAGAGATATTTGAACGAAATACTTTCCATTCTAATATTCTAGATTATTTTCTAGATATATTACATTATATCTTAATAGTATACTCCTAAATCTTGTATGTGAATGTGTGGTAAGTAAAATCAATTCATTCAGTGCTTTAGAAGAAAATCTAAATTTTACCAATAAGCCAAAAATAATTAAATCAGGCCACATCACATAAATATAACTCAAAATAAACTTTAAGACCAAATACAATAGTCAAGTATGAATGATTGATTATACTTTCACAAGTTCTTTGTAAAGTAAGAAACAAACAAATTTCATCAATCAAAATAGAGGATATACATTGACTAAGCAATGTTATTTTGAGAACCTCCATAACTTCTACCACGACAAATAAATATCATAAACTCTTATATATCTTACCTTGTGGTTCATTCTTCCCACCTAGGTAGGGATCAACATGTCTCTTCCTCTTTACTTTGAGGTTATTTTCACTATTCATATCGATCCTAATTAGCCTCAAGAAATTTCCTTATCCAGAGGTCTAACATTGGTATTATAAAAATTAATGTCATGTCTCTTAATGAATTAATATCATAATTATTATTATACAAGTGCATTAGTATATTTGATCAAGTGGGAAAAAAATAGAGTGAGGTCGTATCTCTCAACTATTTATTATCATTTAAAGTGACTTTCTTTTCGACATATGGTAAGACATGTTTTTAGTTGCAATATATCAAAGTCATTGACCCTTTTTAGCAAGAAAACACATTTTTTCACTAATTCGTTGGCTTAGAAGTAGTATTTCATAAAATTCTCAAAATATTCATTTAGAGTAAATCCCAAAGTTTATTGAAATTTCTCAACTACATATACTTCCATATAAGATTTGGGGTCAATATAAAGTCTCAAATTCATTAGAGAATGTACTTTGACTTAGTTTCTTCTTTGCCAGTTGGGGGTTGGTGTATGATATTATTGTGGAATTATAGTTCTTATAGTTTCCACATCAAACCAATGATGGTAGTACTCAATTTCTTTTGAGTATATTAAATCGTATTTAGATTAAGTTAGTTCAGTCAATTTCTTTAGATAGTGAATTTGAAGTATGTCATAATCTTTCTTTGATATCATGTGAATATACTTTATCACAGGACTTATTTATACAATTCTCTATCATTCGTGAACTTTCATTATCATGAAAATATGCAAAGTACAATCAATAATGCATATATTGAAAGTAGCTTATAATATCAACTTGAAGAGAATTACCAACATAAATGAATCTATCAATTCATTGAGAATTACCTGTTGGGATTTGAAGGAGCCGTCGCGCAGCGGAAAACAAAAATTTTTAAACAATTGAATCGAACTCAATTGACAACGGCTCATTTTAATTTCAATTAATTCAAACAATGTTTTAAGTTGTTTTTCAATGAAACAATTCGATTTTCGTAAAATCGAATGAGCATGATTCGTTTCTATAAATCATATATATATAACAATAATATATATAAATATATTATACATACATATAATTTTATATATATATATATATATATTAATATATTAATCATATATTTAAAATTATATATTATATACTCATATAACAATATATATATATATATATATATATATATATATATATATATATATATATATATATATACACACGTTTAGCATGCATGCATATATTTACATATATATATTAAACATACAACATGCATATATAATAAACATCACCAACATTCAGTACACATACTATTCATATATGCATGTCACAAACACTTTATATATCATATATATATGTATTA
>BMAC01000204.1:1150460-1175187 GCA_014905375.1 Phtheirospermum japonicum | reverse complement strand
GTATAAAAGATATTATTACGAATAAAAACTGAATTATTACAAGAGAAAGGTCAGACCACAACCACATGTTGGCTTGTTGGTCACCTTATTCTAACAGTCTTTTGATCATCGGGGACTTCGATGCGGTTTTGGAGGCCCAAGAGCGGCGCGGAGGAAACTCCCCCAATGCTACTTCCTGCTCAGATTTTCGTAGTTTCTTAGATGCTGGAGAGTTCTTAAAGGTCTCCACTTCTAGAGGTTTCTTCACCAGAGTTAGTCGTGTCTGCTCGGAGGTCCGTTTTACTCATCTGTATTGCGCGATTCATTCTGCTGATCTATCCCTTGCATGTGGACGTATTTCTAGCATTCTCCTTCCCCGTAACCATTCTGATCATCACTCCATTCTCCTCGAGTGTTTTAGGGATACGCTTATCACTTCAGGCCCTCGGATTTTGCGTTTCCAAATTTTTTGGACTTCGCATCCCAGTTTTCGTTCCATTGTCACAACTTCTTGGGCCTTCCTCACCAGATTACGAACCCTATTCTTTACCTCATGGCTAAATTGTGTTACCTCCGCGGAGTTCTCCGGGAATGTAACGCACAGACGGTTGGTAATGTTCATCGTCAGGTAGATTCCTCCACTACTGAGCTTATGAACTTACAGTCTCGTTGTTTGGATACTGGGTATTCAGAAGATGACCTTGAAGCTGAGACTGCCCTGCTGGTCCAGACTTCTTCTCTGCTTGACACTCAGGATGGTATCCTTCGGCATAAGAGTCGGGCTGAGTGGCTCACGGATGGTGATCGTAACTCAGCCTTTTTTCATCGGAGTATCAAGTCTTTGGTTACGAAATCCACCATTAGTTCTCTCTGGGTTGATATGGTGATCAACCACTCCCCTGATGTTATTCAAGGAAAGATCATCTCCTTCTTCTATGGTCTTTTCTCTGCCAATCATCCTATCCCGGACCCCTCTTGGATTAATGAGTTTCTGCACCCTACTGTTGATGTTTATTCTCAAGAGTTTCTCTCTACTACTCCGAGCAATGTAGAGATTCGTGAGGCGGTTTTCTCCGGATGGCTTTAATGGCTATTTCTTTCAGGAGTGTTGGGATATTGTTGGTTAGGACGTTTGCTCAGCAGTCCGTTTCTTCTTTGTTTCTTCTTCCCTTCCTACTGGCTTCAACTCCAGTTTCATGATTCTTATCCCGAAGGTTAAGGGGGTGATGCGGGTGGAAGATTTTTGACCTATTACCCTTAGCAACTTTTCTTTCAAGATCATCACTAAGATCATGGTTATCCATGTTGGCATAGTCATTGGTAAGTTAATCTCTGACTCCCAGTTTGGGTTTATTCCCGGTAAGCAGATTCATGATTGCATTGTTGTTGCTTCAAAGGCTTTTAATTACCTCTCTTCTCGCACTTTCGGTAAGAACATGATCATGAAGATAGACATTCGTAAAGCCTTTGATACCTTTGATTGGGGTTTTCTGATTGAGGTTTTGCACCGTTTCAGTTTTCCGACTATCTTCATTGGGTGGATTGAGTCCATTCTCCATTCCGCTCGCATCTTTGTGCTCTTCAATGGTAGTCCCGCTGGATACTTTAGTTGTTCCAGGGGTGTTTGCCACGGAGACCCCCTCTCCCCTCTCCTTTTCTGCATTGCGGAGGACATTTTCGCACGCACACTCTGCCTCGCTGCGGATCGCGGTATGATCTATTTGTTTGGGGCCGGTCGTTCGCTTTGCTTCCCGACTTGCCTTCTCTATGCCAATGATATTCTAGTCATGAGTCAGGCTTTGACTCATACAGCTAGAGTTATCTTGGATATCTTCCGTCGCTATGGGGATTTCTCCGGGAAGGTTCTCAGTCCGGAGAAATCTAAGATCTACTTCGGCTCTTCGGTTACTCCTGCTGTCGTTCGTCACATCTGTCAGGTCTCCAACTTCTCCACTGGTTCCCTCCCTGCCTCTTATTTTGGTGTCCATATGTTTCGTGGTAGCCCTCGTGCTATTCACCTCCGTCCGATCCTTGATAAGACTTTAGCCAAGTTTGGAACTTGGAAGGGCTCTTCCCTGTCTCTCGCTGGTCGCATTTTCCTTGTTAACTCGGTTATTACCAGCACCACGTTGCATTCCATGCTTATTCTTAAATGGCCGACCTCGCTTATACGCAGACTGGATTCTGCTATTAGATATTTTGTCTAGTCGGGCGATATTTCTAAGCGTAAGCGTTGTACAGTTAATTGGGCCCGTTGTTGTACCCCTCATGAGGAAGGTGGCCTAGTCATATGCTCCGTCACCACTTCCAATTCCTAATTCCTTCTAAAGTTCGCTAATAACATACTTAATAAGGACTCTATGGCCTTTCGTATTCTTCATGAGCGCTATCTTAAGACGAATAGTTCCCCCCGTGCTCATGTCTCTTCGTCCATTTGGGGTGGCATCAGGGGTCATGTTATTAGCATTTTGGAGAACTCCCATTGGATTCCGGGAAGTGAATCTAGAGTTAGCTTCTGGTGGGATAATTGGCTACGTTATTCCATCGCTTCCCGTATCGGCATTCCTTAGTTTCTAAAGCCTCGCTTTTCCCAGACTATCGCCGATTACTTCTTCTCTAGGGTCTGGCACCTCACGGAGAGCTTCCTTTTCGCCGTTACCGCCATTGTCATGGACATCCTCCATTTTCCCATTGTCCCGCACACCGACGATAAGAGAGTATGGGCTAATTCACCTTCTGGGGATATCTCGGCCAAGATTGCGTACGACCATCTTCGTCAGAAGTTTCTCAAGGTTCATTGGGGCAGTTGGATTTGGTCCTCTCACATCCCGGTCTGGCGTTCTATTACTATTTGGAAGGAAGATTTTAATCGGCTTGGTGTCTACGACGTGATCCTCGGGCAGGGGTTCGTTGGTCCTTCCTTTTGCTGCTTTTTCTTTGAGAGTTCTGAGATGATTGATCACATTCTCATGGATGCGCGTTACATTTGGAGCTGGATTGAGGATGCCTTCGGCATCCAGCTCCCCATCTCAGATTGTTTTGATCATTTTTGTGTTTTTGCTATTGACTGTCGTCTTAGTGTGCAGGTACTCTTCCTTTGGAAAGCGGCTTTCATCTCGATGATCTGGACAATTTGGCACCTCAGGTGAAATTTTGTCCATAATGGAGTTCGCTCTTCCCCCACGGAGGATCTTATTCTCATCCATTCGCTTATTCTTGAGTCTTCCACCCTTGATCCGTTTGCGCAAGTTGGGTGTGCATGGTACGCCCTCGCCTCCGCCCACCTTTACCCCTGTGTCCTGGTTTCCCCCATCACCTTGATGGATTAAGGTGAACACGGATGGCAGTGCTCTAGGCTGTCCTGGAGATTGCGTTGCGGCGGGCATTTTCCGCACGTGCTGGTGCTTTGTAAAAGGCAGTTTTTCAAGATCGCTGGACCAGGGTTACGCCTTTGAGGCTGAGTTTGAGGCCGCGATCATTGCAGTCGAGGAGGCTGATCAGAGAGGTTAGAGATGGATTTGGCTGGAATCCCACTCGACTTATGTGGTGGAGCTTTTTGTGAAGCGTAGTCTAGATGTCCCTTGGCACTTCTTGGCTCGTTGGCGTCGGATTCTCTTTCTCACTACCTCGATCGAGTTCATGGTTTTGCATGTTTATCGAGAAGGCAGTTGCGCTGCTGATGCGCTTTCCAAATCCGATTCGCCCCGTTACGACTGGTTCATGTCACCGTCGACGTTTCTCTTAGATCTGGTGAATGGTGATATATTGGGTAAAATGGTAAACCGTTCATCACGATCTTGACATCAGCCCCTCGGATATCAGTTTAATCTCGGTCAAGCAGAGGACCTTGGTATTTCTGTTTTTCAGATCACGACCTGCTTGTTGCAACTTTTTGTTACTTTTAGCCGACTTGTGGCTTTTAGCATTCTTTTTTGCTTTGTTATATTCCTTCTACTACTGGCGTGGGGAGGGTACTCTTTCCTCTACGAGGGTTTGTTCTACAAGGGTGGATTTACCTCGAGAGGTTTTAATGAGGCCTGAACAAATGCCTTTAGTCAAGGAATAGACGTCGTGTTCTGTGTTTGTATGAGCGATTTTCTCCTGTTTAATAATATTTTCGCATTTTATTAAAAGAAACAAAAATAAATCTAAATAGTTCTGATTAGTAATAGAGGAGAAGAATAATTTTGTGAAAGATTTGAAGGATAAAAATGAGATTTTTATATTTTTTTAAATAATTGATAGAAAAAAACTACGTTTTGTAACTTTTTCCTTACAGGTGCTTATTAAGTCCAATAAGTCATTAGTAGATTATTGAAATCTTTTACCAAGCACTTTAAAAGAGCTTATTGGGTGAGAATAAGTTATAATCTCCTCCAATAAGCTCAAACAAGCAGGGAGGAAATAACACTTTGTATGTAATGCGCAATTAGTTAGAATTATGTATGCACATAATCAATAGTCTGAAATTATTCTTAGTATCGAATTATGTTCTGAAAATGTCATGTAGTGTAGAATAATTATGCTGAGCCAGGATTTTAAAATTACCCAAGCTAGGTTTTTATTTTTTTAAACGAGAAATATTTGTCTACAGTTCAAGGAAGTAAAAAACAAAAGAATTATTCCCAACAAATTATATAACCCATCCCAGATATTAAATATTTCTTCAAATTATCACAAAAAGCCTCAATCAAAAAATAGGGTTCAAGAAGCATAACAGGAATATTGAATTAATAATAAAAGAAAAGTTTGAAACTTTTATCATAATGGAAGCATAAGGTACTTTTTTTTATTTTATCGGTGCGAAGATGATAATTGTTCCCATCTATGTATTTTGATTTGACATTAACACTACAAGAAATGAGCGTAGCGGGAGGATAAAAGTCTTCCCTATGCAAGCTCTTTTCATTACTTTTAGTTTATTGTGAGGACATGTCTCGTTCTTAAAACCCAATACTAATAGGCACGACTTGTCGTGCCAATTACTCGCAGTTTTTCATTTCAGTAGTTTCATGTTAATAGGTATATAAAATCGATTTTGTCAACGTGAAGATTAATCTTTCTCGACCACATCAATGGCCAATTGAGTATTAGAATCCATATCCTCTTCCTCCTCTATCCCAACCTTTACCTCAAGTCCATTAATGATCTTTGACATTTATGCTACCTTCAAAATAAAGATTTTTGGAGAAAAATACATCAATTAATCCTTATGTCATATAATTTAATATCCATCAGACTCATTATAATACAATACACATCTCTAAAGTAAAGACATTGGCATAAATAATAAATTACCACTTTTGTCAAATTTTTTATTAACGAAACCAAAATAGGCTGAAATGTGCAATTAAGAAACCAAAATCTTCGGAGCAGAATATCAAGAAGTGCTAAAAAATGCAAAGTATGCACGAAAAGTGATTAGAGATCCAGAATTTTTAAGAATTCTAAGGAAATTCGGTAAGGAATTAAACGAACTTATCAGGAACAAACAATATAATCCCAAACAAATAGTATGTAAGAGTTATGTAGTCAAAAGATTCAACTCAAAACACAAATATGAATTCAAAACTTCAACAAAAATATACACAATCCAATTTACACTATTATAAAAGCAACTTTCTACAACAGACATTCTAGAACGATTATTTTGAATACCTTCTAGAATGTATGTCTAGTGGCATTCTTGTAATTAAAAGTCATAATCCGAGAATGAGTTTTGCATATACCTTCTAAAAAATCGGGGACTGATCATATCTAGAAGGTATATTGTATGCCCGTTCTTGTATGTTTCATTTTTAGAAGGTACATTTCACACTCGTTCTTAAATAATTACTTTTCAGAAGGTATATTTTAAATACCTTCTGGTAAATAAAATTTCCATAAGGTATTAATTATTGTACCTTCTAGAAGTTAATTAATCTAATTATGAAGTTTTGAATCATGCTCACAAGATCAAATCCGTCACTTTCACAAAATTAAAAAGTCTTTAACAATTAATAGGAAAAATAAAATTCATCCATCCACTTCTCTCTTTTTCCCAAGTCATTTCCCCGTAGGCTTCCCATCAGACTCCACCTGACCTCTCTGCCTCCATATTCGTTGCCACCCATGGTTGGCGGAATTTTTCAGAAACCCTTTTCCTCTACGCCTCCATCCCCACCACTTCCGCCACCGCCCATAGTGTCACCTACATCCTCTCCACTCCCCTCTTCAACTCAACCCCTACCGCCGTCCGCGATTGGAATCAACGGAAAAATAAATAGAATCAACTCAAGGTCGAGATCCAAAGTACCGAATTTCTCAACTACTCATACATACTGAACCGCGAAAACCCTAGACTTCAATCTCTTATATCTTCAGCTCTATGTGGCTCCTTCTCTTCTTTTCTCAAGGGTTATAACATTTCGCATCCAGTTATTGATTCAGACATGGTGAGCTTATAAATGATTTCATTGTTTGTGTTAATTTAGATTATTTCCTGAAATGATTACTTATATTTATTTTTCCGTTTAATTATTTAACAGAATAGAGGAAAAATGCTATCAAAGTTTGATTTGTCTATTTCTTCATTTATTAGCGTTTTGTATAATATGTCCACATTTGGAATTTCTGTCAATTTTTTGAACATAATGGCCAAAAAATGAATTTTATAAGAGGTTTTAAGTGTAATTTCCTCACGTATCTATTAAGCATCAAGTTTGATCATAAATTCCATTATATTTTTTAGAAATGGTTAAAAGCATAAAACAAGTTATTGTCAATATATGAAAGAAACTTACTCTCAATGGGGTATAAGAAAGTTATTGCCACTCACCGAGATTTTTGGCGAATCTTGTTTTCGATTGAGCATAAGTGATACGACACTAAAAGTCCATACGAGCGTATCCTTTGGGAGGTGAACGAGCTGGTTTATAGGAGGTGAGCAAGCTGGTTTATAGAGTAGTGACCTGGAATATGCGGATGAGTTCTCATATAGGGTCGCGACCTCTTATGCTTTTGTGTGTTGGGCATTAGCTGTTAAGCTCGGTCATGGTCTTTATAAATATCAGGCCCAAATGGGCTTGTATGGATGATCTATGGGGTTCTGGAGAACTATATGGAAAGAATAACAGGCCCAGGCTTATTTTGGTAATTTAATGGGAGATTTATTGTTTATGAAAATTAACATAGAGGAGGAATCCTAATTCTAAGTCGGTCATGGTATTTATAGAATTTTGGTGGGAGAAGGAAACCCTGACTTGAGGAACACTTCTCTTGTCTCTATAAAAGGGGTTCATAGCTCTCTTTAATTTTAAGTTATTTTTTATTATGATTTGGGCTCTCTAAAATATCTCTATCAGTATCTAACTTAAACATCGGAGGACCTTCATGGGTCTGATCACCGACTCGACTGAAGGTGCTGTTTTGAAGGACCGGCGAGGTTGCCAGGAGGATCGTTGAAGGCTTAGCAGGTCACTGTGACGTGTTTGGAATCCATTTCAGGTCGCTGATCTCAGATTTGAGGTTAGTACCCCATATTCTTGGTAACCAATCTTTGTGGTTTTATCAAGTGGCGCCGTCTGTGGGAAAGAGGGGCATCGAATCCTTGAGTAAAAGGCGTGAGAAACTTCGTAAGTGAAGTATGAAGAATAGTAACATACTATCCAGAACCCTACACTATGGTTCTGGATCGAACAAACCAAAGATGAAGAACAGGACGACGGATATCAACGAGGAAGAACAAATGAAAGATGGACAAATGCCTTCTCAGGCGGAACCAGCAGTTCAGAGTTTGGGTGGCACACCGCCGCCCTCCCCAAAGCAGCGTGATGGAAAGGAACCGGTAGAAGACTTGGAGGCGAAGACGCCGGAGGTTGTCGCACAGAAAGTGATTCATATAGGAACGAAGGAATGGAAGGATTTACCCAAGGATAAGCCTTCTCAAATTAAAAAAGGATTCTTAGATGGGCTTATGGATTTCGTGCCTCCGAAGAGGTAAGAGGATCTAAACAAGTACCTAGCAGGCGAGCTGGGTACTCTGAAAGAGAAGGCTGATAGACCGAACGGCGAGCAGGACGAGAAATCGGAAACCAGAAAGACAAAGCAAAGCGGAGGATCTCTATCTAAGAGATCTTCTCTCAGAAGGAAAGGTCAGAGTAAACGAAAACATGAAGATTCTTCCAGCTCTACCTCGTCCACGGAATCTTATGTCCGTAAGCATAAGCGTAAGGGGAAAGGTGTGAAGATAAAACGGTACCATTATAAGCATCGAAGTCGTCGGCATAATAAGCATACCAGTGGGAGTGGAACTCGAACCTCAGGTACGGATGGTGAATCTCGAGATAAGACGCACAAGAGTCGGAGTGGATACCATGAGGGGAACGGTGAGAATAAGGTCGGTCCAGGGAATAAGGCGTTTAGAGAAATGCAGGAGGCTTTGCTAATATTACAAAAACGAGTGGAAGGAGAGAAGTTCGATGAAGATAAAGGGCATCCCTTTTTGAATGATATGTTGCAGGCTGCAAGGCCTAAAGTACATAAGGCATTAGAGTTTCAATATCATGGGATGGCGGATCCAGTAGAGCATTTGCAGCTCTTCGAAAATGCGAGGATGTTACATAGTTACACGGATGCTATGGCGTGTCGAGCCTTTGTATCTACCTTAAGAGGAATAGCGCAAAACTGGTTCAATTAGTTACCGCGAGAAAAAATTACCAATTTTCAGGTGCTGCAAGCTGCTTTCTAGAAACAATTCTCCAGTGTGAAGCAGAATGCGAAGACTGCACAGTCGCTTTTACTATGGTGCAGCGACCTGACGAAACATTAGAGCAATATGTCAACAGGTTTACCAGTGCAACTCTGGAGGTACCCACTGCTACAGATGAGAGGAAGGCGGGAGCTTTACATCAGGGATTGAGGAGAGATTACTTATGCAAGTCGCTAGTAAAGAAGGAGTCGTGAACATACGATGAGGTTTTGGAGAGATGCCATAAATATATACATGTGGAGGAGGCAGAAGAGGAGCATCGGGGGTGATTTGTCAAGGAGGTCTCCAACACAGGAGGCAGTATTCCGAGGAGGGAGATCAGAAGAGAGACGAGAAGGATAGTGCGCGGGCTCTTAACCCCGAGCCATATGATGAGCGAAAGGCCAGAGATATATATGTGAAACTGTAGGAATGAGGATTTTACACCACTGGCCTATCCGCGGGCTAAGGTGTTTACTATATTAGAGCGCTTGATACCTAATGACATCAAGTAGCTGGAAGATCGCACACTGCTACCCACTAATCCAAAGTCTAATTTCTTTGGTTTATTCCATAACAATATTAGGCATTCTAAGGAGAGGTGCAGGCATCTTAGGGAGGAGATAGTGAGACTTATAAAATTTGGGCACCTGAAGGAAGTAATTTATAGGGATAGAGAACCAAAGGATCCATGACAACCGTTTCCCCCACCACCACCAAGGGACCTGCCTCAGAATCAGGTTGCAAAATAGCCACAACTAGGGAATCAGGGACATAATGGCCCTAGAAGGAACAAGGGAGGGATAAACATGATCTCGGGCGGACCAACGAATGGTGACACTAACAGTGCGTGGAAGAAACATGCTAAGTAAGCTCGCCCGGGAACGTGGGAGGTCTCTAGTGTGAGTCGACGACCTCAGATGGTTAGCCCAGTCATCTCCTTTGGTCCTAATGAGTGACCCGGGCTGCCAGAGGATCATAATGACGCATTGGTAATCGAAGCTGAGGTGGCGGGGTACGAGGTCGGCAGAATTTTTGTGTATAATGGGAGCTCGGTAAATATAATATATACCAATTTTCTTGAGCAAATGAAGTTGGAGACCAGGGTGCGACCTTTGAATACACCCATATATGCTTTTAACGGGGCACAGGTAGTTACTGAAGGAGAGCTAACGTTGACAGTGGTATTGGGGAAGGATGAGTTGCAAGTAAGAAGGAATCTGAAGTTCTTGATAGTCCAGGGGAGGTCGGCATATAACGCCATATTAGGCCGACCTTCCCTCAACGCATTTCAGGCAGTAACATCGACCTATCACATGAATATCAAGTATCCGGTGGGAGATAGAGTAGGGGAAGTTATTTATGAACAACAGGTCACAAGGTCGTGTTACCAAATGACGATCAGGAAAGGGTTGATTGAGAATAAACGCGAAAGGGATGAGGATTTTTCAGAGGGAGTACTTAGTGCAAAAAAGGTGAAAGAACAGGAGACTTCTGTTCGACCGCTTGAAGAACTCATGGAGATCTCGTTAGAATAAGGTCACCCAGAGTATACTACGAGGGTGGGGACCTTAATTGCTGAAACATTGAGGGACGAGCTGGTGAAGTTATTGAGAGAATTTCTAGATGTGTTTGCTTTTGGGGATGGAGAATTGACAGGAGTATCTCCTGAGGTTGCATAACATCATTTAAATGCGGACCCGGAGGCAAGGTCAGTCAAGCAGAAGAGGAAGCATTTTGGGCCTGAGTTGGATAAGGTAATCGAGGAGGAGGTACAGAAATTACTAAAGGCTGGCCACATATGAGAGATTCAATTTCCTGAGTATTTATCTAAAATTGTGATGGTGCCAGAGCCGGGACAAAAGAGGAGGATGTGCGTGGATTTTTGCGATTTGAATAAAGCCTGCCCAAAGGATCCTTTGCCACGAGTTGATCAGCTGGTAGATTCAACCTCAGGATGCGAGCTACTGAGTATGATGGACGCTTCGCAAGGGTACTACCAGATACCTCTTGCAAAGGAGGATCAGCATAAGGTGAGCTTTGTTACTTCTACGGGGACTTATTATTTTATATCCATGCCCTTCGGCCTGAAGAACGCTGGAGCGACCTATCAGAGATTGGTGGATCGAATGTTCAAGGACCTGTTAGGGTCCACTATGGAAGTCTACGTCGATGATATGTTGGTCAAAAGTAAGAAAGTGGAATCCCATGTAGAGGATTTTAGGTAAACATTCGTTATACTAAGGAAGTATGGGATGAAGCTTAATCCGAAGAAGTGTGCATTCGGTGTGCGGTCTGGAAAGTTTTTGGGGTACATGGTGACGGAAAGGGGTATTGAAGTTAATCCGGAGAAAGTGCGAGCTGTTTTGGAAATGCCGCATCCCCGAACGGTACGCGACGTGCAGGTACTTACAGGTCACATTGCAGGTCTTAGCCGATTTATTTCTAGGTCAGCAGAGAGGGGTGTCCCCTTTTTTAGGGCACTGTGGAAAGGATCCAAGTTCGAGTGGACAAAGGAAGCAGCAGAGGCATTTGAGGAGCTGAAGAAGTATCTGGCTGAAATACCACTATTAACTAAGCCGATTCCTGGGGAAGACTTGATCTTTCATATATCGGTTAGGGAGGTTGCAGTAAGCTCGGTGCTGATCAGAGAAGAGGCGGGCACGCAAAAGCCTATTTATTATATCAGCAGGATACTGCGGGGTGCCAAGTTGAGTTATTCCGAGCTGGAGAAAGGGGGTTTCGAGTTGATTTGCACAACAAGAAAGCTGCGTCCATATTTCTTGAGCCACAGGGTGAATGTGCATACTAATTTAGCTCTTAAGCAGGTCCTGAGTAAACCAAATGTATCCAGAAGGTTGGTGAAGTGGGTTTTGGAGTTGAGCGAGTACGATGTGGTGTACGAACCAAGGGTAGATATCAAGGCGCAAGTGTTGGCGGATTTTTTGCAGGAGATGGTACGTCCATCTGATTCAAATGATGAAGTGAAAGCATGGACATTATATACCGATGGCTCGACATGGTATCAGGAGCAGGGCTGGGTATTATGTTAATCAGTCTGGAAGGAGAGAATTTGGAGTTCGCAATTAAACTAGGGTATAAATCATCTAATAATGAGGCTGAGTATGAGGCTGTGCTGCAAGGTATCAAAATGGCAAGCGATCTAGGAGCAAGAAAGATATGGGCGTACACAGATTCCCAAGTGATAGATCGTCAGTTTGATGGTTCTTTCGAAGCTAAGGAGGGACGACTGGCGGTGTACTTGAATAAATTGCGGGAGGAGGTGGCACGCTTTGAAGAGTTTAGATTAGAACATTTGCCGCGAGCTAAAAACACTCGTGCTGATCAGCTCGCTCAGATACTAGGTGCACTAGGGACTTGTGATACTCGAAAAATCACAATGATGGAACTGGATCATAGCAGTGTGGAGAAAGGGAAGGAGATTATGGAACTGGAAGTTAAGGATGATTGGCGTACACCTATTTGGGATATTCTACTTAAGGTAAAGGAGGGTGCAAAAAGATTCACAACAAAGGAGACTAAGACAGCGACTCTTTTTTTTGTGATAAACGAGGAATTGTACAAGAGGTCGCGCTTTGGACCTTTTTTAAAATATTTGACTAAGGAGCGGGGGTTGGAAGTGCTGAAGGAGATACATGAGGGGTACTGCGGGGATCATGCTAAGGGAAAAGCATTGGTTGGCGTGACATTGCGAGCTGGTTTCTTTTGTCCAGGAATGAAAGGTATGGTTAGCGATCTGGTGAGCACGTGTAAGAAGTGCCAGATGCATGCTCTGGTAATTCATATACCGGCTGATGAGATGATGGTTATGAGCTCGCCGTGCCCATTTTCACAATGGGAGATTGATATTTTGGGACCTTTTCCAAAGGCCCCGGGCAATAAAGAATATCTGGTGGCGGCAGTTGATTACTTCACAAAGTGGGTGAAGGCCGAAGCGGTCGCGGGCATAAGCGAGTAGCATATGATGGATTTTATCTTTAACAATATATTTTGCACGTTTGGTGTGCCACGAGTGTTGGTGTCTAACAATGGAACCTAGTTTAACGGGCAGAAAATTTGAGATTGGTGCAAGGAGATTGGGATGAAGCAACGATTTACTTCTGTGGTGCATCCCCAAGCTAATGGGCAGGTTGAGGTTACTAACCGTATCATTGTGCATGGGCTCAAGTTAAGATTGGAACAGGCAGGCGAGCTTTGGGAAGAAGATCTCGCGTCGGTCTTGTGGGCTTATCGAACAACTCCCCGAACTTCTACGGGAGAATCGCCATTTAGTTTGGTTTTTGGGATGGAAGCGGTTATTCCAGCAGAGATAGTAGGTTGATCGCAGTGCTTGACAGCTTTTAATGTGGAAGAAAATGAAAGGCTAGCTCGGGGAGCAATCGAAACTATCAATGAGATACGAGATAAGGCTGCTGCTCGGGTTGAGCATTATAAACAAAGGATACATGCTGCTTTTAACAAACGGGTCAAGCATCATTGTTTTCAGGTTGGAGATTTGGTATGGAGGCGGGTTGATGCATTGCATATGACTAGGAAGCTAGAGCCAAATTGGGTTGGACCGTTCAAAGTGGTGAAAGTGTTACGAGGAGGAGCATATATACTAGAAGATGCAGAAGGGAAAATTCTACCGAGGAAATGGAATGTGTGTCATTTAAAGAAATATTATGCCTAGGGGGCGGGTGGTATGGTGTATTACCCTTCGGGGTGGATTGTGTGTTTTACCCTTTGGGGCGGTATGGTGTTTTACCCTTCGGAGCGGTATGGTGTTTTACCCTTCGGGGCGGTATGGTGTTTCACCCTTCGGGGCGGATTTTACCCCGCGGGGCAGTTGTTTCATTACCCTTCGGGGTGGGCTGTGTGCATTTTACCCTTCGGGGCAGTATGGTATTTTACCCTTCGGGGTGGATTGTGTGTTTTACCCAGCGGGGCGGTTACTTTATTACCCTTCGGGGCGAGATGTGTGCGTTGTACCCTTTGGGGCGGATGGCTTTTTTCAATATATAATAAAACCTGGCAAACTACTTTCATGGTTCTTATATGGTTCAAAGGTGTGATCGTGTTGTTTTATCTTTGGGAAGGATATATTTGACTTACATATCTTTTTCGAGTTATTGTTTTATGTTATGGATGTTTATGTCTGCGAAAGCTAATATATTTTATATGCGAGTTGGTTTTACCTCTATTGGATGGTTTATAATGTGTGGTTTGATTATTATTCTTGAATCTCATGGTCTTGATGGAAGGGAAGTACGATTGCAGTCGGTTATGATTTTGTGCAACCTATATTAATTTGTGGGTTTATTTTATATATGGTTTGGTTTTTTTTATATGGTTTAGGGTTTGGTTTTTACATGGTTTGAATTGCAGGATTATACATGGTTTAAGAATGGATGAGCTATTCATACGATGAATAAAAGTGTTCATACAGGAGCAATATTGCTAATTCTGCGAGCAAAATACAGGTTTGGAAATATCGGAGGCAACGAGCTAGCTATCAAGTCGTACTTGGCCCAGTAGCAGGAACAATGTCTTTAAGTGGTGTGTCCAACTCGGAGGAAAGTTGGGCAGACAAAATAACTCGACCTTAGCATGATAACCACCACTCAGCATTGATCGGCTGGTTCATGTCGCCCTTAAAGATGCTGAAGGGAGGGAACATATAGCTAATGGATGGCACGTTGGGGTTCTAGGTGGTGTTTTGCGCCGCAACCTGGTTCTTGATTATGTCGGCAGACTTGAAAACCCACTCTTGGGCGCCACCAGCCATCTTGCCGAAATATATGGATGATTTCTTATAGGCTTTCAGCAATTCTTCCCGATATGCGCCCATGAACCTTTTGCCCATTGCACTCGTGAGGAAGGTCTGACGACCTTCAGCTATACCTTGCTCATGTGCCGCCTGGTTCTGCTCCTCGAGCTTTTGAGTTTGTGCTTTGAGCTCTTTGACTTGCCGAGTTGTGTCTTTCACCTCGGTTCCCAGGCGAGCTGTCTCATCCTTTAAACTGTTCACCTGACTCTTCAGGATGAGAATCTCTTCCTCTCTAGATTTTAGCAGTTGACGCGCGTCGTCCAGTTCTCCCTGAGTAAGGGATAGCTATCGGGTTTTTTCCTCGGTATGGGTGGTTAGCTAGCTCATCGCATGTCTTTTGGAGCTCGCTCTCCGCAGATTGAGCCATCAGTTCCTCAGACAGCTTGGAAACCAGGGGACTCAACTGCACTAAGACATTTTATAAAGGTTTGTAAATATTAGCTTAATAAGGAGAGAGGCTTTCGGGAATTACCTCCTTGATTATTCGCTCATCGAGGAAAGCCTGGACCTCTTTACCATTATCACACTGGGCTAGTCCTTTGCCCAGGTCTGTAAAAAGAGAGGAGGTCGCATCGTGCGTCTTGCGGAGGTGACGACGTTTTTGGACCGGGGAGCTGGGGTTTTGAGTTGTGGGCTTAAGGGGTCGCTTCCCCTTGGAGGATCTTTGTATCAACTGTACCTCCCCCAGGTCGTCTTCTGGATCAGCCTCTGTTCCAAAGGCTTGGTTCAGCACTTTGTCCACATTGACTAGAGGAGGAGGTGCCGATGTAACGGCGAGCTGAGGATTGGGTTGCTCTGTGACTTCCTCAGATCTCGGCGAGGCACATCTTTTGACAAATGCAACTGAAATAGCAAAGTGGCTTTATTACTCGATCATAACACGGATGATGGTGTAAATTCATAATACATGGGAAACCTAACAAACAGTGATTCAGTCAATGCGAGATCTGGGTCGACTGGGCGAGAGTCGATGTCTACATAACAGAATACTTTGGACCGGCTGGTGAGTAGCACCTCGTCGAATGGGCGCTTACTCCATTCCGCGAGCTGGTCAGAGTATTTTTTGTACAAAATGGGTAGTTGTTTGGGACTAGGAAGTTTGGCTTGTTTTGGGGTATGGTATTAAAGATCGGAAAAGGGCCATTCCTCCGTGTTGTGAATGAAGAAGAAGTTTTACCTCCATTCGGGAACTTTGTTTGAGGGGTTTATTAAAAAGCGGGAATTGCCCGTGCGGGCAGAAAGATAAAAAGAGTTTTGTTGATATTTTATTTGAAAGCAAAATTGGAAAAAACCTAGATCAGGTTGGGTATTATAATATTTACACAATATAACATACCCCGCAAAAAATTTCATAGAGTTGGGGGTCAATTGTAAGAGGGAAACTTTGTACAGGCGAGAGATCTCAATGTAAAACTGGTGAGGGGGGAACTTAAATCCCGCTCTAATCAGCTCTTCAAAGAGGGTAATGTGGTTTGGAGAGGGTTTCATGGGATCTAAGAGGAGAATATCGGGTAGGATCATTTGGGCAGTTTCCGGAAGGTTGAGTGTTTGTTTGAATTCTTCTAGTTTCTCAGGGTCAGAGAGCAACCAATAATTATCCTTTACCGACCTAGTTGTTAGATGTGAGGGTGGTAAGTCGGCAATGCTTGCGGAAGGCACTAAGGTGACAGGGTTTTCTAGAAAGTGCTCGTAAGGTGTTGGGTTACTATGATGGTGCAAAAGGATACCCTCTAGAATGTTTATAAGGGCTGGAGGGGTAGGAGATGGATTTTCGGGTATGTTCATTAATAAAGCCTGGGCATCAGTGTGAGCCCTGGTCTGGGCTTCTAACTCCGACCAACTGACATCGCCTTCTGGCTCATCGCAGAGGCCGGAGGGGGAAGGAGGCTGTTTTCATCTTCGCTTTAAAATGTAAGGGTTTTCGATGGGGTTTGAATCAACGGAAAGTCCAGAATTTTGGGAATTACGATTGGGGGATGCTAATCTCATCGTTAATTATAAAATACTAAGAGAAGGAAATAGTGGAAAACACAATAATTCAGCAGATGCAACACATATATCATAGTTAATTATTGAAAGAGGGGAGGATTTAGGGGACTTACACATTTTCGGTATCCTGGAGGTCGGCAACGAACAGTGAGCTGTTGGTAATTTTCTGAAAATTATGGAGCGGGCGAGCTTTTCTACAGAGCGAAAATGGCGTTTTGCTTATGTTTTTGGTAAAGTGACGATTGGGGGAGATGGGAGGGTTTTTGTGTGTTGGGTGGCGAGAAAGCTGATGGGACAGGTAGGAGTGAGAAAGTTGGTAGGGTTTCAAGGAATGTTTTGGGCCCACGGTGTTTATTATACTACGAGAAAACAAGGGAGTGACACGTGCCCGACACGCTGTCAGGCTGCATTTAATGAAACTTAAAAGGGACGTGATGGGTAAGGAGAGGTGTGTTTTGACTTTTTAGGCTATTTATTATTACGTTTTCTTGGATTGTTGTGCCCGGCTACAACTAGAGGTCGATTGGAATGGGCTTTATGGTTATTAGGTCATCAGGTATGGGGTCTGGGGACTCGACCTGGGGACCTGCAGATCTTTTCTTCGAGGAGGACATTCCTCTTAAAGGACAAGCGAGCTCAGCGAGCTGATCTTTTCGGAAGTCGCGGTCTTATCTGGTAACTTTTTATGATGATTGGTATTAAAGCTCGGTATGCCGAGCTGGGTATTCTATAATATGGTTTAGTAAGCTGAACATGATGATTTAATTGTGATGGTTGTGATCTTTTAGCGTTCTATTTTATATGTCTTACCTGATTTCGTACCTCAATCAGCTAGAACATGGGGGACTAGATGATACGGCACTAAAAATCCATACGAGCGTATCCTTTGGGAGGTGAGCAAGCTGGTTTATAGGAGGTGAGCGAGCTAGTTTATAGAGTAGCGAATTGCAATATGCGGATGAGTTCTCACATAGGGTCGCGACCTCTTATGCTTTTGTGTGTTGGGCGTTAGCTGTTGAGCTCGGTCATGGGCTTTATAAATATCAGGCCCAAATGGGCTTGTATGGATGAACTATGGGGTTCCGGTGAACTATATGGAAAGAACAACTGGCCCAGGCCTATTTTGATAATTTAATGGGAGATTTATTGTTTATGGGAACTTAACATAGAGGAGGAGTCCTAATTCTAAGTCGGTCATGGTATTTATGGAATTGTGGTGGGAGAAGGAAACCCTGGCTTGAGGAACACTTCTCTTGTCTCTATAAAAGGGGTGCATACCTCTCTTTAATTTTAAGTTATTTTCTGTTGTGATTTGGGCTCTCTAAAATATCTCTATCAGTATCTAACTTAAGCATCAGAGGACCTCCACGGGTCTGATTACCGACTCGACTGAAGGTGCTATTTTGCAGGACCGACGAGGTCGCCAGGAGGATCGTTGAAGGCTTAGCAAGTCGCTGTGACGTATTTGGAATCTATTTCAGGTCGCTAATCTCAGATTTAAGGTTAGTACCCCATATTCTTGGTAACCAATCTTTTTGGTTTTATCAATAGGGAAGAAACCAAGGGAAATGATACAAACGTGAAGTTGAGAAAAGTCTAATGCAGTCGGTCGAGGATGAGCTAACCAAGAGTTGTTAGGATATTCTTTCTGTAATCGACAAGCATCCTATTTTGTCTTGTGGTTTGGGATAAGCTACTATTTCTAACTATAGATGTAAGTTATCAAATTATGCAAACTTAAATTATGATATTAATATTGCTTATTACTTTAATTTTCGCTTTTCTCTTACCTTTCACACTATTTACATGCTTTGAATAATTACTATGTTCTGAGAAAGCAGATTGAGGCATGTATACACTACTACAGAAACAACTTTCTAATGCTGGTAATTAAAGGCGGTTCACCGAAAACCACCTTAAAAATACTTTTAACGGCGTTTATGGATATAACAACCGTTAAAAAGGTATATTTACGGCGGTTTTCACAAAAAACGACGTTGAAATTGGATATCAAATGATTTTAACGGCGGTTTATTATGAACCGCCGTTAAATTGACAAAATGTACGGCGGTTACTGAAGAACCGCCTTAATAACTAAGATATTCCACGGCGGTATTTTAGGTACCGCCGTAAAACTCACATATTCTACGGCGTTTTATTAAAACACCCGTTAAATGTAACTTTTTCACGGCGGTTATTGTAGAACCGCCGTAGAATGTATTAATTTTTTTTGGTACACCCTGGCTGTTATTCCCCAAACACACATAACCCTATCCACACTTAGCCATTTTATTCGTTTTTTTCCCCAAATTGCATTACAAGAACACAACCATTTTCTATTCGTTCTTTCTTCAAAATTGCATTGAACAAGAAGCATTCCCAAATACGCTCAGAAGCATTCTACAAATAAAATGAATTCATTCCAAAATTTATCCCCAAAACTTCGTAAGCATTTTATCTCCAAAATACGCTTAGAAGCATTCAAGAAGAACGTTCGGCCGTCGACGATTCCAACCCGTAGCGGCACGCTGTTGCTTCTCTCCTGTCTCCGTCAGAGTCAGCCCCATTTTTGTCTCCAACGGTGTAACTCAGCCTCGTGTAAGCTTCCATTTTTGATTTTCTTCTCATTTAGTGATTAATTTTAGGGATTTGGAAATTGATATTGGTTTCTTATTAGGGCTTTCGGATTTGATCTCAGTTGTGAATGTGAATTTGTGATTTAGGGTTTTTTGTAAATTGATATTGTTGTGTAATTAGGGATTTGATGAAATTGAGTTGCAATTGTGATTTATAAAACTGTACAAAATCTCAAAAAAAATCAAAATAAAATCAAAATGTCAAAATTATTAGGGAAAATGAAAAATAAATATAGACTAGAATATATTTGGGGTCGACGAATGAGACGAGCATGGGAGTGTTGGACGAGAATCGTAAGGAGTGGCATTATGTCGATTGGACGAGTTTTTCTGAATCTGCTGCAGCTGCACTTTTGCCATATTATCATCTTGGCCCCATGTGGTCTCACGTTCAATCCTTTTCTTCATTTTCCGCAACAGGTTTTTCGTTTCCCCCGGTCTTTCTTGACTTAGATTTAGAAGTGGGCCTTGAAACCAGTAAGCTCTATGTGGTCACATATGGTGGTACAACATTTTCATGGGTCATGATGAAACAAACTAATGTTCTCACTTTTTCAATTCATTTTGAAATCTTAGCAATACCTAAAGCAAGTGGAGAGTGGTTTTTGGTTAAGGTTTATGATCCACATATATGAAAAACGTGTGATTTGCACTTGAACAAAAAAAAGGTTCCAACTATTTTGTGGATGATAAAATGTTGCATGTATTACTCAAGTTAAGGAAGGATATGCCAGAGATAACAGAACAAACACATTTCATCAAAATTTACTGGATTTTTTCAGTCTAATGCAGTTTATCAAGTTCTTTCAGATCTCATTCTTTCATATTTTTATAAGTTAAATGAAGCGGCAACGCAATCAGATTATAACAATCTTACACATTCTATTCATAAACAAATAATCGATCTTCAAATTACATCCCATACTTTAGAGCTAAAACAGATAATACCAACATAAATTCAGATATTAATAGGTAATATATTGAAACCATTCAAAATAGTTGAAGATAATTAAATAAGAATTCTCAAATCTAAACCACAGCTCTAAATGAAGACACGATTATAACATCTATCCATGAATATATAATAACATGACACCCCAAGAAGCAGTAATTTGATATTGTGCAATGTAAAAACAACAAATATAAAAATAAAAGTGAAAATGGAAAAGGGAAAATTACCTTGGCATGTGTTCTTCTTCAAAATTCTTTGACCTTTTCGACTTGAAATCAAAAGCTTTATGACCCCTCTTGCTGAAATTAATACCTGGATGAATCGAATTTGTCATGGCTTGAATATCCGAATTCGCACACTCCATTTCTTGAATAAAATAGAGAAAATTAAACCCCAGGGTTTTCTTTGTAATTTTGGAATTTCTCTAGGTCTTTTTGTAAATACCCCAAAACTAAGGGGTAGGTTTTCTAGTTATCTCTTTAAGAAAATACAAACATCAGTGGTGTTTATTAGTTTTCTTCATCAGTGGGTTTTTCTTCAACCCAAAGATAGCATTATATTATATATTTCTCTCCACTTTTCTCATTTTTTGTTGCTTTTCCCCCCTTCCTTAATTATGTTGTTCTGCGGCCATTCTCACTTCAATAGCTGGGAGCTCTATTTTCATGGTAAAATTACTAATTTCATGTCACTCGTCCATTCCAGGTTCTACTTTATTTATTTATTTATTTATTTATTTTTTGTGTGTGAATATTTCCTTTAAATTAAGGCCACTTGTGTTGTAAAAAACAAAACATTGAGCCTGTGACTCGAACATTATACATTCGTCAATTACCAGTTTAAGGTATGTTTATAATTTTTGGGGGGAAATTTATTCGGAATAAATGTCTAAAAAAATTCATATAGAGTCACACTATGCAACATTCCTCTTACTTAAACATGTCGGTTGAGTTAGTAAGCTAAGTTAGTGCATTATATACATCTTGCAGCCATGACGGTTTGTATAACTGAGAAGAGAATTTAAACGCTCGACCAAAATATTAAATAATAAAACCCAAAAATAGAGGCTTAGTAAAAAAGAAAAACACTTCACATTGTTGGCCTCTTTCTAAATCTAGCCCTCGACAATTCGGTATAGATTAGTTCGTTCCAAGTGTCGAGCACACCAGGTAGGCATCAGTGGCTGCAATCCTGTGGGGCATCGTCCGGTGTACTCTGTTCGCGGTTGCTCGACGGATGTCCATCTGTTCTAAATTTTGTCAAATACGTTACGTTTATAAATTGGAATGTTTTCATTGCGCTTCTTTTCATTTCTTTGACCACCTCATTAATAATGATATTATTTCGCGGTTCAGGCTCCATTTTTGAGTATATATATTAAAAGTAATATCAAAGAAGAGATTTTGGGTTCGGATTCAAGGTCACCTAGTTGTTCGTTTTTTGGATCAAATCTTATAAATTTGCTGCATTTGTTGTGTAATTTTATCACATGTGGCCTATTGGGAACTTGTTTTTGTTTGCCGTGGATTTGAGTCGTTGATCAAGAAAAAAATATTTTGGGTATTTTTAAATAATGAGAAAGGAATTGATGTTTCTTTTTGGTTGGTTCTATTATGGAGATAATTTTTCCTCTTGTAGTAATTTTTGTCGTTGTTTTAATAATTGCTTGATTGATCATCATCAGCTTTAACTATGTCAACTGCTCTTTCTGTTTTAGGTTATAAAAGCCTTAAAACTGCCGTAAAATCAAACTTTTTACGGCAGTTTTTCAAAACCGCCGTAAATATTTACGGCGGTCGATATAAAGGCGGTTCGAAAACCGCCTTTAAAAAGGAAAAATAACTGACTTTAAATCTCCTTTCTGCAGTAGTGATAGATAAATAAACATAATAAAGCAGAGTGTGAAGTTGCCTTTAAGAAGGTAAATCAACGCATAATATTACTATTAATATGCTCAGTATACTTTAAGAGCATCTCCAATGCAATAGTGTTAATTGAACCTATGTGGCAAATGACATTGATATTTTATAAAAAAAAAGTTCTCCAATGCATCAATGTTAATGTTATATATATGATAATTTATTTTATTTATTTTAGAAAAAAATAAAGAGAGAGAAATAACATGATTGGATGATATATTTAAAAATAATTGTAGACATTGTCAAGAGCAATGTCTAGAATTTAACATTGCTCTTGACAATGTCAAGCATTTAATGTGCCACATAATTATTTTTATGCCATGTGTCAATTTTTTCACTTTCAACATTGTTGCATTGGAGATGCTCTAATGGCATGAGAAATCTCGTGAGACTTACACTGAATTACAAGTAAAATCTAGCTTAAGTGAGAATATTTGTATTTTCTTGGAAATGCAAATAGAATAAATACTAAATAGAGATGACTGTGTGACGTTTTGCTTTCTCGGGAGCGTATGGTAGGGTTAGTTGCTTCAGATAATATTGCTGAAGAAGGGGCCGACCACATTGTGACTATGTACGACTCACGCAGGTTAGTTAACTTGTTATAATGCCCTAATTATGAAGTGTACCTTGTCGAATGGCAAATATAATATTTCTTTTCATCGATATTCTGTCGGCAGTTGTAAAGTGTAATGATAAAGCGATTACTCGATAAAATTCATCGATAAATTATAAGTTTTCTTATAAATAGTCTTTTTGTTTTCCCAGGATCATTTCACAAATGTTCGGAAGATGACCGTTGGTATGAAATATATAGGTAACATGAACATTTTCACGTTTTTTCTTCAATTTAGATAATATGCTATTATTGAGACATTCTTTAGTCATTTTATTATGTCATATTTAACTGGGTAATCTTGTAAAAGCATATGGACTTAGAATGGTGGTGAACTTTAGGGCTCTGTATGTTTTAAATATTGCACTTTTTCACTGGACAGTCATTATTATTTATAATGAATGTTAGTTATGTGAACTTAAGAGAAACTCCGTCGACTATTGCCTGTTTTCAATTTCTCCATTTCCATTTAACCTAAATCTAACATGCTAGTTTTAATTAAGTATTTACCATTAATCTTTTTATGTATGATTTTTCTCTTTGTATATTCCACAAATCCTACAAATATGATTCGAGCAACTCCAAGTAATGCATCAGATACATCCTACATATTTTTCTCATTGTATATTCCTCCTGGTGTTTTTCTTCAGGGTGTTTTAAGTAACTCACTTTGTTTCGCATGTTTATTGAGAAGGTAATCGAGCTGCTGATGCACTTTACAAATCTATTCTCCTCGATACGAGTGGTTTACGTCGCCCCTGGTGTTCCTCTTAGATCTGGTAAACGATGATATTTTGGGTAAAATGTTATTTCGTCATCACGATAATTTCTTCAGCCCCTCGCGTGGCTGTTTAATCTCGATTCGACAGAGGACACTGATAGTGCTGTTTTATAGATCACGACTCGCTTTTTGTAGCTTGAATTTATTCTTAGCCGCCTTGTGGCTTTTAGAATTTTTTGTCACATTGATCCTCATATTCTACTACTGGCATGGGGAGGGTACTCTTTCCTCTACGAGGGTTTCACCCACAAGTGTGCGTTTATGTCGGGAGGTTTTAATGAGGCCTGAACAGATGCATTTGGTCAAGGAACGAACATCGTGACCTGTGTTTGTATTGACAATTTTCTCCTCTTTTTAATAAAAAATCGTATTTTAATGAAAAAAAACCCACAATGGTTAAAATACATGGAAATTTGAAAGCTCAAATATCCACACGTGTTGAAAGAACCTGTAAGATGTAGACAATCTTATCTTTTCAACATCAGCTTCATATGTCAGAAAAGTAACACCGTGAAAATATCCACCTGAAATAACGTAACTATAAATCAAATAGATTATTAAATTCTTGCTTACCACAACTACAAAGAAGACCATCAAATAAAAGTGACGATAATTTCAGATATATCTGTCAACACAATTGTTTTCAGTATCATTAACCTGCTACAAATTTGCCACTATCTCTGTTAGTGTTTATATCATTACTCCATTATTAGAAAACTTCATAAACTACTATATTCTCCAGTGTCGGGTTTTTATCAAAAATTAAGTATCAGTTTATCACTCTAATCCAGATGAGAAATGTTAAAATTTACCATCTATGTCCAGAAAAAGTAATAGTTTTATTCATTATGTACCACGAAGATTCATAACATGACAAAAAAAAAAAAAAATACAAAGTGAGTTACTTAAAACACCCTGAAGAAAAACACCAGGAGGAATATACAATGAGAAAAATATGTAGGATGTATCTGATGCATTACTTGGAGTTGCTCGAATCATATTTGTAGGATTTGTGGGAATATACAAAGAGAAAAATCATACATAAAAAGATTAATGGTAAATACTTAATTAAAACTAGCATGTTAGATTTAGGTTAAATGGAAATGGAGAAATTGAAAACAGGCAATAGTCGACGGAGTTTCTCTTAAGTTCACATAACTAACATTCATTATAAATAATAATGACTGTCCAGTGAAAAAGTGCAATATTTAAAACATACAGAGCCCTAAAGTTCACCACCATTCTAAGTCCATATGCTTTTACAAGATTACCCAGTTAAATATGACATAATAAAATG
>BMAC01000204.1:1118807-1141912 GCA_014905375.1 Phtheirospermum japonicum | reverse complement strand
CTAGTACTTAGTGTATGTGGACCGCGTCTCATCGGTCACGGTGTCTGGACATCGACATACCATAAGTAGGTGGCTCATAAGATGAGTTCACTGAACTCCCTCACCTAGAAAAACTCTAAGTGGTTCCCACTCATCGAGTAGATGATTTCTATGGTATAGCGTACAACATTAATCCTTAAGACCCAGACCTCATCGTGACTTCACTAGAGGACAGGCTATGTTGTGACCTGTCTCTGTGTCTCTTTGGAGGCCATCTTAACGGGAAAGGCCTGTATCCTCATTATGGCGTAACCCTATGACTAGGAACAAGTTCGACGAGTTACATTACGTGTTGGATTATCTCACGGTTCTGCTAGACCAATCCACCGTAATAAAGTAACTACATCAGGACCATACCTATGCAACTAGCATGGGATAAAAGATATGGAATGCCAATAAGTATAAAAGATATTATTACGAATAAAAACTGATTGTATTACAAGAGAATTGTCAGACCACAATTCTAACACCTTCCACAAAAAGAGTATCTACGCACTAAAACGACAGTCAATAGCTTAAACACAAAGATTAACAAACCACTTTAGAGGAGGTGGATGTACGAATCCTCAATCCATCTCCAAATATGACGCGCAAATTGACAATTCGTGAGAATATGGTCAACAGACTCAGAGCTCGCAAAGCATAAATAACAAAAAGAGGGACCAATGAACCCCCGCCTGCGGATCACGTCAAATACACCAAGCCGATTAAAAATCATCTTCCAAACAGTGATAGAACACCGAGCAGGAATGTGAGAAGACCAAATCCAACTATCCCATCAGACTTTAAAAAACTTCTAATGGAGATGGTCGTACGCAGTCTTGGCAGAGATATCCCCATTAGGAGAGATAGACCAAACACGCTTATCCTCGGTGTGAGGGTCCATGGGAAACCGAAGGATGTCAAAGAGGATATCAATAGAAATGATGAGGAAGATCTCAGTGAAGTGACAAACCCCAGAGAAGAAGTAATCATCTACAGTCTGAGAAAAGCGAGGCTTAAGAATCTCAGGAATACCAATGCGAGTAGCGCTTCTAGGAATACAACGAGAGTTCTCCATAATTATAGTAACATGACCCTTAATGCCTCCCCAAAAAGATGAAGAGACATGAGCACGAGGGTAGCCATTCATCTTAAAGAAGCGCTCATGAAGAAGATGAAAGGCCATAATTTTCTTGTTAAGCAAGTTATTAGCAGATTTTAAGAGGAACGAAGAGTTAGCCGTGGTGACCAAAGGGCATAACAAAATAAAAATGAGCCCAGTTAACGGTACAATGCTTACGCTTGAAAATATTGCCAGACCATACAAAATTTCATATAGCAGTCTCAAGCTTGAGAAGAAGCGGGTCAGTTATTTGAGGATGAGTGCACCGTAGTGCTAGTAATGACCGAGTGAACAAGGCAGATACGACCTGCCCAGAGAGGAACCCTCTAGAGCCATAACTTAGCCAGAGTCTTATCGAGGATCAGACGAAGATGAGAAGAGCGAGGGCTTCGGAAAAAAATCAGAACACCGAGATAAGAGGCCGGGAGCAAGCCCATAGAGAAACTGGAGACATGATAGATACATTTTATAACTGTAGGGGTTACCTTGGAACCAAAATAGATCTTAGATTTCTCCGGGCTTAGAACCTGTCTGGAGAAATCCCCATTACGACGGAAGATGTCCAAGATAGCCCGAGCATTAGGGGTCAAAGAATGGCTCATAACAAGGATGTTATCAATGTAGAGAAGGCAGGTCGGGAAGCATAGGGAGCAACCAACGCGAAATAAAGAGATCGTACAGCATTCTGCAGTGAAGAAGAGGGCACGCGCACGGACGTCCTCTGTGATGCAAAATAGAAGAGGAGAGAGGGTGTCCCCCTAGAGGACACCCCTGGTGTAACTAAAATAGCCCGCAGGACTACCATTAAGTAGCACTAAAATACAAGCCATATGAAGAATGGTCTCAACCCACTAAATAAAGATAGCAGAAAAACCAAGATTATGTAAGACCACAATCAGAAAGCCCTAATATAGGGTATCAAAGGCTTTTCTAATGTCGATCTTCATGACCATATTCTTACCAAAGGTACGGGAGGTAAGGCAGTTAAAAGCCTCAGAGGCAACTGGAATACAGTCGTGAATCTATTTTCCTAGGATAAAACCAAACTGGGAGTCCGAGATCATATCTATGACATCACCAAGATGGGTAGCCATTATCTTAGTAATGATCTTGAAGGAAAAGTTACTAAGGGTGATCGGGCCAAAATCTTCCACCCGAATCGCCCCCTTAACTTTCAAGATGAGGTTCATGCAACTGGAGTTGAAACCAGTAGGAAAAAAGGAGGAATATAAGAAGTGATGGACTGCCGAACAAACGTCTTGGTCGATAATATCCTAACACTCCTAAAAGTAGTGGCCATTAAAACTATCAAGACCAGGGGCACTACTAGAAGCAAGGGTGAAAACGGCCTCACGAGTCTCCACATTGTTTGGGATAGAAGAAAGGAAAAGATTAGACTGAGAGTCAATAGACGAATGGAAGAACTCATATATCTACTCAGGTTTCAGAAGAGGGTGGCTGGCGGAGAAAAGACCCGAGAAGAAGGAGATGATCTCAGCCTGAATCACCTCAGGTGAGTCGTAGTCACTGGATTGAAGCCCGTCGCGATAAGGGGCTATTAAAATCGAGATTGGGATGCGACGTGACCAATCCATTTTCACCTGTGAAATGCAAGGCTGGAAAAAAAATGAACGGGGTTGGGTGTCAAGTGGCGGAGCCGACGGGGGAGCAACAGTGGACTGGGAAGAAACAGGAGCCGGAGGAACATCCAAATGAAGAAGAGGTTCAAAATGAGGCTGGTACCCTTCGCAAAGTTCCCCGGTGGAATGGCCACATACGGGGCTGCCGTCGCAGGTGCAGGCGTGAGTAAGTCCAAAGAAATTACTGGCGAGGCGGCGAAGGAGTGAGAGTGGATGTGCACACGCAAGGAAGGGTCTTGTGTCACAAGACATTGAGGGGAAACCATAGGCATAGGTGGAACCCTAGCCACTACAGGAAGAAATGGGACAACCGTCGAATCGGAGTACACGGCCATAGAGAAAGAAGAGGGAATATTGGACGTGACAGGGATCACCGGAGGAGGGACGACGGGGAGACCACTGCGAGTGAACCCCAGCCGCCGGTACGGTTCTAAAGGAGAGGGTGGTTAGATTGGCTGTGGGATCTGGAGTCTGATGCGAAAACGCACCTACTTGAGTTAGACCATTCTTCGGCCAACAAGGATCCACCGGAAGGGACGAAACTGCTTGTAGATGAATGTGCATCTGCGGAGGAGGAGCACCAGAAGCAAGTAGGGCTATAGAACATGATGTTGAACGTGCGAGTGAGGTGGAGGCGTAGCAGCCATCGTCAGAGATGGAAGTGAAATTGCAAGGCCGGGAGCATGTGAAGTTGAATTCGGGAAATGTCGGAGAAAAGCTGTTGTGTAGACGATGACGATTGCTATTGTGTAGACGATGGTGATTGCTATTGTCGTGGAAAAGACGCCGTTAGGAGCTGCTGCTGAGTGAGCGACGGCGGGGCAGCGAATGGCCGGTGGCATGGAAGCAACGACATGGCAGCGGCCATGATCCCGGCGGGTAGTCGACTTGGTTGAAGAAAAAAGTTAGGAGAGAGAACAGAACATTTTCTACAATTTTTCATTTTCTTAGATCTGATTTTAACCATTGTGGGGTTTTTTTTTTTTTTGGTTTTTTTTTCTCTCATAACAAGAATTTAAGGGGTTTTCCTTAATGTAGATAGCAATTGGATATATTGTTGCGGCGTAGTGTGAAATATGGCTTCCATGTCGAAGGTGGAGAGGAGATCGTTTCTCCAGAAATTATACTTGGAAATGGTGAGTAATACTGGTGTCATATTTAATTGTTGAAGCAAAAATAAAAAATAAAAAACCAAGAGGAATAAAAATGTTATTTGCTTGTGCATGTGTGGATATTTTATCTCTCCATTGAACTTACGCATTATATTATGAGCAACACTTTTGTTAGGCCGGACTAACGGATCATCCGTTAGACTAAAATTTTATACCAATACATCATAGTACAAAAATCAATACATCATAGCACGGGTCATGGAATTATGAAAAATTAATACGTTCGAGTAAAAATACCAATACATCACATTACAAAAACCAAGACATTATAGTATCGGGTCAAATGACCTAACGGGTCATAACCTGTTAATCTAGCCTAACGAAAGCGTTTGCCTTATATTATATCTGCACCAGCAAGAAACTGCTTATATATGCCCAACAAATAGGAAATTAGGATAAATATTTTTCCAATCTCCTATAAGTTATCTTTCCTGTGTATTCGACCATGGATGCCAAGATATTTCTATTTTATGAACTAGTTTACTAAATTATGTATCTCTTTATATTTTCCTGAAAACGATTCAATTTCCCCTTTTTGTAGGTGCGTTCTAGGGGTGAGCACGGTCCGGTTCAGTTTGGGGATTATAAATCTCCAGAACCGTACCATTATTTTTTCGGTACGGTTCAGTTCGGAAAAAAGTCAAAGTCAATGATTCTTTTTCGGTCTTGGTACGGTTCAGTTTGGTTTTCGAATAAATCTCCATTTTACGCAAAAATTATAATCGTAAGTTAAAATTACTAGATTATTGTGAGTTTTAACTTTTACTTGTTAGTTGATGATTAATTAATATACAAAATTAATAAAAATTGTATTTTACTTATTAACTATTGAACAATGAGATTTATAGCTAATTTAATATAATTATAAATCGTGTTAGGAATATTATTTTCACATATATTATTCCTTATTTGTTGTTTGCCTTTCTTAGGACACAAAGTATTTTAGGACTCTAGAATTCTTTCTTAGTTGGAGTCTAGGACTTTATTTAGTTTCCTAAATATGTATTTAACTTGTTTAACAAGACTAGGAGTCTAGTTTAATTATTTAAGGGCCAAGACGCAAGAAGACGTGGGATTGGAGAACAGAGAAGAGACGACGCACACATCCTTGAAGCAGAACACACAAAGGGTTACTCGGAGCTTTGTTGCTGAATTAGAAGGCTTTCTACGTTGCGTAACCAACTGAGGAATTCGACTCAAGAAGAAGCGATGAGTATTTTGTGTATCAAGAGTTTGATACAATTTATTTTATTTTTTCATATATTACTTTTTATTATTGTGTATTGATCTTAAACGTTGAGAAGTAATATAGTTTTTGGGTTTGTACACCCAAGTTCGTAAGTACGATTACTTACGAACTGAAATTAATTTATTGTGTTTTACTTATTTATTTCCGCTGCTGTTTCTGATATTCAGTTTGATGTTAGGTCTGGTGACGTCTATCACGAAACATAACATCATATCTGAAAACTGCATTTCTACAAAACCACAATTGGCACCAGAGCAGGATACTTAACCTTAAGTATTTCGATCCTTGTTTTGTAGATTTGACTTAATGGACGCTCAAGGTAATCCAAGACCCCCAATCCTAAATGGAGAGAACTACTCTATCTAGAAGCAAAGGATGCGGTGGCACATCAAAAATATCGATGAACGAGCTTGGAGATCCATCCTTGTTGGATGGGAGAAACCTCGTGTTGCTGCTGATGGTGATGGTGATTCCGTGTTCAAGAGAGAAGAAGATTGGATGGACAATGAAGTAGCCATATCAAACTGGAACTCTAAGACCATTAATACCTTATGCAGCTATGTCGATACAAATTATTATAAAGTGATCAAGAATTGTGAGTCTGCGAAGGAAGCATGGGACGCTCTTCAAAGAGTATGCGAAGGGACTGCAAGTGTGAAGAAATCTCGCCTGAGAATGCTCACCACAACGTTTGAATCCATGAGAATGGATGATAAAGAGTTGGTTGTGGAATATGCCATGAGACTCTCCGACATAGCAAGTGAAATTGGAAACCTTGGCGAGCCCACGTCCAGTGCACGCCTTGTTGGAAAACTTCTCAGATCCATTTCAAAGAAGTTCAGTATAAAAGTGGTTGCCATTGAGGAATCCAAAGATACTGACAAAATAGTCTATGATGATTTGGTCGGTGCACTCAAGACATATGAGATGGAGCATATAGACTTTCATTCGAAGGAGAAAAATGTTTCTCTCACCTCGATGTTAACTCAAAAGATGAAGATGAAGATACTGACTGGAGAGAGCTATTTGATAAATTCGAAAGAACCACACTTGGAGAGGAAGAAGTATCACGCATTACTCAGAGATTCGACCGCTACTTGAGGAGAAAGAACAATATTGGAGGGAAAGCACCAAACTCCATGATGGAGACACCACCTCCAAAGTCTTTTGGAAGAAATTTGATCAACTTCCAGCCCTCATCTTCAGAATCAAAGACTGGAAATTCTTCCAAGCCACTTAGTGAAATTCAATGCCATGAGTGCAAGGGTTGGGGTCACTACAAAAACGAATGTGCAAATACGTTAAGGAAGAAGAGTCTTATTTCAAAGGAGTTTGATGAAGATGGAAACCACTCTGACTCACCTGAGTCAGTACCTGCACTTTATGCTCATGTTGCCTGGGATGATGACTTTCGAGTTCACAATATCAATTCCAACACCCTGTGCCTAAATGCTGAGGTTGAAGATACTCTCGACGAATATAAAAAATTGTGCATGGAGTATGATGAACTGTTTGCCAAGTGGGGCAATCAGGTTTTGAAAGTGAAGACCCTTATGATCAAGGTTGAAAAGCTTACCCATGAGAAGAATGAGCAAGTGAAGATCATTACCCGATTGGAGACATCTCTTACGAGAAAAGATTCAGAATTGGAACGAGTAAGGGCTGAGCTAAAAAAGGTTCAAGACACAATTTCAAACCTCAACAAGGGAAAGGCGAAGCAAGATGAAATTCTAGAGATTTCGTATCCAGAAACTTCAAGGCATGGAATTGGTTACAAATCGGAGCAACAATCGATTCAAGTCAGCCACAACCAAGAGTCTGTCAAGCGCCATAAGAAGAGAAGAAGGCGGTATGTTTGCCATCACTGTGGTGATCATGGTCACATTCTCCCCTTCTGTTGGAAGAGAAATGGGAAGAAAAGTCCTTTTCATAGGATTAATCAAGATTTTGGGACTCGTGATGGGATTCAAGTTGTCAACACCAAAGGCAACACCAAGTTGAAACGAGTCTGGGTAAGAATGGGGGAGGTCAAGTGTAACATGGTTTATACTTCTCTAAAATCTCTTGTTCCTGGAACATGGTACTTTGATAGTGGATGCTCCAAACATATGACTGGATCAGAAGACCTTTTGTCGAACATTGTAAAGTTTAAAGAAGGAAAGGTCAAATATGGTGGAGGCGCAAATGGAGAGATTATTGGGCAAGGAACACTCCATGTTCCAGGTATTGGCAAGCTTGAAAATGTGCTACTTGTTGAAGGACTCACTGCTAGTTTGATAAGCATTAGTCAGTTGTGTGATGGTGGCTTTAGTGTTAAGTTCACACGGGAAAAGTGTGAAATCTATGACGAGGATGGTGCCTATATCCTCACTGGTCAGAGGACTTCTGATAATTTTTACCAATTAATTGGTGATGTGTTCTGCAGGTACAAGATGGTGGAAAGTTTGATCAAGGATAAAGCTACTGTTGCAGGTGGTGACGGGTCTGGTGACATGTCACCGAACCCAACACCGACTCAAGAAGAGATGGATCAATTCAGTAGATATTGGGCAGGTGATGTCATAGATAGGAAGAGTACCACTGGAGGATGTTTCTTTTTGGGTAGTAACCTGGTTTCATGGTACAGTAAGAAACAAAACTGTATATCCCTCTCTACTGCTGAAGCTTAATACATTGCAGCTAGAAGTGCGTGTACGCAACTTTTATGGATGAACCAGATGATTGAGGACTACGGTCTCCATAGCAGTATTTTGACCGTACTCTGTGATAATACGAGCGCAATTGACATCTCAAAAAATCCAGTTCAGCACTCTCGTATAAAACACATTGACATCAGGTATCACTTCATCCGAGATTTAGTTGAGAGAAAGATAATAAGTCTTGAACATGTAGGGACGGACAGTCAGCGTGCTGACATATTCACAAAAGCATTAGATTTAGAGACCTTCTCTCATTTGAGAAGAGATCTCGAAATGTGCATTGTCTAGTCCATGTTGGGTTTGATGTTATGACGCCCAAAGATGTCATCAGTCATAACATCTGTATAATTTACATGCATTTTTTTTTCTTTTTCATACATCATACGAATGCATTGAGTCTGATTTAAAGAGAAATAAGGTCAACTGTTGTAATAAAAGTGATGACAAAAAGACTAACCTCTTCGTTTAGGTGATTGTGGAACTCTCCCGCAGAAACAGGTTTTCTCCCAGGTCCAAAAACAAAAGGTGTTAAAAGCAATTGCTGAAAACATAATAATCCTCTTCAAATCTTAAAAAGTTGAAGAAAATCAAGACTAAAGGTCTGATCTTTAAATTTCACCTTATTGAGCGATTTTGACGTTGTCATTAACTTGGGTTAAGGAGTTTGTTTTCATTGACTTCACCTTTGCAATGATGGGTCTAATGTCATCAGTCATGAAAAGCAACACTGATCAAAATCTCTAAAAATCTTTATGTGAATATTTTTAACCTTTTTAGGTCATCTTTTAGGCATAATTTAAGATATTCATATTTTGTGAATTTGCCAGTTTTGCTGAGTGTTTTGTTTCTCTTGTTTGCTTCTTATTCTGACGTCTCTTGATCTTTTTGAGGATGTAGTTATTTGTTTGTTCCAGTGGGGCTGTGATCGGGTGTGCTGGGCAGGTAATATGAGATTGATATGAAATTTTAGATTTGTCACTTTGTACGCTTTTTATACGGCTTTGGTGATGGTTCAATTTGCCAGCTCTAATTTAGTTTTATGCAATTGTAGGGACGTGTGATTTGGTTTGGATTTTTGGTTTATTGAGTGGAAATCATGTGTCCTAAATTAAGGGGGAGTGGGGTTTTTGGATGGAAAGAAAATCTTTTGTGGTTTTAAAAATGGATAATTGGTAAATTAGGATTTATTACCGTTTTTATTCTAGTTCCCTTTAATCTTTCAGCAATTAAAACTCTCTTACTCTCAAATTTTTCACAGTCTCTCTCGAATTGCCTTTGTTTTTTATTTTCTTTTTGAAATTTGGGACAGGATGTCTTCTCCGAGCAAAATTCCCAAGCTCCCTGCCGGCGTGCAAAACTCCACTGATGAACAGGTACCTACCAACTTTCCAGGGTTCAGTGGCCTGGATATCCGTGATCTTAGACCTCCAAGAATGCCACACAGAAGAAAGACAAGGTTCCCTTGCATGCTGCTGACCCGATTGATGACGTTGGTTCCGGTGATTTGTCATTGATTCCAACATCGCCTGCTGTTGATCCTATTCCTTCCCCAACCACTTAGTCGACCTCCATTTTATCTGGAAGTATCCCAGTTACATTGGCTACAAGCTCTGATGATGCTCCGTCTCAAGCTGCCGAGATTGAAGACATGGAACCAATCTCCACGAGGTTCTTGACGAGTGAAGCTGAGGAGCTGTTCTTGGGATTTCAAAATCAAGGCACAAGGTTATTTAGGCCTGATAATGATGATGTGTATAATGGAGAGGCCGATTTTTTTTCTTTGAGGGGTCAGCCCCCTTTCGATCTGGTGTTGTGAGTGATGGTGTTTCTGATGTTCCCATCACCGGTCCCAACATGGTTCGTTTATCTGCCCCAGTTGTACGTGCTAAATTGGCCTTACTTGACTACCAAATTGTCCAGCTCTAGGTGTTGCGTAGTTCCTGGTTGGAGGCACTTTTGCTTTCAGAACAAAAAGGGGGAGAAGGTGTAGAGACGCGGCTGAGGAGGGTAGCTTCTAGTTTGAGCCATTGATTGTGGTTTGTTTGTTCTAAACAATGAGTATTTATTTAGGGGGAGTTTTTTAGTCTTTTGATCATTTTCATACGTCTTGGGTATTTTGTCCAGAAAGGCAAAAGGAGGAGATTGTTAGGAATATTATTTTCACATATATTATTCCTTATTTGTTGTTTGCCTTTCTTAGGACACAAAGTATTTTAGGACTCTAGATTTCTTTCTTAGTTGGAGTCTAGAACTTTATTTAGTTTCCTAAATATGTATTTAACTTTTTTAACAAGACTAGGAGTCTAGTTTAATTATTTAAGGGCCAAGACGCAAGAAGACGTGGGATTGGAGAACAGAGAAGAGACGACGCACACATCCTTGAAGCAGAACACACAAAGGGTTACTCGGAGCTTTGTTGCTGAATTAGGAGGCTTTCTACGTTGCGTAACCAACGGAGGAATTCGACTCAACAAGAAGCGACGAGTATTTTGTGTATCAAGAGTTTGATACAATTTATTTTATTTTTTCATATATTACTTTTTATTATTGTGTATTGATCTTAAACGTTGAGAAGTAATATAGTTTTCGGGTTTGTAAACCCAAGTTCGTAAGTACGATTACTTACGAACTGAAATTAATTTATTATGTTTTACTTATTTATTTCCGCTGCTGTTTCTGATATTCGGTTGATGTTAGGTCTGGTGACGTCTATCACGAAACATAACATCATATCTGAAAACTGCATTTCTACAAAACCACAAATCGGTTCTAGTATCGGTTCTCGGTTCGGTACATAACTTTTAAGGGGATTTAAAAATCTCCAGATCCGTCCCGTAAAAGAAATTTGGAACGGTTTGGTTCGGAGAATGGTCAATGGAGATTTTTCGATTTCGATACGGTTCGATTCAGAATTGCTATGATTCAGGTATTTTCTAGTCCCATGCTCAGTCCTAGTGCGTTGTATTATCGTTGTTTGTAATATATTTGGGGTTCTTATATGGCTTGTATGTTCTAGACTGGCAATAGGTGGTGCGGTTTGATTCCTCCCTCGTGACTGCAAATAACAACAATGTTTATATGGTAAGACAATATATTATTTATTTTCTCACGTATTGTTTTTGTATGTGGTTTTTGTTGTTCAGGTAAGCATTATATAATAATTTTTGTATGGAATTGCAATTGGATTGTTTTAGCAAAACCTTGAAGGAATTGTAATCAAAATTATGTGTTGAAATTATATTTTCCACTTGGAGATTTTTCATGAATCAAGTACTATATATATATATATATATATATATATATATATATATATTCGGGATTGGTTATAATGTTTATCTAATTTATTGTCGAAATTGGAAAATTAAATTTGTTAAACCACAGGTGAAATGTTGGGTAAAAGGTGATTTGGGCCCCGTTTGTAATTCTGTTGGGATGATAGACCGTTATATACTTGGAGTTGATCATGTTTATGCAAAACTGGTGTATAGAAATCTCAAGGCATCTTCCTGCACAAGGTTATAGGCTGTAAATTACAAATTTATAGCCATGGTACTCGTTGATGAATACGTGTGCTCTCCAAAGCGTAGGAATGTAATATAGCCAACCACGGCCAAGTCCCAAACACTTCGCCCTCATAGTGTCCCAAAAGTTCGGCTCAGTTTACATACTTGAGGTCTCTTTCGAAAAGGATATGTTTGACTTACATGTTTTTTCCAATTATTGTAATTTTATGTGTTTGACTTATATGTTCTTTTATGGACTTGGTTTTGACTCTCAGTGCTTTGATTGGTTATATTATGGCTTATATGATTTACGGGTTTTTGGTTTTAAATATACACATGTTTGATTTACATGTTATATGTGCTCTATATTAAAGTGATGGTTTTTCGTATGGAGTTTCTGATCACGGGTTATGGAAAATATAATGATGTTGGGTTTTTGATGTTCATTATTTTTGGAGTTGATTTACATGATTAAAATAAGGATTATTGGTACTTTGGGATGGTTTGTTATGGCAGGTTGATATATAATAAACATAAAGATGCGAATTGTTCATACATAATGATTCGGGAGAAAATGAGTTTGAGATTACAAAGTCATGCAGTTTTATACATCAGAAAAAAAATCCTCAAGAGGTGTCTCCATCTCAGCAACCGGCTTGGCTCGTAAGACAACTCTTCCCTGATAGGATAGCCACCACTCGGCTTTTGCAGGTTGTTTTATGTCACCCTTCCAAAAGGAGAAAGAAGGAAGGTTTTCTACGATGGCTTTCACATCAGGGTTGTACAAGATTTTCATAGCCACGAGCTGGGTTTTGACTTGATCCACAGCCTGATGGACCCATTCTCTACTTCCTCTCGCCATGTTACCGAAGTAGGGGGAGGAGCTCTTAAAGGCCAATAGCAGCTCCTCTCGGTAGGCATCCACAAACCTTTTGTCTACCTCACTCCTCAAAAAGGTGAGGCGACCTTCACTAATGTCTTACTCACGAGCTATACGACTGACGTCGTGTATCTACTTATCCTTTGTCTGCACCACCTCTTCAAGCTTCTGGATCTGATCTCTGAGCTCATTGGTTATACGGGTTATTTCATCCTTTTAGCTTTCCACCTGGCTCTTCACAATATTCATTTCTTCTTCGCGAGCGCCCAGTTGTTAAAGAGCTTTGTCCAGCTCTCCTTGAGTCAGAGATAATTGACGGGTTTGTTGTTCCTCTTGCGCTGCTAACTCATCACATATCTTCTGGAGATCGCAGTCGATGGACTGGGCCAGCAGTTGGGTGGACAGAGTGGAGAACAGTGGATGGTTAATTTATATTAAAGCAGATTGAATTTAAGTACAATTACATAGGTCATGGCGCGCTCTTGAAGAAGGGCTATAACCTTCTCCGCATCAGCACACTGAGCCAGCTCTTTTTCCAAACCTGGAGAGCTTGATGTAGCAGCATCATGAGTCTTGCGAAGACACCGACATTTTGGAGCTTGGGGCGCTTATTTTGGAGAGGTGCGATCTCGACTGGTCCTCTTCCCTTTAGATAAGATGTTTGAAAGTGGTAGGCATTCCTCAGCCATAGCGACCTCTTCACGGTCATCCCTCGCAGCAAGGGCGTTCTCCACCTCTTCGTCCACATTAATAACAGGAGGTCGCGGCACTGATGTGGTTGTTGGGCTCGGTTCAGCCTGCACAGTGGATCCCTCCGAGCCCGATGAGATACAGCTACCAATGAAGTCATCTTCATAAATGAAATACGGGATTAAATTGAGTTACGTTATTATGAAGGATGAGGAATTTTGTAACTAAGGAGACCTACCAAATTCTGATCTGGTCAAGGCTTGATCCGGATCAATAGGTCGTGAGTCAAGACCTACGAAGGTAAATGGTCTCTCTGACCTACGAAGGTAAATGGTCTCTCTGATCAGAGAATTTTTTGTAAAGCATGGGTCGTGTTTTTGAGGTAGGAGGGTTGTCTTTTTTTGGGTTATGGTATTGTAGGTCGGTGTTAAAGGGCCAGGTTTCAGTGTCGTGAATAAGAAAGAAATCATTCCGCCAATCGGGCACTTTTGATGAAGGGTTCACCAAGAAGCGAGGTTTCCCGAGGCAGGTTGGAAAATAAAAGGAATTTTTTTGATATTTTACTTGAAAACAAAAGTGGAAAAGGCCTAGATCAGGTTGAACATGGTAGTATTCACACAAAATTACATATCCCGTCATAAACCTTATTGAGTTTGGGGTTAGTTGGAGGAGGGGAATTTTAAGTTTGTTTGCAGTATAAATAAAGAACCAGTGGGCAGGAAATCTAAAACCTGCTTTTAGAAGTCCATCAAAAAATACAATATGTTCAGGTGGAGAATGGTTTGGGTCAGTTTGTAAGATATATAGCTTGACTATTGTAGCAGTGTCAGGGAGATTGAGAGCTATCTTGAACTCTTCAAACTTTTTCCGGTCTGGGAGCAGCCAGTAGTTATCTTTAACTACCCTAGTGGCTTGGGATAGGGGAAGTAGGTCGATAATAGCAGATGGAGGTGCTACTGTTACGGGATTCTCAAGAAAATGTTCGGATTGAGATGCGGAGGATGAATTGGGTTTGGTTATAGGAATGCCCTCTGGAATGTTTTCAGTTTCAGGTTGGGCTGGAGAGGGGTCCTTAGGTATTTTTTTATTACAGCTCTGGCCTCAGTATAAGCTCTAGTCTGGGCCTCAAGCTCGGGCCAACTGACGTCACCTTCCACTTCATCATGAAGGTCGGGCTGAGGCGAAGGAGGGTTTCTTTGTCTTCTTTTATGAATAAATGGGTTTTCAAGGGAATCAGAGTTAGGGGAAGGTTGTGGGTTTTGATAATCGGGAGTGGAGGATGCTGGATTCATCATCAATCAAGTATCGGGAAAAATAAAAGAGAAAAATATAAATATGAAAATATTCAGCAGATGCAACAATTGAAGAGAGAAATTTAAATTAATTTCTATTATGAAGGATTAGAAGGAGTTACTCATTATTGTTGTTGTTGATTTTGGAAATGAACGTCGGTACACCGTGAATTTTTTGCAGAATCTTGTGAGAAAGAAATCTTTTTTACAGAGAAACAATGGAGTTTTTCGCCTGTGTTTTGATAAAGTGAGGATGAATTAAAATGAAAAGGTATAATATGTGTTGGGCGGCGTGAAAAGCTGAAGCGACAGAAAGAAGCGGGAAGTTGGTAGGTTTTTTTAGGAATATTTTGGGCCTTTCATTTCTAGCCCAGTGTATTAAATATATTACTAGAAAATTGGGAGATGGCACGTGTACAACACGGTGTCAGAGGTCATTAATGATCTTTAAAAGGATGTGATGGATAGGAGTGGCGTGTTTTGACTTCTTAAAAAAGGTTATGATTATATTTTGCTGAATTATTATGCACGCGTATGACTTTAGGTCGGCAAAGGGCGGTTTTTATGATTATAAGTCGACAGGTATTCCAGGTCAGTAAGCATATATTTTGGGGACTTGTAAGCGACCTCTTCTTCTGGAAGGTGCATTCTTTCCGGGGGCTGAGCGAGCTGATTTTTGGGAGGTCGCGATTTCATGTGGTGAGCTCTTGGTGGATGAATAATTTTATAACTCGATATCGAGAGCTGGGTTATGGAGGGTTATGGTATAATGTCTTGGTAAGCTAACAGAGTGATTGAGTAAAGTCTTATGGTTAAGTCTTCAATTCAAGTAAGTGGTCGATGCGTTCTTTTTACTTTTTACATATTCTACCAGAATTCGTGTCTCAATCAGCATGAATATAGGGGACTAGCTGATACGACACTAAATATTCATGCAAGCTATATGCTGGTATTTATGGTAAGCGACCCCATTTCTCGAAAGTAGCATTCTTTCTAAGAGATGGGTGAGCTGTTTTATAGAGTAGTGACCTGGAGTATGGGAGTGGCGAGCTCTCATATAGGGTAGCGACCTCTTATGGTTTTACCAGCTTGGCGTTGAGTGGTAGCTCGGCGCTGGGTGTTGGGCTTTTTGATTGTTGGGCCCGAATGGGCTAATACGGATGGTATTGTGGGGTACCGGAGATCTATATTAAAAGAATCACAGGCCCAGGCCTATTCTGATAATTTAGCGAGAGATTTATTATTTATGGGAACTTAGCATACTGGAGAAATCCTAATTCTAAGTCAATTGTGGTATTTATAGAATTGTAGTGGGAGAAGGTAACCCTAACTTGGAGAATACTTCTATTGTCTATATAAAGGGGTTCAGGCCTCACTTTTATTTTAAGTGGTTTTATCACGTTTGAACTCTTAAAATATCTCTCGCACTATCTAACTTAAGCATCGGAGGACCTTCATCGAGGCCGTCCACCGCCTTGGCTGAGGTGTTGTTTTGCAGGATCGATCAGGTCGCTAAGAGGCTCTTGGAGATCAATCAGGTCGCTGCGACGTAGTTCGAAGTTATTCAAGTTGATGATCTCTTGTCTGAGGTTAGTATCCCATATTCTTGGTGACCATAATCTTTTTGGTCGCATCAATATATTTCTTGTATTTATGGGTTTGAAGCGGCATGGGCAGAGGGCTCCAATTCTTGAATTTAATTTGGAAGTTAGTTTTCATAATTGCTAGAAGAATAAAAATTTGTAAGCAGAATCACCCTATTTTTTAATTCTTTTGACAGCCTATTCTATGTATCAATCAGTCATTGCTTCGGATGACATTTATCATCACTCGATAGGTCCGCATGTTGAGTTGTCAGATTCTTATGATTTGTGTTTGATGCAACCAAAAAGATTGGTGCCTCAAGAATAGAGGGTACTGACCTTATATACGTGATCAGTGACCTGAATAGCTTTGAATAAATGAGCAGCGACCTGATTGATCTCCAAATGACTCCTGGATACCTGATCAAACTTGCAAAACAGAACCCAAGTAGGGCGGCCCCTGCGTACGCCCTCTGATGATTAACCTAGATAGTATGCGAGAGTTTAATAGTGCGCAAGAGCTAAGAGATAAGAGACGTATTAGAGAGCGTGTTCCCAATAGACAAGAGATGTGTTCAGAGAGCGTGTTCCCAATTTAGGGTCCTCGTCACTTGTATAAGAGCTCGCCTCTCCTAAAGAATAGCTCCTAAAGGAGAGGTCACCATAAATTCATTCATAATAATTAGAGATGGGAGAATTATTCGTAAAGAGAGAATAATGTGAGCTCCATGATAGAGAGAGCATGAGATCAGTTATGAGAGTTATGAGAGAAAGATGTTAAACTTGTGAAATAAGGGCCTGAATCCCCTATTTGTAAGATTATTGAGACTTATCTACCAATCAATAGGATTTCTTCATAAGGTGTGATTAAATCTTTTAATTACTCTCAATCTCCATAATTAGGAAATATTCTCATATTAGGATTCTTACTTCCCATAATTCCATAATAATCATAAAACTTTATTACCATATATGTCGAGACCTAGAACCTTCCATCCTTTCGTTACTTTCTTACCTTATATAACCAAGTCGACATTTGATGCCGTATCAGCTAATCCCCCATATTGTAGTTAACTGAGGTACAAAATCAAGTAGAATATATAAAAAAAATAAAGACAAAAATCCATAAACCATTTATTCGACCCAAAACAGATCAGCCAAAACATCATTCTATACCATTAACCATAACCATGAAATATTACTTAAGCATCGCCTTATAACCATAAACCATTTCGTTAGTCCACCGGGACCCTATACCATAGTCCATATTAGCCCATCAAGGCCCAATATCGTGTTAATCGTAAAGCCCAACTCTCAATACCGAGCTATTATAATACCATTTACCTGATAAGAGCTCGCTACTTCGCATAAGATCTCATCACTCCTATACATCAGGTCGCTGTCCTCCAGAAAAGCTTGCCCTCCTCGCAGAAGGATTGCACCTTCTAGAAGAAGAGGTCGCTTACTAAATTCACACAATACCTGCATGTTCACTAACCTAAGATAAGGTGGTTGAGAGAAATCACCATATACCAGACCAGGTAGAACCATAGTAAACGAAAATCGTATAAAGCCACATATGACCAAGAAAACCATTCAGTCCCCCAAGTTTAAACAATGCAAACAAAGCAAAATAATCAGGTCACATGAACTCAACAAAACCTGACCATAGACGACTAAGACGACTACTTAGTCCCCCCAGGTTAATGCAATCAGGCAATATAAACAAGTTACTTAAAATATTAAGTCCACCATGTTAAAGTAATGCAAACAAGGTAGTACAACTAAGTTATATCAAACTCAGACCAAACAAGGCATACGATGCAAGCAGAAAACTACTGAGTCAAAACACCATATAACCACATAAACTATACCACATTCAAAAGCACATAATCAAAGCCGTAAAGAACGTGTAAGTCAAACGTGCTCTTCACATAGACTTCAAACAAAGCATCCAGGAACATATTCAAAGGGCAAAGATCACCAAGAACATGTAAATCAAACATGCTCTCTACAACAAAAGATATGTAAGTCAAACATATCCCTTACATAAAACCATCCATCCATCCATTCATTGTCGACCTGATGAAAGCGTCGAGGCATGTCCATATCCATAAAAACCATCACCGACCTAATGAAAGCGTCGAGGAGTGACCATATAAAGGGAATCCGACCTAAAGCGTCGAGGCTTGACCATATAAAAGAGGAGCCGACCTAATAAAAGTATCGGGCTTTAACCATCATCGACTTAATGAAAGCGTCGGGTTTTAACCATCACCGAATCAATGAAAGTGTCGGGCTTTAACCATCTCTGAATTAATGAAAGCGTCGGGCTTTAATCATCGCCGACTTAATAAAAGTATCGGGCTTTAACCATAAAAACCATATTTGACCATAGAATCTGTAGATCATTTGTTCTATGTAATGAGGTCGCTGAGACCGTAACTAAGGTTGTAAGAATAAAGGCAAGCTCGCAGGCTAAGGCCATCGCTGATAACAAAACCGAGGTCGCAAAGTAAAGCTGAGCTTGCAAGCCAAGGTCGCAGCATGGACAATGTGGTGCACATGCTCGTATCCTTAGAGTATTTGGCAACTCAAGATCCAAGAGTTGTACGAATAGGTTGATAGGGATGGCGCATAGAAACCTCGACGTGAGTCATGGCGCATGAGGTATGTAAGGCGGGATGAGGCCATCGAAGAGTTGGGTCGATGACTGAAGCACTTGTGTCAGTCTGTGGACCAAAACGCGCAACGAGCCGGCTTGCTTTTGGAGGCGGGCGAAAATCCTGATATGTAGTCATATTTAGGCCATACAAAAATTTACCTCTCCTCCAACTGTGCGACCTCTTTACTTTTAGGTAGCAAAATTCCGCGATCACCTTTGTGTGGATATTTGGACGTGTGGCCTGATATATCGACGACCTTCTCGCGTTGAGTTGATCATCTCCGAGTTAGATATCAGGCAGCTCGTAAATTCATCCTGCAAACCAAAAGTAATACAAACGAGACAGGTTGAGCTGCATTCCATCCGTAAAGTTAGTTTCTGAAATAATCTTGTGCCACTCATCCATAATATTTTGAAAGTGAAAGTAAACAAAAAACTTCTCGGCGTTAGCACGCATGTATGATTAGCACAAGAATTTCCATGCTCGTTCTGGATGACAATTCGGCAACTAGTTCCTCATGCAAATTATCAAATTTAATGAGCACTGAACGGGATTTATCCATAATATCAAGAGTCACAGTTATATTACCCGAAGAGTTATTCAGAATCACAAGGATATACCCATGAATAATTAACCATTCGACAAAAACCCACCACGATTAAAATAATTTATCCTGATCCACTGATCTTCCATAGTTTATAATTTTGTGGTTGTAAAATTTATAGATTCCTTAATCCAATTAATTGGTCCCTCGACCTATAAAAGGTTTTGGCAAGTATTATTTTGAAGGATGATGACATCATGAAGTACTCCATGCATTTTTAACAATTTAGACCAGAAACTTATCTTGATGGGCGTGCCTCCATTGGACATTGAATTTGATTCTCTGTGTAAATAATGAATGCAAAACCCTTCATCATACTTACAAGTCAAACAATTATAGACATCATGTTGGTCAGCTCTAGGGATTCGCCACAATCAGATTTATACATATTAAGTTCCTGATTCTGTACACATAGCTAGCGTACTACCAAAATACCTCAATACCAATACATTAGTAATCAATTAAATAATAAATTCTATTCAACAGATCTTGGTTTAATTAATTCCAAGAGATATATGCCCATTAATGAGACGTCCTATAAAAAATTCCATAAAATATAAAGTAACATAGTATATCAAAGAATTCCCAGTTAGATATCTAAGATAAATCACAACTTTGATTAACCAATAATGCCATATGCCCCCTAATTATTGTTCTCCTTATTACATAGTCAGTCAGGCAAATATCAAAGCATCCTCATCTAATAAACACATAACCAAATAATAAATTTTGTTTACAAAACTGATATCAAAGCATCCTCATCTAATAAACACATAACCAAATAATAAATTTTGTTTACAAAACTAATATGGATGATTCTGTTAATTGTTTATTCTCACCAAAATAGCTTATTATAAAACCATTAAGATACCGAAGTAGGGTTTATACTAATCCGATAAGTATAAACACATAATCCACATCAAATTTGACAAACGAAAAATATTATGCCCCCTTACACATATTCATAACATACCATGTTTGACCAACCAAGAAATAATTCATAAACAATAGAACCAACATATATAAATAATATGTATATCAACTGCGACCCCTTTTTTATTTTCCTCAAAGGAAACAGGATCGATTTTCCAAGAACCTTTTACATATCCATGAATAACCCCTAAATACAATATATTCAACTAATCATACGCAAATAATTATGTAAGGGAGTTGAAACCTCAATCCATATGAAAGACCACATCGCAAAACCCATATATCATGCTTTATTATAGTCATATTTTCAAACAACATTTATGAGTTTCACAAAAAGTTCTATGATATGAATTATGCCGTAGAACCTGATTAATCCATGATATGAATTATACCGCAGAACCTGATTATTCCAAAAGTTTAGTTAAATAGAAGACTTATCTTGATTTTTGGTGATTTTATTGCGTTTGATTGACACGCGACCTTATCACCTTAGATTTTGGGCAACAAAATAAATCAACCTTGAATATTTGGACACGCGACCTTATCGCGTTTGTTTGAATTGACCATTCCCGAATTAAATTTCGGGCATCACATAACCCTTCAAGATCAAAATTAATACGAACTAAATAGGTAGACCTGCACTCAATCAATTAGTATACAATCATAAAAAATAATCGATAGGTATTATCCGAGCGTCGCAACCATTACTCACACCAAAAGATATTTAATTAGCCTGCAATCATTGTTATATCACGCCCAAACGACAAAGATATTTATTTGTAAGGCGAGGCAAAGCTAAACTTCGGGGTGCAATGTTCAAATCATTAACTAGAGAAATAAAAACCAAAATATAAAATCTACTCTTATTCCTTATGGAATAAAACCAAGTTTTTATAATTACCACATCAACCCATCAAACAATTACCACATTAAAAATCAAACACCTTTAATAGTCTAAAAGTAAAACACATAATCGCATCAATCCCATATCAATCCTGTTCTTCTTCCTTGTTTGGAAAATGAGTAAATCTAACCAAAATAAATCATCACTATCGGGCGTACCAATGAGATACCACAATACAAACCCACCCTTTTTTCAATTAAGCTCCCAAGTAGGCGTGATCTTAGACGCGAGAACCAATAACACTATTATAATCAATCCACACATCGTAACCCTATTGTTGTATCCGAACCATAATAGACTATATGTTTGAATAATCAAGACATAATTAATTGTATATTACCCTCCAACTAATATTCACAGGCCACGCAATTAATATCATGAGAAAAAATAAAAATCATAGAAGGCTTACCTTTGTTGTGAACATCATATAACTATTAAAATCATGGCGTGTATTTATTCCAAACCCACATATCTTTCTTTATGAATCCCCCTCCCGTATATGTATAATCATCATCAATTTAGAATCGAGAACATAAACAACAACCATTAACCTGTCCGTGATTGTTATAATTATTATTATTATTATTTAAATATAATAGTATAAATTTAAAAACTAATTTCCCTGATTCGTGTTTGAGGATCTGCTCAACTAGTTTGGAAATTATTTGCAACTCACGTCTTCGCTCAATGACTCAACGTCACTCGTATTCGCATAGACGACGCCACTTGATGTAACCAAGAAGATTGGTGCCTCAACAATAGAGTGTACTGACTTATATACGTGATCAGCGACCTAAATAGCTTCGAATAACCGTGCAGCGACCTGATTGATCTCCAAAGGACTCCTGGATACCTGATCAAACTTTCAAAATAGAACCCAAGCCGGGTAGGCCCTCCGATGCTTATGTTAGATAGTATTCAAGAGAGATATGCGAGAGCTCAATAGTGCGCAAGAGATAAGAGATAAGAGACGTGTTCAAAGAGTGTGTTCCCAGTAGACAAGAGACATGTTCAGAGAGCGTGTTCCCAATAGACAAGGGACATGTTCCCAATATAGGGTCCTCGTCACCTGTATAAGAGCTCGCCTCTCCTAAAGAATAGCTCTTAAAGAAGAGGTCGCCATAAATCCATAAATCCATTCATAATAATTAGAGATAAGAGAATTATTCGTAAAGAGAGAATAATGTGAGCTCCATGATAGAGAGAGCATGAGATCAGTTATGAGAGTTATGAGAGAGAGATGTTAAGCTTGTGAAATAAGGGCCTGAATCTCCTATTTATAAGATTATTGAGACTTGTCCACCAATCAATAGGATTCCTTCATAAGGTGGGGGTTAAATCTTCTAATTATACCCAATCTCCATAATTAGGAAATATTCTCATATTAGAATTCTTACTTCCCATAATTCCATAATAACCATAAAACCTTATTACCATATATACCGGGACCTAAACCTTCCATCATTTCGTTACTTTCTTACCATATATATGTTAGAATAAGGTGACCAACAAGCCAACTTGTGGCTGTGGTCTGACCATTCTCTTGTAATACAATCGGTTTTTTATTCGTAATAATATCTTTTATACATATTGGCATTCCATATCTTTTATCTCATGCTGAGGATTTATCAACCATCAGAACACACAGGACATCCATGACTTATCATGCGTCCGAATCCCCTACTACCATGCACAGACTTCCCACTAGATTCCCGACTATGTGAACGTTGCCCCTTTTGTTTGGCCTCCAAAGAGACACAGAGACAGGTCACAACATAGCCTGTCCTCTAGTGAAGTCACGGTGAGGTCCTGGGTCTTAAGGATTAATGTTGTACGCTATACCATAGAAATCATCTACTCGATGAGTGGGAACCACTTAGAGATTTCTAGGCGAGGGAGTTCAGTGAACTCATCTTATGAGCACCTACTTATGTATGTCGATGTCCCAGACACCGTGACCGATGAGACGCGGTCCACATACACTAAGTACTAGTCTTAATGGGAAAGGCCTGTATCCTCATTATGGCGTAACCCTTTGACTAGGAACAAGTTCGACGAGTTACATTACGTGCTGGATTATCTCACGGTTCTGCTAGACCAATCCACCGTAATAAAATAACTTCATCAGGACCATACCTATGCAACT
>BMAC01000204.1:1093118-1118782 GCA_014905375.1 Phtheirospermum japonicum | reverse complement strand
AACTCTACTTTGAATTCTTTTTGCTTCTAGTGGGTTGGCTGGTAGAGTGCGTAGCTTTAAGTAAGCCTTCAAGTTCGCCATCCAATTCATGGTGCTTCCAATGTTCAGCATAAGAGCTTTTTTCTGAGCTTTGGTCCATTTGATCCTCTTGTTCCACTGAACTCGGATTCTTTTTCCACTAAGACAGTTATTTTTCTGGAGTTCATCCCTTGTGATCACACTTGCGAAACGAGCCAATGTGTCCGCTCGCTCATTCTCATTCCGTGGTATTTGGTGTAATTCAAAAAACTCAAAGCTTTTCGACCAATTGTTTCACCATTTTCAAATATTTCATCATAGATTCATCTTTTTCTTCGTAAGAACCTTGGACCTGCCTGGCTAACTAATTGGGAATCAGTGTAAGCTATCAACCTTTTGACATTGCATTTCAAAGCTATCCTCATCCCTGCCACTAAAACCTCATACTCAGCCTCATTATTTGACACCTCAAATTCTAAATGAAGTGATAATTCCAATTCGAGGGAGTCTGGCCCTTGCAATAGGATTCCGGTGTTGGAATTTGATGGTACCGTCGCGCAGCGGAAAACAAAATTTTTTTAAATAAAAGGAATTTGAATCGAATTCAAATTGACGACGGCCCATTTTAATTTTAATTAATTCAAACAATGTTTTTAATTACTTTATAAATGAAACAATTTGATATCCACAAAATCAAACGAGCATGATAAGTATCCATTTAATATATTAATCACATATATAACAATTATATATATATTTAACATATTAATCAGATTTATAATTATATATTATATACTCATCATGCAACATTAACCAATATATATATACATATTATATCACATACAACATGCATACATCTTCTATTAAATATATATATATCATATACAGTACACATATATATATATCTATGTATATATATCATATACACATCACACATATAAAATCACACACACACACATATATATATATATATATATATAATCTGCCAAGATCAGCTTTCGTTACCTCACGGCACGGCGGAGGAGAAGCGTGGTGGCCAAAGCTCCGGAGTCGAGGCGGCAGCTCCGGCTTAGCAGCAACCGTGCGGAAACGACGCGCGCTGGCGGCGAAGCTGCGGGGTTCGGAACAGAACGGGGCAGGTGATCGTCGGCTGTGGAAACGACGGCTTGGCAGCAGCCGTGCGGAGACAGGTGCGGCGTTCGGTACGTCACGTCGGCAGGCGGTCGTCGGCTGTGACAACGTCGGCTTGGCAGCAGTGCGGCGTGCTGGCAGCGATAGCGCGGCGTTCGGAATGGCACGTCGGCAGGAGGTCGTCGGCTGTGGCGACGGCTTGGCAGCAACCGTGTGGAGACGACGCGGCGTGATGGCCGATGACGCTACAGCGCCGGGCTGCGACTGACTCACAACGGCACGACAGTGGTGAGACGTCCACGACAGCGGCGGTCCGGCGGCTGCGATGCGGTGCGATGTGTCTCCGACGAATTGGTGTCACACACCGTATGTCCTGACGTCCTTACGACGGAGCACTAGATCCGACGAGGGATTGAAAACGACGAAAGGAAAAATGAGGACCGAACGTTTCGGTGCGACGGCGGCCGGCGGCAAGCAGCGGCGGCTGGAGGTGAACGGCTGGGAGAAGGTTTTCGGTGGCTAGGTTTTTTTTTTTTTAAAACCTTTTTTCCGAATTTTTTTTTTCGTGTGCAGCAGTAAAACAACTCACTACTTTTTGCTTTTTTTTTTTTTTTATAAAAGGCACAAGCCCAACTAAATGGGCTCAATGTGCCGGCCCAATTAAAACAAAACAAAAACTTTTAATTTAAAATAGCACCGGCCCAATAACTTTAAAGGGCTTATTGGGCCGACCCAATTTTAAATCAAAAACCCCATTTGAATTAAATCATTTCTCACAAACGATAATTACGAAAAATATAACAATTATATTTCCGCGTCCAAAATAACTTTCTCGTATTTTTCTCAATTCATAATCACAATTATGAACCTTAGATTCAATCATATTGACATCTAACTGTGCTAAAATTAACATTTAATTTCTAGCTATCGTTTTCAATAATCAGGAAACACGTGGTGTGACCCTCAATGGTTCAGGTGTAAGCTAGTCGTGGGTTCACAACACATTGTGATTCGAACAACACATTGTTCTTATATGAACTCGTCTCTTAGAGTCCCTGATTAAATAAAACACATTTTACTTAATCACTGGTCAAACCAGAACCCAACGAATTATGATATATATATATATATATATATGTGTGTGTGTGTGATTTTATATGTGTGATGTGTATATGATATACATACATAGATATATATATATGTGTACTGTATATGATATATATATATTTAATAGAAGATGTATGCATGTTGTATGTGATATAATATGTATATTTATACTTGGTTAATGTTGCATGATGAGTATATAATATATAATTATAAATCTGATTAATATGTTAATATATATATAATTGTTATATATGTGATTAATATATTAAATGGATACTTATCATGCTCGTTTGATTTTGTGGATATCAAATTGTTTCATTTATAAAGTAATTAAAAACATTGTTTGAATTAATTGAAATTAAAATGGGCCGTCGTCAATATGAATTCGATTAAAATTCCTTTTATTTAAAAAATTTTTGTTTTCCGCTGCACGACGGCACCATCAAATCCCAACAATATAACCAAGCCAACATCTGATGTCGTATCAGTGTTAAATTGTTACCTTTCGTGGATTTTTTGCCTGGGTATAAATAATATTTTTTTTTCCATATTCCTTTTCAACTAAAATCCTAGGGTTTGTTCATATCTAAGAAATCCTCTCTCGCCGACAACATTCTCTCTCGGCAATCTCATCCAATCGATCCTCTCGCCAATCTCATTTTTCTATCAATTTTTTGATTTTAATTTATTTCAATCTATAATTGTTCTCGATCTACTGACATGAAACACACACATCGACTTCAAAATCTTTTTGGTTCTTCTGGTTTTTGGTTCTTTTTATTTGCAAATCTATTAGTCCAGAAATTCTTTTGCAGATCTTTTGTGTTCATAAAAATCATTTGCAATCGTAGAGTTGTTGGAATAACAGTGATAATTTATTTTTATGAACGTCTAAATTCTTAAAAATCTTTTGCAATTTTTCGATCTTTTTTCTATTTCAATTTTATTTGTTCGATCTTTTAGTGCTTACATATTGATTAGTTTGGGTTTTTATGGTTTTTGGTTCTTTTTATTTGCACATCTATTAGTCCAAAGATTTTGAATGGTTTTTTCGATCTGCTATTTTTTCTCATGTACTTTTATTCAAGCAATTTCGATTTTGTCCAAATAACTAAATTTTGGGTCAGGTTAACATATAAAAGATGTACAGATTCGCTAATAGATAGATACAATCCTTCTCATTCTACCCTAACCCCAGAAACATCAACTTCTCCGCCTACATTACTTCCTGGAAACCGTAACCTCGAATACTTCTACAGATTCTGGCCTTTTTTATTTTCTAATGGAGATATGTGTTTTAAAGACACTGAGTCCAACTGTAAAGAACACTGCATAACAAAATATTTGGTATTTTTTCCTTCACTCCTTATTTGAAGATCGAATATCTAGATTTCTTTTTCTCGCACTCCTTCTACCCGATCTGGGTTCCTAAAGTAAGTTGTTTGTTAGACCTGCATTTTTTAAAAATAATCCTAAAACACTGGTACTATATTCTCAATTTTCATTTGAAGTGTGCAGCTTTTTAAGTATTTAGATTATCATATTGTGATACTAATATGGGAATTCGTAGAAATTCTCTATTTATTTACCTGTAAAAAAGATTGCTTAGTGCTTATTTGCAGCTGCTTCAATTGCTTTAATGGCCACCACCACTACTTTCTTCAACTACACAGCTTTCTGGTAATTTCTTTTATTATTTTTTTCCTTTTGGTTTCTCCATATATTGCTAATTCATATTGCTAAATTAACTTTTGGCGTGTTTGTATGTGGGGTTTTATAAATTCTGGTCAAATCAATTGTCTTTGGGTAAATTGTGATTAATTTTGCGAATTAACCTAGCTAATTGTAAACCTAGAAGCTGAGAATCACTTTTTTTTAGTTAGTATCCACAAACAGTCCCTTAGTCTGGCTATAGATTGTACTATCTTATTTGTACATTTTTGTTACACTTTTGTACATATTTTGAGTCATGTTTGAGTCTTTTTACCGTCTTTTTCAGGTTAAGAGTAAGTTGTTTCGCATGAATTTGCATTCTTTGGCTTTTTGCTTAACTCTTCGACTTTTTAATCAATAATTGGTCCTTTTGGACCATTTCTCCTATTTTTCTTTTTCAGCTAAATTACTTGACAAAACCGGGAGATGAAGATAAAGGAATCAGCACTCAAAATAGCCAAAAGAACACTTGTCCGATCGGATGAACTCCATGACCGAACAGATTAACCTTCGAAACACGCACCGGTCGGATAAGCTATATGTCCGATCGGACAAGAAGACAGAAAAATTTAACCGATCGGACTTATGAACAATCCGTCAGTTACGAAATGGCTTTTGGAGCTTTAAAACTCAAAAATTCTCAGAAGAAACATATCCTTTCATCCCTAGACTGGATCCTATACCATTGGAATAGAGAATTGACAACTTTCTCTACCTTTGACTTAGAGCCCTTACGGCAAAAATCTATAGAATTTCGGTTGTTTCGTGTTAGTCGCTGGAGTCGGAGGTTCATGACAAGCTTCCAGAATTCAACGAGGTTCATCTCATCCCCGGAATAGCTGGAGTTAGCAAGGCTTCGTTGTAGTATCGTGATAGTTTTTTCTCAGAATTTAGTAAACTCTAAACCTTGATCTTGTTAATTAGTTTGGGTTTTATGTTCGATAATGATCTTGTGATATTATGATTGGATATTTTGATTGAATTGTTTATGGTTAAATTCTTATGAACAATTTCGTGAAGATTCATTTTGCGTTAGTTAGTTGATCCGTATTATCGTGATTTGGATGTTTTGGTATGATTTGTTCTTGGTGAATGCATATTTGGTATTTGATGAAATGTTTACTTGGTGGATCAGTCTTTAGTTCATAGTTGAATTCGTGAATCAATTAGACAACTCTTGCGAAGAGGTTGACACCCTCATAGAAAAATTAGGTTGAAGTTTTGATTTATTTGATTCATTACTTTAGTTCGATTAATTGTTAATTAAGTTTGCGAATCAGTTACATAATTCTTGTGAAGAGATTGACAACCTCGTAGCAAGAATAGTTTCAAATCAAGTTTTCTAAAATTAAGTTCTTTAAAAGTTTTCAAAATGAAACCCCTCCTTGATCGTGTGTTTAGCATTAGAACTCGTGTTTTTATTATAATAAACATCGTTGACTTTGTATTTCCACTCCTCGAGAGAATCGAACCGGTTTAACTTGCTAGTCTACAAGTGACCCCGTTCTCTTGCGGGCGAACTAACTTGTTTTCAAACATAGACGCGCATGGTTTAACTTGGATTTAATTTTGAAACACAAAAGTTCGGATCACTATCTAAGAATAATCAAGAATCAAATGCTCGAATTCAATGGGAAACGTTCTCTTAAATAGTTTAAAAAATACTTGCTAGAATCTGAGAATCACTTTTTTTTTTGAATAAGCTACTTAATCGCTTCAATGGGTTTACAAGTGATATGGAGCTTCGGCCTAGCTTTAATGGACGCGTTCGCATTGCTAAGAATGAAAGTTATTCACAATCCAATAGTAGTTAGCCTATTTCCTGTCGGAGATTGGGTTAGTATCAATAATCAGTATGATATGTATAAAATCCAAAAAACCTTTTAGTATTCATAGTCATGGAGCAATTTGCGCAGGTAACGGCAACATTATCCCTTGCAGCATCGGCTTCGTCAGACGGCATCACGGTGTTGTACTTTGGCGACTTGGGAGGTTGTAGTATGGTTGAATATTGCACAAAATATCAAATGGCAGTTGCATTTTCTTTCTTAAGTTAGATAAGTATAGTTATCTCATCATTGATCAGGTTTTGGCTTATTGCAGCTGGATAGTGAATTTCTTATTTTTTAGATTTTGTAGTTACAATATCTGAATTTTTTTCTCTTTGACACAACTCCAAGAGTTTTTATTTTTTGTTTTTTGTTCAAAGGAAAAAAATAAGGAGGGAGGGGGGGGGAGGTCATAAGAATCACCTGATTATATTCTCTGCAGTTTTTTAGGTTGTTATGCATCAATCTTATCAATCACCTAATTATATTCTCTAATGTGGATGGAAGTAGTGCAGTGACTGAATTCTGTAGATCTGGCTCTTTTTTAGATGGCGGCGACGGATACATTCGTGAAAACCAGCAATGTAGATGGAAGTAGTGCAATGACCGACATCCAAAAAATGATGAAGTGTGGGGAGCAGTTTGGAATATCTTTTAATTCATTTAAAGAGGAGAAGCACAATTCCCTAGCTAAGAGGTACTCTATTTGTAATTATTTTTTCACTGGGTATACAGATTTTTGATTTGTATATTAGATTATGTTTAGGGTTTGTTTACTGTGTGAAAACTTGGAGTTTTATAATATATTCCATCTAACCATTGTTGATGAATGGGTGCTTGGGTGTTTTATAATTATGTATTCGCAAATATGATTTAGTTGAACAAGTTTAATAGTTGAACATGTTTTATAATTATAATTATAGATACCCAACCATTGTATTTCCTAAATACTTGAACAAGTTTTATAGTTTCCAGTGTCAATTGATCTCATATCATGTGTTTTAGTTGCATAACAGTATTTAAAAGTAGGCTTCATTACGACACTTGGTTGAAATTTTTGGTTTTTCCAAATTAATGATAAAATACCCTTGAAACTACTAATATATTTTAAACCCCAAAAAGTCAATAAGATGGGAGGTGATGGTGAGCACCTATAAAAACGACATGAGATGACAGAAAAGGAAATGAAAAAAGCTCATTTCGCAATCAATATGAATCGGAATCAACCCTTTATTGAAGGGTTCTTCTTGCATGAGTCATGCATTCCAGGGTTCTATTGTTAGCTTTGATTTCTATTTTCTATCTATTAAGGGTAATTTTGCTGCTTCTTTTTTTTTTTCTTTTGTTTGTATGATTGTTTAGTTTCTTAATAAGTTGGTGTTCTTTAGAAAGTTTTGCATTTGTTAATTGGTGTACGATTTTCAGGGTGTACTTCTGAAAAGGAAGCATTTGATGACATTTATTTATTTATTTCTATGTATTGACAATCACGTTGTTGGTTTTTTTTTTTTTTTTTTTTTTTTTGCAGTTGGAAAATGATGAGATTTATGCGGTTGAAGTGGTTCCTATTTTGTCTCAAGCTGTTTTCTGGTAACACTCGAATTATTGTAGTCCTTAAAATCAAGTCCTTCTTAAATATATTTTTTCTAACTTTTTTTTCAAAAAAGAACAAAAGATCGACCTGCGTGGACTTAATACTCAGGAAAGTTAATTCCAATATTAAAATTAAGATTTTTAATTTTAACTTCTAATATTGGAATCAAAATCAAGTCCTTTTTTTAATTTTTAAACTCTTTTAAAAAAAATTGAACTATGTGAACTTTGATTCCTCTATGAGGATACGTAGGCAAGTTAATTTCGACATTAAAAGTTAAAATTTTTAATTTTAATTTCTAATATTAGAATGAAAATCAAGTCCTTTTTTTTTTAAATATATATATATTTTTAAAACTCTTTACTTTTAAAAAATTCCTTTTTTCAAATTTTATTTAAGTTTATCATTTATTTTTTATCTCATTTTTTCATTCATTTTTATACAATCAAAAAACAATTAAGAAAAAAAAAGAGGAAATACCACCGGTTCAAAAAAAACCATAGGTTTGAAACCGAATCGGAAACCGGAACTGGTTCTTCGCCGGTTCAATTTTAGTAAGTGAGTGGCCAGGTTTTTTAACCGGCCGGTTCAAACCATTTTAACATGTCTAAATTATAGCGCTGATGAGTAAATACTGGTTTTGATATTTGTTTATCTTAGACACTTTCTTAGTAATCCATTAAGAATAAACTTGAGTTATTTGAGTTCGACATTTGATTCCTCTGCATATATTATAATTATAGTGTTGGTGTTGGATATGGTTGAACTCTGTCGTGATTCCAGAGTCATAATTGGCGAATTTATTTGGACAGGACCCCTTCAGATTGCTAGATGGGGCGTGACGCTCTTAACGAATTTATTTGGACAGAATTCTTAATTTTTTATACAACATCAAAAATCGACTCGACTATATATGATAAGAAAGTAACGAAAGGGATGGAAGGTTCTAGGTCTCGGCGTATGGTTATATGGTTTTATATTTATTATGAAACTATGAAAAATAAGAATCCTAATATGAGAATATTTCGTAATTATGGAGATTTGGTGATGAGAAAGAGGTTAGAAGAATTATAACCCATTGGATATTTAAGATCCAAGAACTATAATTATAAGAAAAGAAAGCTATCGTCTATATCGAAACTCTAGTTGATCCCTCCTTGAGCTTGATACGAACCTTGACCCCTTTGGATATAGAAGATCCTAAGAACCTTGGTATGTTTGAACGCCACAAGATTTTGCTCACAAATCTTGATAAGTTCTTAATTGTTTGTTTAAACTCTACAAAAAAAAGAATAAACTCACAATGATATGACTTGAAATCTAAAGTGTTTATAAAATCTGAAAGTTGTTGTCTTGAAACAAAGAAAACTCATACCCTTTTATAGGTAGAGAAAAGAAGAGTTTTAAAAGTTAAAATAATGGCTACTTAAATGGAAAGCCACAAATTAAATTCAAATAAGCTCTTCATCTTTTCCTTTTAAATCCTTCCTCTTAAATCCGCCCACCCCCTCTCCTTGGAAGCTTCTAGGTTACCAACTTGGGCTTTATTATATGGGCTGCAACCTTGGGCTGGTTATGTGGATTCAAGCTTGGAGTCTTGGTTCGAAAATTGGGCTTCATCATGGTTTGGTGCAAGCTCACTTATTTGGATCAAGTTCACAAATTTATCCCCATGAAAAGACTCTTGTTCTTGGTTCTTTGATTGGGCTGAAGGATGCTTGTTTTGGATTTCAACTAAAAATAGTTTCAACGCCTCTTTAAGTCTCTTTCCTTTAGCTCTCGTAATTGGTCCCTCTCAAACCACCAAAGGATCTTCAAGCTCGGGCTCATTCTCATCATTTGGTGCAATCCCATCTTATGAAGAAATCCTATTGCTTGGTGGATAAGACTAAATAATCTTATAAATAAGGGTTCAGACCCTTATTTCATAACTTCGCCCTTCTCTCTATCATGGAGCTCACATTATTCTCTCTTTATACAATTTTATGCGAAATAATTCTCTCATCTCTAATTACCATGGATCATGGAATTTACGGGTTTTATGGGTTTTATGGCGAGCTCTCCTTTAGGAGAGGAAAGCTCTTCTTTAGGAGAGGCGAGGTCTTATACAGGAGACGAGAACTCTAGATTGGGAACATGTCTCTTGTCTCTTATCTATATAAAGAGGACACAGGCCTCACTTTTACTCTACGTTGATTTTATCCTACATTTTAAGCTCTCGCGCACTATTGAGCTCTCGCACATCTCTTTCGAACAATATCTGACTTAAGCATTGGAGGGCCTACGTCGGGGCTGCCCTTGGGTTCTGTTTTGCAGGTTGATCGTTTTCGGTCAATCCATCTCAATCATCGTACTGAAGCACAGTTTCTGAGTGCAGCAGTTTTCAGTCAATCCATCTCAATCATTGTACTGAAGCACAATTTTGTCTCCAGTATTTGGAGTCCGATGGGAAGCAACCCTGTAATACAAAGTCATAAAGAAGAGAGTCGAGAAACGGGTTTGGAGGGCTATCAGATCGTCTAGAATATATTTCAGGTTCGATCAGGTCGATAGGAGTTTCCTGGAGATCTATCAGGTTGTTGATCACATATTTAAGGTCAGTACTCTCTATGTTTGGTGAACCAAACTTTTTGGTCGCATCAGCAAAGGAGGTTCTCGTCGTTTCTGTTTCAACGGTTTCTTTTGAACAGACCTTTAGCATGGGAGACATTATGTTAGATGATCGACATTCTAACTTATTATCTAAAAATCTTAAAAAGCAAATGTTAATGAATGATTGGATCAAAGTTGAAAAATGATAACAAGAACTACAATCGGATGAAGGTAAAGAGAGCGACAATTTCGATACCACTTAAGCAACGACGACGATAGCAACGAATGAATGAAAACGAGCCTCTTCCAGTATCCACGTAGGTAAGTAAGGTAAGTATAGGAATTACGTGGATTTTGATTCCTATATGAGAATACGTAAGCAAGTTAATTTCAATATTAAAAGTTAAAAAATTTAATTTTAATTTCTAATATTAGAATTAAAATCAAGTGCTTTTTTAAAAAAAATCTTAAAAAACTTTTTTTTCCAAAAAGAAAAAAAATCGACCAGCGTGGATTTAATACTTATGCAAGTTAATTCCAATATTAAAATTAAAAATTTTAATTTTAACTTCTAATATTGGAACCAAAATCAAGTCCTTTTTTTAAAAAGGAATTTTTTTTTAAAACTCCTTAAAAAAAATCGAACTACGTGAACTTTGACCCCCTATATGAGGATACGTAGACAAGTTAATTCCGACATTAAAAGTTAAAATTTTTAATTTTAATTTCTAATGTTAGAATTAAAATCAAGTCCTTTTTTAATATATATATATATATATATAACTCTTTACTTTGAAAAAATCCTCTTTTAAATTTTATTTAAGTTTATTTTTTATTTTTTATCTCATTTTTTCATTCATTTTTATAAAATCAAAAAACAATTAAGGAAAAAAAAAGAGGAAATACACCGGTACCGAAAAAAAAAACGGAGGTTTAAAACCGAATCGGAAACCAGAACTGGTTCTGCGCCGGTTCAATTTTGGCGAGTGGCCAGTTCCAACCATTTTAATGTGTCTAAATTGTAGCGCTGATGAGTAAATACTGTTTTTGATATTTGGTTATCTGAGACACTTTCTTAGTAATCCATTAAGAATAAACTCAGAGTTATTTAAGTTCGACATTTGATTCCTTTGCATATATGATGATTATACTGTTGGTGTTGGATATAGTTGAACTCTGCCGTGATTCCGGAGTCATAATACAGATTTATTTGGACACGACCCCTTAGATGGGGCGTGACACTCTTAACGAATGATCATGTACGGTAGGGCTTTGTTTACCTGCCAATTCATTGAAAGTGTGTGCTTGCTTCAGACCGAGTCCATCCAAACCTGTGGTCAAGACTCAACTTTTACTAAAGCCTTGAAGATGACTGAAAATGAAACTGCAAGTAGCGCTTCTATTGAATAAAAATAATGGGTAATACAAAAGAATATAAATGGGAATCTCAACTGGTAGAAAAAGGAAAGCTGCCTTCTGGAAATGAGAACAATGATAAACTGTCATTTCACTGCGCATCGTAAAGCTTGTTCGGTATATCTGTGTATGACCAATTGCTCATTATACAGTACAATTTCTGCTCATTATATATCTCAATCAATCTCAAACTGTCAAATGCTTTCAACTAATATGTTTCAGGGAGAAAACAAAACAAAACAGATTTTTGTTCTCTGAGATCCTTCTGTTGATGGCATTCCAAAAGGGTTAGCTTTTACAAGTATAATAGTACAATAGCCGATTTGATGCCTCTGGAGCAGAAGAGCTGGCCAAAATTCTCATTATAAGCCTATGCAACAAAACCATCTCCGGACACGTGGATTCTGCCAAAAAATCAGTCATTGATGTCAAGTAGTGAATTGCTGTATCATACTCGTAACCTCAGCCAAAACAAAGCATTCCTAATGCAGTTTTCAGGTATCAAGTAACAAAAGGTGACTCAAATAGTCGCAAGCGAAAGACGGGCAATTCAGTAAGGAAAAGTAAATAGGCTAAATCGGATATCTTGAAATCTAGTAAATGTAGTTTGCGATATGCATAATCTGAGTTCATAGCAGCAAGCATCACAAATTCAGCGGAATTGGGGAAAAAGCAACAGAAATGCACATTTTGCAATTGCCTATGTAATGTGCTTTGCATGGAATTCGAATGAGAACCTAAAATTAGCGTCTTCTTTTCTTTTCTAAGAAAACGACCAAGGAAATTTAAAACAAATAGCTTTCAAATAAGTTTCCTCCCTAGTGTACTGATTTGATTTCAATATAGACCACAATTCACTTGAGGGTTAATACGACTTTACCCCCTCTTTGTTGGAACTCATGTTTAGATTCTGATGATAAACACTGAATTAGACTAGTGCTTGATGCTGATCAATTTGTTGGGATTAGATTCATCTACATAAGTTGTAAAGGTTAAATCAGAAGAGGACAAACCAGCAGACATCGGCTTCTACAAACATCAGAAAGACATCGGCACAAAGGCAACAAAGATAGGGGGATGTCCCTTTAGGAGACTGTAGCCTGTTTGGACTAGCATTCGTTGGGATTCTAAATTCTGATATTCAGAATCATGGTGTATTCAAAATTTGGTGAATAGTAAGAATTCTTGTTTGTTATAGGATTCAAAATCCTTTACTTTTTACTGTAGATGTCAAATCATGCCAGAAAAGTGGATGATAGTGTATTATTATATTGTATTTGATGTCAAATCATGTCTGAAAAGTGAATGATAGTGTGTTATTATATTGTATATAGTAATATTTAATTATGTAGTTGTAAGATATTGTTTGAGTATTTGATTTTTGAGTCTTTAAACAAACGAGTATTCGGTATTCTGAATCCCGAATCCGGGATTCTGAGTCCTAGCCCAAACAGAGGAGAAAACCAGTAGAGCACTGGGAAGTCTGCATGATAAGGGGACTTGAACTAAAATGCAACATTCAAGAAGGGGCCAACTTAGAATTTTTTGGTGATTGTATTCATGATTGCATCCGTTAATGGTAGCTTGTATGGTCACTAATTTTATAGTGGTCACATTCATAATATGTAAAAGGTATATATATACTACTGAATAGTTGCTATATTCGTTAATAGATGACTTACAATACATGATATTTTAGGTGGGGAAATGATTTTGTTCTGTTTTGAAACTACTCTTATGTAGCATTTCATATGCATTAATTATTGCCTAAAAAAGAGCGTATACTCACTGTCACCATGGGCAGTCTCATATGATCTCCCTCAAAAAGATAAAATCACAAATCAGAAAAAGTGGAGCACACCTCAACTACAGTTTGCAAATCACATATCAATTTGCAAATCACACAATCAATTTACTTTGCAGGCAAAACAAAACAAAACTGCAAAAAATGATGAAGTCTTAGTTCTAGTCTCTCAAAGGCTCAAAGCCACCGACCACCACAGAACAATCTCTCACTCTCCATTCGTCAGCTACGTAACTGATAGCCACCACCGCCCCTGTCCTGCGTCATCGAATTCAAGCACATAGTGGCCCTCATGTAGGTCCATAACACTCCAACATTCAACTGACCTACTTTCTGTCAGCCTTCAGCTAAGTTCTTGTGGATTATAAGATAGCATATCCCTATATTAGAAAGCCCCAGCTACCCAAATTATATAATGTTTCATTTCTTCTACTCCGGTTCATAACTTTCTAATATATGTTTATTTTCCAAGTGGAAAAACTAGACAGGTAGATTTTTGGTTCATTATTTTGTTTCAGAACTAAATTGAAACAGACTTTTAATTTGTTATTAATGTAATCAAGACTAGCTTAATACAGGTTCACTGATTATTTCCAAAGTACAAGAGATTTCAAAACTTGTTTGGAGAAACTAACCAAGGTTTTTAGGTAATATTCGCGTGAATAATTCTATAAATTTATTTACACAACCATTTATTTGCAAGAACCATCCTGAACCAGAGCAAGGACAGCCCAGAAGAGAAAAAAGAACTATAAACTCCGTTATTTAACTTTTTCTTCTCATTGGTTAGGGAACATATCTGTTCTCATCCACTACAAAGTGATCCACACTCGGCAGGTGAGGAATGGGTCCATTTAGGAAAAATTATATGGTGGATACTTAGTTTTATTTCGAAAATTCTAGTTCATATAAAATCGTGGGTAACTCTTACACTCAGAACATTAAACTTAATGGGAATAAAGAGATTTCTGACTGATCCTTGACTAAGTGAATTGCAGAGAAGATCCCCGTTGAGAACAAACAGGCATAGAAATGTGCCTACGATGACACAATATAAATACCATGCTGCTACTTTGTAGGTAAATATTGTCATATTAAGATGCCACAAATTATACCATTAAGTATTGCTCAACACCATAAGCTCATCCAGATAATGATCAATGAAGCTCACCAATAGAGAGGTATATTAGGCCTTGTACTCATGGACACGCATCCATTTTGTAGATGACCACTTGTTCCCTTTTATAACAGGACAGCCACCTACAGAAGACCATAAGAGTGTTAGTTCCTTTAAGAGATTCAGAAAACAGGGAATAGATAGAACAAGCATTAAATATGTTGGGCCACAAGCCCAATATTTACATAACGCAGCAGAAGTAAAGAAGACAACTGCGTTGTATCTGCTAACTAGCCACTTAAACCAGTACCAAATAAACCACTCAGAACCACAACTAACCGTGTAAACTTGATGGATCCAAAGTTGCGTCAGGCTTCATACTCCAGAAAAGTAATGCGTCACCCATTCTTGGTTTAACCGAAAGTCCCCCTTTGCCACATTCAGATAGCTCATTCCACCAGGGCACAGAACTATAATTTCCTTTTGCTGCTGGGAATACCGTCTCACCACCTTCTTCAACGTCTGACCTGTAATACATATCAGAGATGTAGAACAGTGATGCATGAAATTACAAGACTAAGTCTCCTGTGAAACCGGTCTCTTACTATGAGACCACTTTAAACCCTTTTAACCCTATCCATCTTGTGACCCGCCCAAACACATTCGAACCATTGCAACATCACCACCCGCTCAGATGGATGGGTGGGCTAAAAGTGGTCTCATACAAGTATTTGTCATATTAAAATAGTATTGAATCAGAAAAGACACTTACAAGTACATTAGAACAGTAGCAATGCGTTGACCACCATTTTGAGTGTTAAAATCATCCTGAAAATAGTCGTAGTGAGGCTCATACTTTTGCCCTACTTCGTAATGAAGGATTTGAAGGCCTTCACCATGCTCTGTTGATTATAAAGGAGACTTATTTAAATTTTATAGAATAAACAGAAGACTAGAGATAGAGGCAGAGTTGCCAAGGTAATTAACAAGGGGGAAAAATGTCAGTGTTTTAAATACAGAAATATGCGGGACTGCAAAATACTGGAATAATTTTAGGCAACTTTCTATGATAAGAAGCTTCACTTATGTATACACGAATCACAGTTGTGCACAATAACTAAGAAGATTTTATGCAATTTTCTAATTGAATTAAATTTCATCCTATCTACATCAGTTTGCTTCATGCGAGTCCTTCAGCTTCCCCATGCAGATAGTCTACAGTGGTGGTGAAGTAACTTATGCCAAGGACGCCCAGCCCTACAACATACAACTTGTTTGGGGCTAAATTTTGGCAGCGAAGGATACAAAGGAAGGACTACCACAGATGCAAGATAACTCTAAACAAGAATTGGTTGACATTGATCCATCAAGTGCATCCCACACAAAGTTCTAGCAAATAATTTCATCAAACCACATCAAAGTTGACATTGAGTTGCCACTACAATGCATACCTACAGGAATGAAGGTGAAATCTGCAATTCTTTTCTCAATTCTCTGAACAATCTTATCACGTCCTCTAGCAAGAAATGTTCCAGAACTTGTACGTACTCTGCAGGGAAAAAGAGTGAAAATTTCAATGGAACACTGAGAAAAGAATACAGTGCAAATTTAATATTCCATCTTCAATTAAAGACAAAGTGAAACGGCTGCAGAGGCAAGTTGGAATAAGCTGAATCATCCACATGATATGCACTGATGAAGATGACCCGGAAGAAACCATCATTGCTGATGTGGAAACGAGAAAAATAAATAAGCTAGAATAAGGTCAAGTAATTCTATAACTATATAATATATTTAGAGGTACAAGCACACTGAAGTTGGAGGGGGGGTGAAAACACTGGAAATTGGAGGTGAGCAAATACCTAAAATATGAGGTTCAAAAAGTTGACTCACTTAAATGGTTAATGTTAATGATGAAGAAGTGATTTTGAGGATTAAAGATGGTTGAAGCTAGTGCATAGTTAGTTTTGGAATCCCATATGACCGCTTAATAACATAAAGCAAAATTTTATACTCCCTCATCCCCAAATAATTGTTGTTTTAGCCTCTCTTTTTTGTCTCAAAATAATTGTCGTCGTCGGAACTCAAGGCACTTTTGACCTAAAACTACCCTCATTTATTGTTTCCAAACTATGTTTAATATTCTTAAAATGCGTGTTGGAAATATAAAATACATTTAATATCCTTATATTATATGGCGGTAGACAAGTCATTTTGTAAGATTTCTTAAATTGCGTGAAATCTTCTAAAATGAAAAATAATTTGGGACGGAGGAAGTAAGATTTTGCTTTGAGGCCTATCATGTTATACATAATTAAAATAGACTAAGAAAATCAATAAACCATATGGAGGAAGTGAATCTAAATGTGGATGCAGTCAAAACAGAATATATAGTGTCATACAGTACAGGTAGTGACTATCCAAGAAATTTTTCGAAAGGATCATTTCATATTATTTTGACACAAGAAACTAGAATCATATGTTTAAGAAAATTCAAAATTTGTCGAAACAATTTTGATTATAGCAACACAAATCCGCATGGAGCTATTATGAGTAATGATTTGAACATTATGAACTTTAGAGCTAGGCCTGATAGGTGAGATAGAAGTTAGATTGCGTAAAGAATTGACCCCTATAATGAAGAAGAAGTCTTTTTAGGTGGAGTTTTAAATACCAAGTAAAGGATAGAATGAGTGTTGGCATATACCTGCTATCTCTACTTTTTCCAGTTTCACTATCAACGACAGTTGACTTTTCCATATGCGGCTCAGCAATACTAATAAGATACTCACATTCTTCTTTAGACTGCCACGAAAGATACAAAAGATTTTCACGAACAGAATGCAAGTCGAATAAGGAAAAGGCAATATTGAACGGACACAAACTGATACGAAGAAATGTAACTGGATGCTGCATGAATCACCTTGATCATGCTAATTGCTTACATACCATTATTATCAACCACCCTCAAACACCAATTTAGAAACATAAATAGATGCGAGTGATAAAAGTCAAAAACTGCAGAATGCTTCAGACAACTGACAGTTTCTGATTTGTGCTCATAGACTTTTCAAAATCAAAACATCATTGTGTGATCCACATTATAGGCTAAGTAACATGGCACTGAGATGCAAAATGAAAATATAAAACAATTATATTAAGATCCACAATGTAATACAGTTGAAATTCCAGGCAAGAAAAAGTGCATGATTAACATTTATCGGAGATCATAATACGATCGTTTGAATGAAGCTTTTAAAGCTGAAGTACACTTTGTGCACATAAGAATATTAGAATAGCTAGTTGAATAGGACATTTACCAAGAAATTATGGAAAATGAAGGCTCTGGGTTCCCAAGAAACAACTTCAGCCCACTGATCCTTAGTTACTTCATCTCCGTCATCTCTATATATATAAAAATAAATTTTAAAAAAAAAGGCTCTCTAACCATAAGAAGAGAGAAGAAAAAAAGAATTCAGAATTTAAAAGTTCAATTCAGATCATTTACGAGTGCACTGAATTGTGAGCGATAGAGCTGAGGTCTTTCGCTCTGGGGGCATCCGTTGAACTCTTGCCGCTGGAAATGGAGAAAATTCCGAGTGACAAAAGGATCACAATCAGCAAAGACAAAATAATAAGACCATAAAGGACCACCGTCGACGACGATGTCTTACGCGGCGCACCCCTCCCGTAGTGCTGCCTCCCCTTCCCCGCCGCCATCGCTAATGGAACAAAAGTTGGAAATTTTGGCTGTGGATCTGAATTCTGAAATGGACGTAGGAATCTGAAACTGAAAGCTTCAACTAATTAATTGTGGATTTATTGATTCTAGACTTCAACTTATATATTATTTCTCCGATTGGTCAACTCTAATTTTATATCAACAAAAAGCCATCAGGCTCGGTTGATTTCGATCTGTAAGGATTAACTTTACTTTTGCTCTTATTTAATGAGGGCAGGGCACGTTTGGGAACTGTGATGGCTTGGAATTGGAGGTTATTTAGATCTATTGCAACAAATTTCATGTCAAAAATCTCTTCTTTTTTTTTTAAATAATTCTCTCCATTATTTTACTCTCAATCTCATTCATTTTATGAGACTTTTCATTAATTGCATCTCCTTATTTTAAGAATTTTCTCCAATTTTACTTATTTATAAATATTTTATTATATATATAATGAAAATAATTGGGAGTCAATTTAAATAAAAAGAAAAATAATAGGGAGTCAAAGTTGCTCCCTATTTTTAAAGAATTCAAGTTTAAAAAAATGGAGCTCTTTATTTTGAGCAGGCCTTTTAGGGAGCCTATTGAAGTTATATTAATAAATTTACCTCCTTAAAATAGTCAATGGGCCGTTATAAAGAGATTGTTGGATACAGTCTTACACTTTTCATTGCGTTTGAGAAATTGAAAATCAACACAGCAGATTGCTATCGGGTGGGTAAATATTCACTTGGCAATTGAAAATGGATCCCAACCCTCCCCTGTTATTAAATGGTCGAAGTAATCCCAACTTATGAAATTACTCTTATGCCCATCGGTATGCACAAGAAAATCCAAGCTTACCTGAATTGAGTTGAAAATTACAATTAGTCATCCTATAAAATACTTCTGATTGAGGCTCTCTTGAAAATGCAAAATCTATTCGTCGTCCTTGTAGTCCAGAAGGCCTGCAGATTGGATTGGCGAGCTCTAACTAGATACCCCCTGTGTGCGTCGGTGTTTAGGGCGAGGAGATGAAGACCGAGCTCGGAATCGGCCACGCACATCCCTCTCCTTTTTACCCTTGCCTACCGAAATATGCAGAGGTAGCTGGTCATCGGAGTCGCCGACCTCAACTAGAATATCTCTTGCTCTAAGGGCGAGCTCCACCTCCTTCTCAGTATTTATGGTCGGGGCCGAGGAGGTCACAACAGGATTTAGGTCCGGTTGGGCTACTGTCACGCTCTCTGAGTTGGACGAGTTGACGAGCATGAATCATTCTGCAGAAAAGAAGATGGTTATTATTCATCATATATGAAATAGAGAGTGAGAAATCTAAGGTATGCCAACATACCGAATTCGAACTCGGTCATCTCCAGAGGTCGTTGACTAAAGCCAACAAAAGAATATACACTTTCGGAATCGGTAATTTTACCACTTCACAAGGGAATTTATTCCACTCATCAATCAAATCCTGATATTTTTATGGAGGGGAGGAAGGTTTTTTATTCATGATTACTGACTCTTGAGGAGGGGTCGCCTCCTGCCATTCGGTTGAGAAAGGCCAGCGCTCGCGAGAGTGAAGGAAAAAGAATTTTGATCGTCATTCGTGAACTTTGGAGGAAGGAAGAACAAGAAAATGTGCCTTCTGGAGGGAAGAAAGGTAAAAGGTACCCTTTTGGTTTTTTATTCCGTAACAAAAGAAAAAAAAAATATATGTTTGGCTCTACATTATAGAATTTACATAATATCATATAACCGGTAATGAATCTGATAGAGTTGGGGGACTTGGAGTAGGGGGACTCCGTATTTTTTGGCCACAACGACCAAGAAGGGGTGCATAGGAAACCAAATCCCTGCCTTCACATGGTCTTCAAAAACGGTGATATGGTTGGGAGGAGGGTTATTATGGTCATTCATGCCGGTCTCAGGCTTAACAAATTGCACAGTGTCTGGAAGGTGAAGGCTCTTAATGAAAGCTGATAGTAGGCAAAGGTCAGAAAGGACCCACGGGTTTTCAATAGTAACCCTGGTACTGCCGGAAAGAGTGGGTAGGTCGGCATGAGCAGATGGGGGAACAACGGTTACTGGGTTACTTAGAAAAAAATCAGGATCAGTCGGAAGAGATGCTTTGGGGATTTCCTCGGTTAGAACCTTAGTCTGGGCTTCTAGCTCGGCCCAAGTAGGGCTCCCCGCCAGTTCATATATGAGACCGATTCTAGGTTGGTTAACGTTTTTCCTATTATATTTTCTATGTAAGGGGATTTCTACAGATTCCGTTTCAGAGGAAATATCTCTGATAGGGGTTGTGTCTGTGGGGGATTTAGGGTTATGGAATCGGAGTCAGAAGATGCTAGAAACAACACACAACAACAACAACAACAAAATAGAAAATGGGGGAAGGGGGATAAAAAGACATGTTCAGAGTGCGTAAAATTAAAATTAAAATGGTAGAATCAGTGCAGAGCAGTAAACTAAATTAATGGAATTGGGGGACTTACCCATGATAGCGCAGATTTGAGGAATTTGCCGAGCTAAGTTTCTTGATCGGAGAAAAGCAAGTGTTCTTGCTGGAAATATCGGAGGTTTTGCAATGGCGTAAGGTGAAATGGTGATGGTGAAATGTTTCTTTTGTTTAACAGAGGGGGGAAGGTGAAAAGACGGCTGAATTGGGAATGGCGCCTAAGATAAGTAGGGTTTATAATGGGCCTTTCATTTTCTGGCCCACGAGAATATTTTATTACGATGAAATGGGCACGCGACACGTGTCCGACACAATGGAAGTGTAAATTTAATGTTCTGGAGTTTGATGTATTTTTGACGGTTTACGCTTTTACCAAGGGGCACGTGTGATTAACCTTTGAGATGCTTGTGATTACATTCAACTTGATTTCCTACCTCGATCAAGCAGAATGTGGGGGACTAGCTGATATGACATCCAATATTCAGGTCGGCATGCACGTGGGTTTGAGGTGTATAAGGAGACCTCTCCTATAGGTGGGGCGAGCTGTGCATAGGGGTGGCGAGCTCTTATATGGGAGTGGCGAGCTCTTATGGGGGAAATGGTATGATAATAGCTCGGTATGTAGAGTTGGGCTTTATGGTTAGTATGGTATGGGGCCCCGACGAACTAAGGGAATAGTATAGTTATAGGCCCGTGGTTATTATGGTAATTTAACAAAACACGAGAGTTCTAATATTTATGGTAACTTAGTATATAGGAGGAATTCTAATTCTAATTCGGTGGTTAATTATGGTATTGTGGTACAAATGGGAGACGGGAATCCTAGATTGGGAACACGTCTCTTGTCTATATAAAGAGGACACATGTCTCACTTCTATTCTAAGTTGGTTTTTATCCTCATTTGAGCTCTCGTTTATTCATTACTAAAAAGGGAACTGACTTAAGTATCGGAGGGCCTACGTCGGGGCTGTCCGGCTTGGATTTTGTTTTTGTAGGTTGATCAGGTCGCCAGGAGTCATCTGGAGGTCGATCAGGTCGGCAAGAACGATTTGAAGGTCAGTGCTCTCTTTTCTTGGTGAGTCAGTCTTTTTGGTCGCATCATACCCAAAATCGAGAGAGTTACACTCCCATTCTTCACATCAATCAATGTATTCGTAGTGACCATAAATGGACATCCTAACAATAGAGTGTGCTCACGACCCACATTGCTCACTTCCCTAAAATCAAGAACCACAAAATCCACGAAAACTATGAGGCCTTCTACTTGAACCAACACATCCTCAATCACCCCTTTCAAGTATCTAAACGATCAATCGGCAAGTTGCAAGCACATCCTCTTCTCCTTAAGCTCACCTAGCCCCAATTGCTCAAAAATAGAAAATGACATCAAATTGATCGCCGGCCCAAGGTCAAGCATCCCCCGAGTTTCTTTTCCATCCCCCAAAGTGATTTTTATACAAAAACTCTTGGGATCACTTTTCTTAAAGAGAGTGAGATTGCTATAGATAACATTAGCCACATCTAAATAACAAACTTTCTCGTTATCCTGAAGATGACATTTTTTGAAAGAAGGTTCTTTGAAAAATTTAACATAAGCAGGCACGTTTCTAATAACATTAAGCAAGGTCAAATTCACACTAACTTTAGAAAGCATGTTATAATAATCAAGGAATTGCTTATCTTGCTTTTTCGGATGTAGTCGGCTCAGGTATGGAATCGGATGCTGGTATGGGCTCGGAGATTTATGGAGGACCTCAGTTGGCTCGGTATCCTTATCCTTGGCATCCTTCGGAGATGTGTCTCGACTAGGAGTGACCAGTGGAGCAACCGGGCTTTGGTTAAGCACGATATCTCGAACGGGCGATGGAGAAGGGGAATCATCCTCGGGTGATGAGATGTTGTTATCAACGACTTTCCCACTTTGTAAAACGGTGATGTATTTGATTTGTACTAGTTGACTCGGCAACTTTCCCTGCTCATTCTTCCATACTTGAGTAGCAAGTTGGCCAATTGTAGTTTCAAGCCTATCTATCCGTTTTACAGAGCATTGCATGAATTAAGAGAGCGTTCGCAAGGTTTCCTCGAGAGAGGACGAATCGGGAGCTTGAACCGGTGGGACCGCTTGGAAAGGAACTTGAGCTTGTTGCGCCGGTTGAAAAGGTGTTTGGGTTTGAAAAGAATCTTACCCTTTTATTGTTGTTGGTAAGATTGCTGAGGGCAAAAACTACTTTGTTGTCGAGGACTTGTAGCAGCAGCCTCCTCATTTTGTATGTGTGTGTGTATTATGATATGTAAATGTAAAAAAAACTTAAATTATTGTTTTCATCTTGCGATATTTTTACAAACATGAGGGAAGTTAATGAAAATTATAATATTAACACATTATATTACAGGGAGCTTCTACGGTGTCATTAAAACATCATTCTTCATCCAATAAGAACCATTAGATTAACTTCAGGTTATAAATATTAGGAGATCAATAGATGTAAATGCAGGGGGCGTGGGGGACATGATGCCTTCACGAATATATTATAATCTCATAATATATTAAAGCATAAAATATAATTTTATATTAAAACTATATAATGCTCTTCCATTTCATATCATAAGAAACAATGTCAAAATGTAGTTTTTAGTAGCATAGTTCGATTTCTTTTCTTTAATCATTGACTAAGAAAGTAAAAATAATTTTTTTTTCAAATTCACATTCATCATTTGGATAAATATATATAAAAAAAATTAATAAACATATAAATTCAGAGATAACAATATGATACACGTAATGAATTGAATGATTTTAGAACTAGTTCATATTTATAATTACTTTCTTGTACAATAAATGATATATTGCAATTTGTATACTCTCCTAAATCATGACAATTATTTTTTAAAAAATAATTATAATAAATCAATAAATTCTAATTCCATAATATCAAGTTTCATAGAATTTAAAGCCTATGAAATTTCCTATGGAATTTATAGAATTTCATTAAAAAAAAAAAATCAATCCGCCTTATATTACTAATTAAACAAACAATTGTGATTTCCTTTCTCTACGTGGCTCAATGCCTGATTTTTCTTTATCTGTGTCTGGTATTTTTATTTTTCTTTTAATTTTTTTGCGTAATTTTCTTTTCTGTCTCATTTCAGTTGTATGAATTTCTTTCCCAAAATGTTTTGCACGTGATATTCATTTTTTTTCTTACTATTTTCTCCTCTATATCTCTTATTTGTCCTCAACTTTTTTTTATTCATTTATCATTCTTTTTTAATACAATGCCTTATAAAAATTAACAATTAATTTGCATTAATACTGTGTGTTTAAGTAATTATTTGACACTAATTTTTTATTTAAATAATTATTTGCACCAATTTTTCTACTTTATATCATGTAATGCGTCAAAGAATTAATTTTTTATTTAAATAATTATTTGCACCAATGAGCTACTAGAATCATAGTTTTTTAAAAATCCATCCAAATCAACCGGAATCATGGTATTTGATAACATCAATAATTTATATCCATATTAATAAGCATATTACTTAAAGTATAAAATTTTATAAAATATTGATTAGAAATATTTACAAATTTTTTTCAAAGATTCTATGGACATTAGTGAAGATTCTATAAAAAAATTTACAAGCTATATAAATAGTGTCGTATTATTGGTTTTTACATATTATTTCTTAATTTATATTATTTGATGAATAGATCTAATCAATTTGACTACTTGTTCCTACATATTTATTATATGTACGATTAGAAAATTCTATATTATTTGTTATTTTTTATTGTGTTTTATGAATTAATTTTTGTTTGATATTTGTTGGAACTTATACTTTATTTGTTGATATTATATATTAAGTTATATTTTCGAGAAAAAAAATAATTATTTTTATATTAAAAATAACTCAAAATATATATATAATAATTTTCTTAATATTATAATAACGTGTTCAAATAGTTCACGTAAAATAACTCAAAAATATATATAATAATTTTCTTAATATTATAATAACGTGTTCAAATAGTTCACGTACACACAACGATATTATATTAAACGCAAAATGTTGAGCGCATTTTAAAACACTGGTCTTTACTCATGCTACTCATACTAATTTATTTATTTTTTTAAATTATATCTTTATCCTTGTTAAAATATAATATTTTAAAACATAGTTATCCATATTATTTTTCTCTCCGTCATTAAATGTTACCAAATAAGATTTTGACATATAAACTTTGGTTTTGAAATCGATTTATGTGTATGATTGAATTGAGATGTGAAATGGAGTTTCATTAAATGTTACCAAATAAAATTTTGACATATAAACTTTGATTTTGAGATCGATTTATGTATATGATTGAATTGAGATGTGAAATGGAGTTTTATAAGCTATCGAATCATTAGTTTTTAAAAAAAAACATCTCAATCAACCGTAATCATGGTATTTGATAAAATCAATAATTTAAATTCATATTAAAAGCATATTATTTAAAGTAGGAAATTTTATAATAAAATAGGGAAATTGTCAAATAGTACCCTAGGTGGATGTCCATTTGTCAATTAGTCCTCCCTCCAATTTTAAGTCATATAGTACCTACTTTTTGCCAAATAGTCCAAAATTGTGATATGAATATATCACAATAATAATAATAATAATAATAATAATAATAATAATAATAATAATAATAATAATAATAATAATAATAATAATAATAATAATAACAACAATACACCACCACCTCCCGCCAACCACCGCCACCTGCCACCGGAAAATTTTCCGGCGAGATTTTTTTTTCCCAACAAATATAAAGTTAACCGTCGGCCGCCACCTGCTGCCGCTGGCCGTTCGGGAAATTTTTCGATCGCCGGATTTTTTTTTAGGCCACACATTTTTTTTCCTGATTATCTGAAAATATTTTTCGGCTGCCGGAATTAATTTTTGGCGTTTTTTTTTCTTGCCCAAAATTTCTTACTTTATGTCTGAATTTCTTACTACATGTCCATGGAGTCAGTTCCGGTGGCCGAAATTTATTTTCGGCATTTTTTTTTTTTGCCCAGAATTTCTTACTGTATGTCAGAATTTCTTACTACATGTCTATGGAGTCAGTTTTTTTTTTCAACCCAAATATTTTTCTTACTATATGTCTGGATTTTTTACTATATGTATG
>BMAC01000204.1:1042529-1092538 GCA_014905375.1 Phtheirospermum japonicum | reverse complement strand
CGGGAGGTGGTGGTGTATTGTTTATTGATATTATTATTATTATATTATTATTATTAGGGGTAATCTTGTAATTGTATATTTGTGGTTGGACTATTTGACATTTTGTATAATTAGTCATAGTATTTGACAAAAATATTTTTTACTATGTAGTATTTGGCAATTGCCCCTAAAAAATATTGATTAGAAATATTTACAATTTTTTTCCAAAGATTCTATGGACACTAGTGAAGATTCTATATATTTTTTTTAATGTATATATTTCAACCGTACAAATCAAAATTATTCTAAATAAATACCACCCACCACCTAATTGAAAATAAATAACAATAAACCTATAATTTTCCATTTTATCTCTTATTCCCAACATAAAAACAAAATAACAAATCCTAAATAAATACCATCCCACTAAATTGAATATTTGACTAAATTTCATATAGTCTATTCCAACATAAAAATAAAATTAACACATATTCTAAAAAATTTATTTGAATAAAATCCCTAACTCAACAACCAAATAAATAAATAGGTAAATAATTGATAAAAAAGTTCTAATGTCTTAGGTTTAATATAATAAAATGTTCATCCTAAATGAATATTTATTCTCAATTCATATATATTCCAATAAAAATCAAAATTAGAACGGTTCTAGAATATCTATTTGAATAAAACACTTGGATGAACAAGTAAACATTCATAAAAAATTGAGGCTGGATATCATAAAATGTTCATCCCGAATAAATAATTAATTGATAAAACAATTAAGGAGGTTGAATATAATAAAATGTCCATCCTAAATAAACATCATTATGTATCGTCTACGCATTTTTCAAAAAACTTAATAGTATAAATGCATTTTTCAAAACTATGGAGTGAAACTTAATAGTATAAATTATAATTTCACTAAAAATAAATTGAAATTGCTGATTGTAAATTAGTGGTAGTAAAATGGTTGAAATCATATTGTGATTTATACTTAGTTAAAACCTTACACCATATATATATATATATTTATATATTAAATATTATAATACTAAGTACCCGTGTTAGACACGGGAATTCATAGTTCTGAAAATCGGACCGGACCGGCCGGTTCGACCGGTTCAACCGAGAACCGGTCACCACACCGGTCCGATTTTCATGTGCAAACCGCTGGGCTCAAAAACCGGTCAAAACCGGTCATGAACCGGTTGGACCGGTGAACCTGTGACAGGTTCAACTGGTTTTTTTTGTTTTTTTTTTTTTTTTTTTTTTGCTTTCTAATTTTTATATTAAATAAAATTTGACGGGGCCTTATTTTCTTATTTGGAGTATAAATAAATACAAATTATGATGGTTAATTTTATTTCATTCGGAAGTTATTGGACTTGGAGTGATGATATTAGAATTGAACTATTTGATTTGATTTTTCTTCATTAAATTTAATTCAACTTCATTTTTCTATATTGTATTGTGGTTGATGAATTCATATGGACTCTTTGAATTAAATTTTAAAATATTTTATAATCATATATTTTATTAATCTAATTTATTCTATTTATTTATAACATATTTAATAGTGAAATATATATATATATATATATATATATATATATATATATATATATATATATATAAAATCGGTCCGACCACGATTGGACCTGTGAACCACTGAACCTGTAGTTTTACCGATTCGATGACCGGTCCAGTTTTCGGAACAATGCGGGAATTGTGCAGGTAAAATGATATTAAATTGAACAATGGAAAGGAAACAATCACATACATATCTTTCTGTATCTGGAGTTTCCATCAGTATAGTTCCCAGCTACCAATCGCCACCAGAGGACGTCATTACATTTTCCACAAGAGTACCGTGCGCGAACACAACTCCCAGCCGTGTGAGCTGATGGCGGCGGCGGCGACGACGAGTAGTTTCTTTAGCATATTTTCCTCTTCTATTCCCTTCCGTCGAACTCCATTTTTATATTCTCCTTCCCCGGTTCCTTCCTTTCCCCACGTCAAGGTGAGATTCTATTATCTCTTTCGCCTTGTCTGTCCTTTTCATTTTCCTTCCTCTTTTGGATTTAAATTCGATTGTTGATTTTTGTAATTGATTTTTGATGGTAGAAAGGAGTTTGGGGACAGGGGTATGTGTTGGTTCAAGTGAATTGCGCGTCGGACGGCAGTAAACAGTCTGCCGAATCTGAAACAGGCACTTCGAGTTCCTCTTTGGAATCTTCTTCATCCTCCTCTATTACTGAGGACGTTGATGACACAGGCATTGCATCATACAAATGGTGTGCGGGTCTTGGAGGAATCGGATTCCTAGAGACCGCATATTTGTCTTACCTTAAGCTCACCAATTCGGACGCTCTCTGCCCCATGGGAGGAGGCTCTTGCACCACCATCCTCACCAGTGACTACTCATTTGTTTTTGGTACTCTTTTACCTTATTTTATTGGAAGTAGAATATTTAAAGTAGTTACTCAGCATTCTGTGTGTGTCCGCGTGCATTGAATTTGTACCCTGCTGCCATTTTCTGGTAATAATATATGCTGTAACGGATCGGTAGACTTAGCTTTTTGATTAATACGGATGTTAGTTTTGGAGGTTTATTAATAGAATTTGCGGTTGGGATGATGGGGCATTTGTATACAAGTGACCAGTAGTAGAGTGTTCTCAGGGGATCTATTCAGCAATAGTTGCAGATGAGATTCTGTATTCCTCACTTGTTAGAGACCGGGCAACCAAAAAAAAAAGGAAATTCTCTGTACCTAGAGTTTGTCTGTGAAACCTATCACTGTGAGAGAACTTACAGTAAATCTTATGTGTGTGAAAAAAAGGCTTTTAGCACCTGAGATATAATTTTCCTTTAATCTATTGCTTTGTGTGATAATTCAATGAATTTGAGATAGATCAGACTTTTCGTAAACCTGTTGTTGCCGAGTTGGGTCCATCTCAGTATCATTGGCATAACTAGCACGAACATGGCAGGTAAAAATGAAAATACCACTGCATGCACCTACATATTGCATCCCTCATGATGTTCAGTGCTGTGTATCCTCTATTATTTTAAATAATGTTAATCTTTTTAATGTGAATTTATATAAAATAGTGGAAGCGAATTTTTGAGGTGAATCAACTGAAAAGAAAGATGTATGTTCTATTAACACGGTGGAAGATAGAATGAAAACATGTAAACTAGATTTCGCTCTTCTTACATGTGAATTTTTGATTTTATTATCCTAAATTTCTGTTGTTAATTAAAGTTAATTATGGAAAGCATTTTCTACTCAGCTATGTTCATTAGTTACCTCTTTATCGGGTACTTATGTTGGAAATTTGTTTTCTGTCAGCAAGTTTCAGATGGTGAGTAAATTCTATCACTACCTATTGACAAGCTTTTTAGAAGAAAATTAATGTTATGTTTTTCTTAATGTTAGGCATTCCTCTTCCATTATTTGGCATGCTTGCGTATGGTTTAGTCACATCTCTTGGCCTACAATTGGGTTCAAAGAAAAGGACATTCAACGCTGGGAAAACTGATGGAGAAATTATTTTAATTGGAATAACGACATCCATGGCAGTTGCTAGTGCATATTTCTTGTACATCCTAAGAACTGAATTTGGTGGAGAATTGTGTTTATATTGTTTGGCATCTGCGTTATTATCCTTCAGTCTGTTCGGTATCACCCTAAAGGTTTCCTGGACATGATGTTTACCTTGTTATTTTTTTTTTACCATTTTGATGCTTAATGCTATTGCTATAGCAATGACAAGAAAGTTTTGGGTTCAATTTGCAGAGATTTGGGTTACATGAACTACAAAAAATCTTGGGCTTACAGCTGGTCATTGCTACCTCTGTTGTTATTGCATTGACTGCATCTTATAATAACATCCAATCAGTCTCCTCCAGGTAACCAAGTGCTTTATTGATATGAGTTAGCAATGTTGATATGAAATACATTGAGGTCCTAAAAGATGTTATTGTTTGGATGCTTCCCTAGACTTTTTTGTTTGATATTTTCGGGTCAAATTGTGAAGGGGGTGTTGAAATTTGTCTTAAAACGTAAATTTTATCAGATTCTCATATGATCCGTAACATAGATTAAGTTAATGGTATTATAAAGGATGCCCTCAATATGACCATGCTATTCAAATGTGAGCTAATATTCAATAGCAACTTTTAACATCTTATTTCTTCTACAAAATAATATTGTGTAGGCTCATTCTCGGGTTAGAGTTTTCCTTTATCACTATTCAATTCACAAAATTATAGAATGATGTTCAAACATTCTTACCTATAGGTCGCTCCTCAAGCATGCCATTTTGTGATATTCTACTAGATAATTACTCATAGATCTACTGTGCTCTCAAGCATGACCGCTTGCTGGTATTTTTCAAAGTTTTAAAAAAGGGAGACGGATATGAGGCATTTTGTTCGTATGAGGCGAGGCGTATGCCTCGAGGTGGAACAAGGCATTAGTATATATACATTACATAAAAGATGAATATACATCAACATATATGTAATCATATAACAACTAGAAATACATTGGGTCTACCTTGGCCCCTTGCAAGGTGGACCAGGTGCCAAGGTGGACCATGGTCCACAGTAATTTACCTAATTATAATATATGATATTAGGAGTAAAGAATCAAGGAAAGAAAATTACGTAATTTTATTGATGATATAATAATAAAAGTGATGAATCAAGAAGTAATCCCTCCGTCCCCCAAAAATAGGCTTGGTGGTATTTTGGGTGTCCCAAAATGATAGACTTGTTTGTTACTATATTTATTTTTTTACCCCAATTTAATTATATTAAAATCACACTACTCCACTTTAGATTAACTTTTATTGAAACCGAGTAGACAATGACTAAACAATTAATTAACCATAGGGGCATAGATGGAAAGACAATACTTTAACTATATTAACCAACATCTTCTTAACCTGTGTGAAATAACCGTAAGCTTATCTCTTTGGGATGAAGAAAATTTTATTCAATGAGAAAAACTCTTCAACTTTGCATAGCAGTTTAAAAGGGATCTTTTTTTTTTTTATGCTGTCTGTGATCATGTTCTCAAAGGCAATAATCCTCTGGTTTCTTATTAAACTTTACTATTTGTGCAACAGCATGACCGAGACTGAAATACCATATTTTCATATCGAGATCACAAAAGAGTCGAGTCCTATGGCCATTTCTCTTGCGAAACATCTGCGTTTAATTGGAGCAAAATTATATGGGGCTTTCTGGTGTTCACATTGTCAGGATCAGAAAGAGGTACTTCTCACTCTGCTGCACTTTCAACCAATAGTCTTAACTGGCTACTATAATAGTGGAATGGATCTTTTTATCTTTTTCAATTATATTTTAAGTTAAAGTTGAGTGTGCGCAAACAAGCTGTGCTTCTTTTGTTGCTTTGATGAATCACAGTTTCTGAAATTTATTGGGACATGAAAGTGAGTTAAAATATCTGAAATATTAGTTATCAGGATGAGTAGACAAGACATCACAGGATTACCTAGAGGCTATCTATTTAGATTATCGTAAAGCTCCCCCCCGTCCCCAAAAGATAGGCTTATGGTTAAATGGTAGTTAATATAGTTAACATGGTGCATTTTCCATTTTTGCCCTTATGCCTTATTTTATTAATTGTTGAAAGTGAATGATTTATCACCTTGGGAGTACAATAGACAGCTGAACCAACATGCATGGAAATACTTTTTTGCAAACAAACTGACATGCATATGAATAAATTTATTTTTTTCATATCGAATGAGACATGTATACCAATATTTAGTCCACAGCCAAACAAACATGGATACTCAAAGGACTTTACAACCAACAGCGATGAAAAATCAAATTACTCTACAACTAAACTTATCAGCTGCCCGAATTTTAAGGGAATTACATTGGTGTTTAAACAATTCGTATTTTCAAAAAATTTATCATCCCCCCGGGTTTTCTGAAAATTAACCAAACTTCACAATTATATATAGATAGAGATAAACACAATAAATTTAATATGAGCTCGCTGAATTGCTTTGGTTGTGTAAGTGGACGGTTTAATTCAGGCCATCGTTAGTGCATGTCAGTATTTTTGTAATCGCAGTGGGATTTGGTGGGTTAATTGTATGTTAAGATTGATTCTTTTCATCTTCTCGCTTTCCGTGATTTGTCTACTTGAACAAGGGTACAAATGGAACTTAACAACTATTTACATACCACATAGAGAACATGCCTATCTTTTTTGGGCACCTGAAAGGAAAAAATCTTTTTGGGACGGAGGGAGTATTAACTCTCTGATTCCAAAATTAAGAATGTAACTGGGCTAACTATTTTTGCCTTTTGATTGCATTGGATTACTATCCTGACAGATGTTTGGGAGGGAAGCAGCAAAAATGTTAGACTATGTGGAATGCTTCCCTGATGGAGTAAGCAAAGGGGCTAAAATGGCTCAGGTCTGTTCAGATGTTAAACTTGAAGGGTTCCCTACCTGGACAATAAATGGCCAGGTAAATTAACTCTTCCCGCGTGAATCAACCTTCAAAAACTTCATGACGTATTTCACATTCACTAAACATTTTTGATTCTTGGGGTTGCTGCAGTAAAAATCCTGTTTACCTTAATCCTGTGCGGTTCTAAAACTATCTCAAGCATTGACTGAATCAACTTAACATGGTTCTTTTTCTCACGTCTTGCTTACTGGCTTTAAAATAAGAATGTCATTGTCAAAGCGAACACAAGTGAGTATGATAGAGGATGTTGCTTTTGTTGATGCTTTCACTAATTGACTCCTTTTTGCAGGTTTTGAGTGGAGAGAAGCAGTTATCCGAGCTTGCTACCTTAGCTGGTATCAAACTTGATGATTCAAGTCAATCAAAATGAGATGCCGTTTCCCCTACTATGTTTTTCTTTTCTTATTTGGCTTTTACAAGATCTTAGTGTTTAGTTAGCTAATGATGACAAGATCTTATTCTTTCAGTCTTCCTTAGGGTCTAGAGTCCCATTTGAATAGAGGGCTTCACTTGGGATGGAGGGGCCGGTGGAGGATGGGAAAGAGAGAATGTGCATGAATTTCTCTGGATTAGAAATTCTGTTGGAACAATCTCATCTTCTGCCCGACATGGATTGATAAGTTGTTTCAGCTTTTCAGGTGTTATATGGCTGTTGCCAAACGAATCATCTTGGTAAATCTGCTATGCCTCTTTATTGTAAATGAGAACTGTAAACAATATTGATATGGTGTTACAGCGTATAGGTTACTTGAAATCATCACATTGTGAACACTTTATACTTTAATCCATAATTATTTATAACGAAAAAACTTTGTAAATCTTATATCGAATTGTTCGTATTGACGAGTAGAATCCGATTATTCGATTGTTTTAGCGAACCGATGTGGGGTAGCCGGAACAAAGCTAAGAACCGCCGCATGTCGCTTGGGTCATCGGGAGCTTACAAGGTTTATACTATTTGAAAGCCCTTTTAATGGAAAACGTATTTATAAACTTGAATTTCGATTTAGAAAATGAGTTGTCGGGCCACGAAATTAATTGAAAACTTTTGTAAATAAAAGAAAAAATATATTATAATATAATTCTAAATAAATCTCAAATTTTGAAATTAGAAAAAATTATTTAGTAAACTATTTTTTAAATTCATATAATTATTTAATCAATTTTAAAGATTTAAAAAATAAAATATTATAGAATAATAATATAAATCGTAAAAAATGATAAAGTAAATTAAATAAATATTAAAGAGTAATCAAACAATTATTTTATAATATTATTATTCTGTAAATATATAATAATGTGTCATTAAATTCTAAATAATTATTACATAAATTTAATATATATATATATATATATATATATATATATATATATATATATATATATAAATTAAAAAAAAAAACTACCAAAAAAGCCAAATCCGTGTATGGAGGCTCGGGTGGGTTGTGGTGAATAGAGAACTTTATGTTCTCCATGAAACAAATAATTAATTTATATGTACGATAAGTGGTTGCGACTGTGTGTGATGTTCGTACGTACGTGTGTGATCGTGAGGGTTTCTTAATGTGTTTCAAGGTGTGTTTTGTGTGTGTGTTTGAGGTGGCTAATGGTCGCAGGTGATACCGGAGAGGTTAGTGGCCGTCGGTGAGAGAAAATGGAGGTTGTAGATGACAATATAAAGTTTTGCGAGAGAAAATAAAATGGGTAGGAGTTCATGGTGGGCTTTTGAGAATTAGATAGACTTAGAGACATTTTTGAAAGTTTTAAGAACTTCAATTTGGCCCCTCTATGTTTAAATTTAGTACCCCGAATCAGGTGTTAGTTCATTACGAATTAACCCCAAATCAACTCTTGAAAAATCTCATCTTGGCCCCATTAAATTTTAAAATTTCCTTAAATTCCTTATTCATCCTAAATACTTTATTAAATTCCAAAGAGCTTACAACTTTCTTGTTTTCGACCTGAAATGGGTCCAACGACCTCCAAATAACTTCAGATTCGAACCATAATTTCGTTATAACATTTTCATTGCAAGAGAATTCAAAATTCTAATCTTACCTTTTTAACATTTAATTTCATAAATCAAGACACAAATGCTCTCAATATTGCATATCACGTTCAAACATATTCGTTTCACTTCCAAATGTCCACAAAATTTGAGAGTGCCTTATTACACGTTATATTTATGCACAGATACTTATATTAATTTTTCAGTCCTCTAAAATATAGACGTGTTATTATGTTGTATGTATATTTTTTTCATTTTATAGACGTGTTATGTGTTGTATTCTTTTTTACTTGCTCATTAAATAATTTTCTACTTAATCAAATAGGAGATTATGTAATCATATTAATATGTTGAATATTTATAAATAATCTTTCATTGTTGTTGTTAGTCGGACAAGTATAACCTCATAAAATTTTAAAAAATGTTTAAGGTGCCTTTGTTGTTTTTAAGTGTATCTTTCCTTCAATTTTCACCAAATATGTAGTCTTTTGCCCATTGTTCTGAAAACCGGACCGGTCATCGAACCGGTAAAGCTACAAGTTCAGTGGTTCACAGGTCCCACCGTGGTCGGACCGATTTTATATATATATATATATATATTAAATATGTTATAAATAAATAGAATAAATTAGATTAATAAAATATATGATTATAAAATATTTTAAAATTTAATTCAAAGAGTCCATATGAATAAATATGAATTCATCAACCACAATACAACATAGAAAAATGTAGTTGAATTAAATATACTGAAGAAAAATCAAATCAAATAGTTCAATTCTAATATCATCACTCCAAGTCCAACAACTTCCAAATGAAATAAAATTAGCCATCATAATTTGTATTTATTTGTACTCCAAATAAAAAAAATAAGACCCTGTCAAATTTTATTTAATATAAAAATTAGAAAGCAAAAAAAAAAATAAAAAAAAAACAGAAAAAATAAAAAAAAAACGGTTGAACCTGTCACAGGTTCACCGGTTCAATCGGTTCTTGACCGGTTTGACCGGTTTTTGACCCCAGCGGTTTGCACATGAAAATCGGAACGATGTGGTGACCGGTTCCCGGTTGAACCGGTCGAACCGGCCGGTCCGGTCCGATTTTCAGAACTATGCTTTTGCCACATATCTAGTAAGGATAGACATTGATATATATTATATTTCTAAAATATTTTTTTTAACAATGGTTAAATCAATGTTATAAAATATATCATGATATATTCACTAAAGTAGAATTTATTTTTTAAAACTATGGTTGTTTTTAAAATTCCAATACTTATTTTAAACTATAAAACAAGATTTTAACAATCTGTAAATGATTTAAAATCTATTTCTAGATAAGATTAAATCTATAAATAATAATAATAATAATAATAATAGTAATAATAAAACCTAAAGAAAATTTTCATATTAAAAAAAAAAAGCTTTCAATTTTTATATTTTATATTTTAACATATGTTTTTATAAATTCTAAATGATTTCAATTTTTTAAACGTTTTCAGTTTTAAAAAATATTCAACATATTAATATGATTTACATAATCATCTACTTGGTTAAGTCAGAAATATTTACTAAGTAAGTAAAAAATTAAACAAATTCCGAAATTAATCAAATTCCAATATACAATAACAACAAAAATACGAGGAACTACTTTAGAACATAAATCACAAAATTTACACATTTAATCCCAATCATGGAATTAATCTAATCGAATCTCAATATACAACAACACAATCAATAATAGGAACTGTTTCAAAACACAAATTATGAAATCCATATAGTTGATTCAAACCACGAAATTAATTAAATCCCAAATTACAAATCACGAAATTAATCAAATACCAATATACAAATCACAAAATTTTAATATAAAAATCACAAAATTAAATAAATTTTAGTATACATATCACAAATCACGAAATCACAATATACAAATCACACAATCACGAAATCCTAATATACAAATTATAAAATTAATCAAATCCCAATATACAATAACAACATCAATATAATACTGGGAACTGTTTCAAAACACAAATCACGAAATCCACACATTTAATTCAATTTACAAAACTAATCTAATCAAACTCCAATATACTAACACAACCAATATTAGAACTTCTTCAGACCACAAATCATGAAATCAAAATATTTAACTCAAATCACGGAACTAATCAAATCTTAATATAAAAATTACAAAATTAATTAAATCTCAATTAAAAAAATCATGAAATCTCAATTAAAACAAATCATGATTATATTTATCACGAGCTTGTAGCTCAAGTGGTATCACTAACCCTTTATAAGGGTGTTGACAAGGGTTCGAACCCTAGACATTGTCATGGACTTGGGATTAATTGGATTGAAAGAGGAGGAAAAGAGCAGAGGAAAACCTAATTTAGAGTTCAAGAAGGAAGAAGAAGGGGATCGGGGAATTGCAATTGGGATACCGTTTAATCAAGTGAACGAATCGCGTCAAGAAGGCAATTCAAACACACAGGTTACGGGTCCGGGCTAGAGGAGCGAAATGCGTGGGCTGATGTTATTAATTGGGCCTAAGAGTTATTAGGTTTATAGAATTCATAGCCCAAGTTCTATTTAATTATTGGCCCAAAGTTGATTAAATATTTTATGGGCATGTTAGTAATTTTAATTAAGTGGTCCATCCACATTTCTATATGTAAGCCGGAAACAAGGAAAAGGGGGATTATGCAGTTACAATATTCTTGGCCTTATCTAATTTCTCTTTTATCTCTCTCTCTCTCTCGTGTTCCTTCTTCTCCAAGTTCTACAACTCTCAAATCCATCTTTACAGTTCTAATACAAAAAATTACAAACAAACTCCATAATCTCCCAGAAAATTGGCTAAAACCTAACAGACCTCTCAAATTATTTGAGATTTATCTTCTACTTTCCAACCACTTGACCAAACTTATTAAAAAAAAATCATGATTATATTTCTGGTGTCCGAAAAGTTTTCTGGACGTAGATTTAAAAATTACTGAAAAGTTATGATTATAGTTTAGAAGGTTATAATTATGCGACTAATAACAAATATGATAAATTATTTATAAATACTCAACATATTAATATGATTTACATAATCTTCTATTTGGATAAGCCAGAAATTATGTACGAAATAAGTAAAAAAAGAAAACAACACATAAAACATTTAGAAATAAATAAATATACATAGAACATAATAATACAAATTTCAAATAACAATATTACAACACAGAACGATTTATTTTCCATCCCACATAATAAATACACACACACACACACACACACACACACACACACCACACACACACACACACACACACATATATATATATATATATATATATATATATATATATATACACACACTAGTTTGGATACCGCGCTTACGCGGGCTTATCCAGTAAACACATAAAAACAAAAACAAAACAAAACAAAATTAATCAAGAAATTTATTTGATAATACAAAATATCCAAATTTTTTAATACAAAATATTCATATTTTCACTCGAGATTTTTGAAAAATTCCTTATAAACAACATTTGTCGTCTTATTAACAATATTATCATCATCGTCACAATTTAGAGTTTTTATTCTTGTACAATTTTTGACTCGAGAGATTGTGACGTATAGTTGGCCGTGATTAAAAACTGGTCTTGACAAATACAATTCCACATTTGAAAGAGTTTGACAGTAACTCTTGTTTATAGTTATTGAGAAACAAACAATAAGTGGAAACTGTCTCCTTTAAAATTTGAACGGAACCCTACTATTCGAAGGGCTCAATGCCATGTGTGGGATGTAAACCTTCGATTCAATTTTTAAAAACTATTTGTCAAATTTATTTAAAACATATAGATGACTTGTACAATCTAAATGTCTGATTCAATTTCTTAGATACATGATTAAAACAAATGGTTTACAAAATATTAAACGTAGATACTTGAAACAAACTAACCAAGTTGTTTGTAGTGGAGTATGTTGCGATAGATTACTTATTTCTTGGCGGAGAAAACTTCTAATTGTTAAGAAAAATGATATTTTATAAATATAATTATTTAGAAAATAATATTATCCATGAAAGATTGAAATGATGTTGTAATTGGATATAATAAAAATAAAATAGAGATCATAAATTAAATATACAAAATTATGTATATGAAAAACACAATTTCCAATCTGATTAACGTAAATTTAGATATTGATCAATTGATGATAATATGTTTTTACCATATGAAAGAATATTACCAGTGTATAGAGTATTTGACTTTATATGCATTAATTTCATATGTAGATTGATAATTATAACTAATATGAGGCTCAACCACACACTTCCAAGTAGATGCTGTAAAAAAAAGACCATCTGAAGAAGCTTTCCAAACCAAATGATCATTGGCACCAGGAAGATTTTTCAATCCTTTTGACCTTGGTTTCGTAGGGTTTAACTTCTTTCATTATCTGCTGAACGGAAAAAGGACCACGGAGATGAGCCAGGTGACTAATACACCCGTCGTTCCCTTTTAAATGCCATTTTATGAACTTGATTTTGTTACAAATTAATTATTTTTTTATCACCTTTTAACATTTTTTTACAACTTTATCACCATTTTAATAAATCAAGGTACTTATGGTAGTAAGATAATTATAAAAAAGGAGTAAATTCATTATGAATATTATTAATTGATTAAAAATGTATTTAGTTAAAATTTTATGTTCCTTAGTTCTTAAAAGAAATTGACAATTAAAAAAGAAACGGATGGAATAGATGAAGTATTTCCTTTACAATCATTTATGTACATATCAATTATCATTACTTGTTCATTTCAGAATTAATTGACTCCTCAATTTCACAAAATATGTTTTCACATCATTCTGTTAAAAAAAAAACAAAAAACAAAAAACGACAAATGAAAGTACATAATCAAACTACCACCAATGCTTTCAGCCCCCCTGGTTGTTATTTTATATAATGTGTGCAGCCAAGGCATAGACTGCAAGCCCATTAACCCTGGGGGCCCATGCTTCACCCCCAACACTGTGAGGGATCATGCCTCATTCGCCATGAACTCTTACTATCATGCTAAGGGACTCATCGATTATAGCTGTGACTTCTCAGGCACTGCTCGCATTACCACTACTGACCCCAGTAAGTTATTTCTCTCTGTCTATATCAAGAAATAATCAATAATCAAATTACTAATTCCAATTCCAACAAACATAACCTAATCTTTTAAAAAAAATAAATCTAACATGTTGATGATTTTTCAGAATAAAAAATGTACCACTCAATTCAAGAAAAAAAAAACAATAAAATCCCCAAACATCAACAATTAAATCATCAAAAAGAATTCAATTTCAAAAAAAAATTCACACACCAAAAAAAAACTTGCCATGAAGTGCGACGGCCTAATGACAGTAATCGATCAAAAAGAAGAACCTGTGATAAAAGGGAAAATATATCATTACACAATATTTATGAGATTAATGAAAATGAAACCGATATTGTATTGAAGATATAATGTAACAAAATAGCAAAATACTCTTTTAATATGTAATCCACAATGGGAGAAGTAGAGAATTTTAACCCAACCCCAAATAATTATATATCTAAATGATTTGAAAGAACGAATTTCGGCAATTCAACTCATAAAAATAAAAATAATTTGCACAAATAAAACTAATTTGCATAATCGCCTCCATTTCATTCATCATCATACAGATTTTTCAGCAATTCAACTCACAAAAATATCCCGTCAATGATTAACTCACCCAACCGCAAAATCCCCACAATTAATCTCTMCAAAGGATCAAAAATCGGCRAATYCGGAAAAATAGTAATCAGGATGTTACCTTCGRATCTRCCGTTCACTCTGTTTCTGCCTTTGGAGGAAGCTTTTCGCCGCRATTTGAGATTGAATCGAAAYGACAKCGATACGTACGCAATACTCACGCGCGTTTTGGGATTTTCGGCGGTGCCAAGATGGATTTCGTATTTTGTGGTTCTCATGATTTTTCTTTTTCTATTCAGTTCAAACTATATATTTGTTTTGATTCTACATATTTAATTAACGTTTTATCTTATAATTTTATGACATGTTGGGCAACAAATGTACTATTTGTGTAGATCCTCCTGCTAACTAATGTACACCCAAACCAAAATCATGGTGTTTTACCAAAAACAATATAAACAATAAGATGCAAAAAGGTTTAGCTGAAGAAACCAAAATATATCGTGGGACCACAAAACAACCCTCTACTCTTCATAGAGTCACATGCAAGCTTGCACAGAAACTCAGGACCACTTTGGTAGCTGATCAGCACCACACTTAACACAAAACTAAAATCATGTATTAAATGTAATCAAACCCAATATAGTTGCATTCATCAACAACAACATAATTTCGAAATCTAAACTGAAAAGAGAAAATAAGAAAAATAACAAATTGAAAGCAGTTGATTACATTCAAAACAAAACGAATAACATTAAAACAAAGCAGTTGATTACATTCACTCCATGAAAATAACATTTAGATATCAACAATTGAACAGAAAATATCCTAAAATAATGTATACGATACAGAGTCGTTCATGAAGGTACATATTATGAAAAAAAGACAAAACGAAGCAGTTGATACATCAAAGCAGTTGAAAAAAACATTTAGATATCAACAATTGAAAAGACAAAAATCCTACAAATAATGTATAAGACACAGAGTCGTTCATGAACACACATATTATGAAAAAAGACAAAACAAAGCATTTGATACATCAAAGCAGTTGAAAATAACATTTAGATATCCAAACGCCACACATGCGTGCTCAAAATGCACATGTCATAAAGCCCGTTTTAGAAACATTCTCACAAATTAATTATTTGATTTGCACATATCTGTAAAAAGGAAAAAACGGCGAATTATTTTATAAATCCATTACAAATCAATTAATCTGGCCACAGATCTAAATCGATGCTTCAACAGATCTAAATCGGTGCTTCAACAGATCTAAATCTTATAAATACGGCTCACTCGTAATCAACCAAAATAGGGCCACAATTAATCCGAGTTTAAATTAAGAAAATAGATTTATTTCATAAAATAATAAAGAAAATTGTGAAAACCTGAATCAGGAAACTAACCATGGAGTGATTAATTGGAAAAATCACAACTTTAAAAAAACTCGGCAGCGAAATCATCGCTTCAGATTGGATTCAAGGGATTGCCTCGCCGTTGACCACCCAAATTCGTGGAATAATCTGCCTGCTACGTTGAGGGAACTTTTAGTGAATTTCGCCGTTGAAAATCCCCAGCCCTACAGCAAGCCTCGTTCCTTCGCAGTCTCCAAGGTTTATAACAGCAAGAACGGCGATAGAAATATGGTTGAGGGACGGGACGTTTTTTAATGAGGATTGAAAAGAAAAAGGGAAAAAGTCCTATTTTGACAAAAAATTTATAAAAGAAAGGAAAGAAGAGAGTTTTTTTTACAAAAAAATACACATCAGCTTGTTGATACCAATTTATTTGATGGAACTAGGAACTCATCTGATCCGTTAATTGTGTTTAGATGGACACTTGAGATTATGTTTTATAAATGTAAATTACTTAATTAACAAATTGACCGAGGGAATTTTTCACTATGTCATTAAAGATTGCGTGGATCACAACTTTTCCATTTTAAACATAATATTCAAGATGTGTAAACAGAATCTCTCTCCATCCTCACCTTTTAATCTGCGGTCCTCTCTCTCTCAGACACCACAACCCCCCAAACGAACAGCGAGAAGAGGTTGGACAACGAGTGGATGTTGCGACTTGATCGATGCATAGGAGATGGTCAGCAATGATGAATTCAATTTTCAGATCAGGCTGATTTCGATGAACAATGAATTCGATTTGGCTGGTTTTGATGAACTCACCAACGTTGAATTCGATTTTGGTTGGTTTTGATGACGTAGGCCATTCTAAGTTTCAAGAACAAAAGGTACATTGCCATTTTTTTTCTTTCTATTTTTGACTTTGATTTTGGATTTGTTGTGTTAATTTGTTTTTAGCCATGAGGAATTTATATGTAATTTAGAATACGAGTCGACTTTTTTTTTAACTCAATGGTTTACTGCTTTTTGTGTGCGGTATTGTGTTTATTATTAATTATTTGCGGCATTGCTGTGTAAATTTGTTGTTTTCAGTCGAAAAATTATTTTTCAATTGCACCAATGCTCTGGTAATTGTAATATCTGGTTTTTGCTAATAATATGTCCAATAGTGCTTCATTTCATTTAGATCAGTGCTAATAATTTGTATTTGGTGATGTTAGTACCAGTAGTTATGTTTTTGCACCAATATTGTGCATGTTGCTAATAAATAAGTTACTTGTTGCTCATATTATTTGTTAGTCTTAGAAAATAAATAAAATGTATACTGAAAAATTGTTGTTCATTACTGGTATGATCATTGGTTCTTTCTGTCTATTGCTTTGGTTTTGTGTGATAATGGTGGCGGAAATTCGCGTAGTCATAAAAAATATTATTTTATTTATTTTAATCAAACAATTAATGTTCATTATTGATGTGACCGGTGATGCTAGTAAATGTTGTGGGAGTTGCTAATTAACTGTGATGAATTATCATTAAATTTTGATAGATTAAAATCAAATTATAGTTATTATACTCGTTACAGTGAATTAATATTTATTTGCTATGCTAATTTTCAATTATTATGGTGCTATTAATATTTATTTTCTAATGTTATTAGTATTTATTTTCGATGCTAATGGTCGTTGATGCTATGATATACGTCTCATAATGGTATAAATAAGTTATATGATGCTTCAACATGTACTTGAAAGTATAAATGTTCTAAAGACAATCAGATTTAAAAACATTATACTTGATCACAATTATTATATATATCCTAATATATATGGCATTGCATTTATTGAATTACTATTTTGATTGTTTGTGATTATTCATATAAATGTTCCCGTAGAGTTAATGTTGTCATTGATATATTGAGATGTCATTGATAAAACATTACTCTTAAAATTGTCACGACTAACGATTATCAAGATTGGGATATTGATAATATAATATATGTCGTCATGTGGTCTGCATCACATTTTAGAGAATGCAGTAAGTCTCACGACTGCGAATAATAGTTATTCGTGATGGACACATGGATACTTTGGAGAGTATTGGTAAACCCTACTGACAAGTTATTTATTGTATGTTTATAAACTTATCAGTGTATAAATCGTGTGATAATCCTTGGACTTGAGGTCAATACGCACCTTATTTGCTGAGTGGTGTACTTTGACCATGACCAATGCTTGCACTCCTTTTGGGGTAGATACGGCTTGTGTTGGGTGCACCATGATGTAAATGAAGGTGGTAGTTGAGTCAAGAAAGAATTCATTCCTCGATTGGAATTTCGAGAGATCACTCATAATCTCTATATTAGGTCGACTAAAGTCATTGGCCAATGCAAGAGACATATTCAATATAGTGATTGAGTATGGTCTAGTTGTCGACTAATAAAGATGAGATAAATTGATTAAGCCATTGAGATAGACACTTGGATAAATCTTAAGCTTAATCGAGTGATTCAGAATGAAAGGAATTTCACCAAAGCTTTGTATAAAGGTTATAATTCGCTGAGTTCAAGTGAATGTTCTTTATATATTGAGTTCGTCCAGCTAAGCCGTCTAGGAGTTTTGTTTGGATCATCATTGGATTGATGTCATATATAAAGGCCTATAGGGTCACACTATATGCGATTAGTTTTCCGATTTAAGAGTGTATCAAGAAAGTATTAAATATTCAATTTAGAATTGTAATATTTAATTATTAATAATTATGATATTAATTTCTATTTGATAGAAATTATTTAATTAAATTAAATTAGATTTGGATTTAATTATCTATGTTATATTAATAAAGGTACTTGGGCTAAAATTGTTTTGGGCCCATGTCTTGGATAGTCCAACCCTTTTATGATTAGGGTTCTCTTATGTACCTAGATAAATATAACATAGAGTCATAAGTTGTAAACAATGAAAATACGAGAGAGTTTTTAGAAAACATAAATCCTAATTTTGAGATTGGGAGTTCTTGAGTTTCGTGGGATTTCCTAGCTTTCTTCACGATAGCAATACACTGGAGTTGGATCTTGCAGTCGGAGATTAATCGCGTGGATACCTTAGTGTTGAACTCGGACCTGAATTTTCTGTAAGGTTTCATGCTTTATCTCGTTTATTTATTATATAAATATATTCGTTCACAGGATGGATCTGTTGGATCCAAAATTTTAAAACTTCCGCTGCACGAGCATGGTGTTCGTCTCTACAAATTCCAACAGTGGTATCAGAGATGGATCTGTTGTATCCAAAATTTTAAAACTTCCGCTGCACGAGCATGGTGTTCGTCTCTACAAATTCCAACAGTACTAATGCTAAAAAATTGGTCGTATGTATTGAATGACCGATTAATTTTATTTTTGATGATTGTTTATGACTTCTTATGATGGTTTTATGTTAGAATGTTGTTGGCTTTTATTTTGGATTATGGATTCTTATGTTGATTTTATGTTAAAATGATGCTGAACTTCAATATTCATGTGTGCTTGTGCTAATTCTTATACTTGGTATTGTGTTTATAACAGTATATGTCACGTGTCTTTCCAATTGTGGTGTTTTCTTTGCTAATTTATGTGAAACCTGCAAACGAGAATATTGGTATTAGAGATAAATGCTCTCAGACACAAAATCACTGTGAGCTAACATACAATCAGAAAAATCACGAAAAAAACAAAAAAACAAAAAAAAAAATTAGAAAAAAAAAACACACAAAAAACTTTTAAAGAATTACGTAACGAATCCCCCTAGAAGCTGAGAATCCCCCTAGAAGCTGAGAATCTTCTTTTTCAAAATTTCAAGAATTATTTTAAACTAGAAAGAAAATAAAACATGATTTCTTAAAAGAATAAAACTTATTTTAACAAAATGTAAATTATTTAATATCTATTTCGAGATAATATTAAATATAAAAAAAAATCTAAAGAGTTTTTTCATATTTTTTTACAAAAATCTTTTAATTTTTATATTTTATATATTAACATATGTTCAAATTCTAAATGATTTAAATTTTTAAAATGCTTTTGGTTTATAAAATTTTTAGATTTTTTTCATGTGAATTTTTAATAATTTTTATTTTTTTGAAACAATCTTGAATTTAAAATGTCTGTTTTTTAACTCACATATATTATATAGGTTTTCTTTATTTTCTAGTTCAAATTTTATCCCCACCAAGTAAAGTTTATGAAATAAAAAATGGGCAGTTAAATATATGTCATATAGTGAATGATATAAGTGTATATAAATTATATTAATACATTTTAATTGAATTATATAGGATTATGGACATTGATGCATTAAGAATAATAAAAGTGAATAATAAAAGTTCATAAAAATATAGAGAGAATTCGCCACATATCTAAAGATAGATATTGTTGCATATTATACTTTTTTCTCAAAATATTTATATAACAATAGTTGAATAAATATTATGGAAACTAATACTTTATATTCACTAAAATATAATTTTTTTTAAAAACTAAAATCTCATATTAAAAATCCCAATAATTATTTTAAATTATTGGGAAGATAAAATATGATTTTTCTTTTACTCTAAGGCATCAATTCCAAATATCGTTATTTGAATAAAACAAAATTCCAAGTATTTGTTTCACTTAGTAGATGCCCATCGAAAATGATTTATTAGCTTTTTATTTATTGAATAATTCATTAGCTATTTTGGAAGAATTTCATTTTTAAAATTTGTATAATTATATTGTGTGTACGTTTAATTATTTTTTGGACATGTTGATTATGTGTTGTTTTCTTTTTACTTGTTCAGTAAATAATTTCTGACTTAATCAAATAGGAGATTTTGCAAATCATATTAATATGTTGAGTATGTTTTTATATATAAGAAAATCTTCATTTTTGTAAAAAAGCTTTACATTGATATATTATATATAATTCGATAAACAATATTGTAATATTCATCCAACTGGATATTTTAATGAATTTTATAAATAATAAATATGTTTGTACTCTTATTTAATTATTATATAGTTTATTTTTATTTTCTTGTTCACATATTATCCCACCATGCAAGTTTTTTAAAAAGAAAATGGACATTCATATTATATGTGAGATAGTGAAATATAGTTATATTAATACATTTGATTTGAATTATATATGATTCTTAAATATATTTTTGAAAAGTCAATTAGTTTTTATCATTCCGTTTATCATACAACTGTATTTTTGATATAGTTTGTATTTTGATTGTCATTATGTTTAAATATTTTACTATTTTATGAATACACATTCCGTGCATCCCACAAGAGTATTTCCAGTAATAAAAATAATAAGGAAATACCACTTGATTGCTCAATTGTTGTTATGTATACTACGTAATTCAAAAAAAAGAAAATTAAAAATTCTTGCTAGTTGATTGAATTTTTTTGGGCAAATAAAAGACTCTACTTGATACAAATAATATATTTTTTTACTTGATATTAAAATACTCATAATTGATGATTTTGGATGGGAAAAAAAATTTCGGAGGTCGATCGCCCTTAAAAGTCGGCATCGGAGGCGACTGGGCAGTCGCCGATGTGAGTGGTGGTAGTGGGGTTAAAATATTATAAGAATTATTTTTTGGGGGTTTACATAAATAACTTATCTATTGCGTTAATGAATGAATTATAAAAATTAGTTGACTCATTACATAATTATTTATTTTATATTTTAAGAAAGAAATTACATAGTCATAGTAATTAAAATTAAAGTTTATAACATTAACTGCATAATATACTAGCTCATGTTATTATAATTAATTAAAACAAAATTAAATATTTTTCAAATAATACATCACTCTCTTATTCTCTAAGGGATTACGTACGGTCAGGTATGTACAAGAGGTGCCTGACCGTAGAATTCCCCAAGAAAGTTTTTTGTTCTAAGCACACACAATAATGTTATAATTGAAGAAAACAATTATAACCTTACATATTTAAATATACACAAGCTTAAAATTTAAATTTATAATCTTATTTCACCAAGATTCATATTCCTTTCATCCACATATTTTTCTTCTCATCATCCAACACAATACCTCAGGGTCTTACTCTCCATAAAAAACTTAAACCACATTATTGGAAACATGGACCATGAACCAAATCTAAAACTATTTGTTTTAATTTTACAAGATTTCAATTGTTATATTGGTGGGTGAAACGACATGAAACCCTAATAAGCATGATTATAATCGTGCCTATTAGAATATTGCACCAGTTTTTATTGGCACGAAAACTCTGTGATACGAAAAATATCTCGACCATGCCTATTCGAACATTGCATCAGTTCATATTGGTACAAACTCATGGGGCACATAAAATTGAATAAACATAAAAATAATGGCATGAATAAAAATTTTCTTTTATTCATGGAAGAATAAACATAAAAAATAGTTTTATTAGTAATCTTCAAATTCAAGTGCCCAATTCATTTTTGAAGATTATCAAGCTGGGTAGTTTGTAGTTTCTTTATCACGATGTTAGTAGACACTACTTTGGCTTTGGACATTTGAAAGTCGTCCTTAGCCTTGTTCAACACCTCTTTACCTTGGGCTATCAGGGCTTTGTATTTATCTAGTTGGGAGGATATCTTGATTAGTTGTCGTTCTAATTCTGTTACTCAGGAGGGGTTATTGTCTGACTCTTCATCTATAATTACCTCGGTGAGGGTGATAGCCAATGTGAATAGTTGAGATTTAAAGATATATGGTTTGGTTTCTTTATCACGATGTTTTTCATCAAGTTGGCAAGTTTGTAGTTTCTTTATCACGATGTTAGTGGACACTACTTTGGCTTTGGACATTTGAAAGTCGTCCTTAGCCTTGTTCAACACCTTTTTACCTTGGGCTATCAAGGCTTTGTATTTATCTAGTTGGGAGGATATCTTGATTAGTTGTGTTCTAATTCTGTTACTCAGGAGGGGATATAGTCTGACTCTTCATATATAGTTACCTCGGTGAGGGTGATAGCCAATGTGAATAGTTGAGATTTAAAGATATATGGTTAGGAAAGTACATGTGTAAAGTGTGATAGATGGAAGTATTTATTTACCTTTCAAGATGGCACATCATAAAATAAGTCAGCTTGGACTTTATGTATTCCAAGGCTTTCTCGCGATCGATATTAGGAAGGAGAGTGGTTAACATGGGGAGGAATTACTTCATGTCTCTGATATCCATTAATGTTCTCTCCTTGGATTGGCCACCGATGCCCTCATCAGTCTGGATCTCGATCCTTTAGGTAAGAGGTGGACAACGCGTGATGTTTTCTATGCTCGCTCATGGTGCTGGGTGTCTATTAGTGTATGGACCTTCTTGCCCCTGATCACGGATTCCACAAACATAGAGCCTCTCTTTGTTACCTTGATTGGATATCCACTATCCTTCACAATGCTTAGGAAATCCAAAGTCCCTATCTGAGCATCATCCCCCTCACTCAATGCCTCAAATCCCTGTTCTGCTGCTACTTGCTTGTCCTTGAGCGGACAAGTCCATCTCAAGTGATTCATGGAACCACAAAATGTGGCACCTCCTCAGTTTACTATTTTCCCTAATTTATTTATGGTTTCGATATTCAAGCTTATTTTACCTAGATATTCTTCCTTAAATAGGTTGATTTAACTTTTATTTTCTAGATTTACCTTGTAGGGACTCTTGAACTTTGTGTTTGTCTATTATTGTAGATATATACATACATGGAGTCACTACACACCACACGCACACATACCTCTTTTTCAAGATTTTGAAATTATTGTACTATCCTTTCTCTCTCTCTTACTTTTTTTGTGGTGTGACCCTTGAGTTGACATCTACGTTCAAGCTTGGACAAGATCTGTTCATGTGTTAAACCCCTCTTTTCAAGTCTAAGAAAAAGCTCCACCTCATCCACATTCGACGTTGCTGCTCCTAGATCTGCCGCCATGCCTGAAAGCTCACCACATCCACTATCTTTGTCTATGGCTGATGTTGGCACCGATGCAGTGCCTGATGCGCCAGCTGATGTGACAACATATGGGGTTGCATTTTCACTTATGTCAATGTCACCTACTATTCCTGCTTCTCCTTCAACTCCGAATGCATAACCACCACCTCTTACTGTTCTGATAGACGAGAAAGTCTTTACTCCATCTCAAACTATGGCCTCCTCGTCGCTGCATCTATCTCAGATCAACACGCCACCTCGTGACCCGAACACTGCCATTGTTTCGGTCACTGAGTCTACTGACCCTCACTCAACTTTATCCCTAGTGATCAAGGTAATGAAATAAACATCGAGAATCCATTTAACTTCGAGCTCATCTGAGTATTACTCAAGCCAAATTACACGCTGTCTTTGTGTAAGTCCCAATATCTTCAAAGCTATGGAACTAACACTTTCGATTCCCCTAAATCTCTTTCTGGCATATCCAAGAAGGGTAGGTCTAGATCCAAGAAGCATAAGAGGGTAAAGAAGCAGAAATCGAAAAAAATATGCTATGTTTTCAAGAAAGGGGAGATGGTACCATTGATGTGATCGTGGATATCATTATTGATGCTTCTAAGATTCCTATCAATACCGATTCTTTAGATTTTACTTCTGGTGGGACAGATTCTCCTTTGCTTATGGAGGCTTCTGATTCTAATTTAGAGACCTCAAATCTTTTCGTTCCTCCTCCGCACCGATCTTTGATCCCCTCGGCGACGACTTAGAACCGGTCGGTCGTGCTCTCTAATGTCTACATAAGGGCAAGGGAATTGTTGTTAGTCCTTCACATCCTCGGCCCATGTTAAGCCCTGTTATCTCTAGTGATGAAAATCTTTCGGCTAGGGATGACTCCATCTCCCACATATCTACTATTGATTTCATCTACAACTATGCCAGAGATGAAGATCTAACAAATATTATTTTTGGGGATGATTTTGAGAATGCTACCTTAGATATAGTTGATGGTGCTATCGGTGATGCACTCACCTTTGCACCCATATCTGGTACTGACTACGATTTAGGTAACGCATTCACTAACCCTTTCTAAACTCTAGTTGTTCATGATCGTTACAAGATGTTTGTTGGTCAATCTATGATTAAGGAAAAGCATCATCATGTGCCAACATTTTGGACCATAATCTTTATAAATTCTTTGAGATCTGGAAACTCTTGCACAACGTTGATGATATTACGCCTTTTGAGCAAGCTATTATTTATGAGTTTTAATCCAACCTAAGTGCATATGTTCATGATCCTTTCTCCACGAGATATAGCCGAGTGTATATGCGTGGGGAGATCTTTACTTTCACTATTGGTATGATTAATTATTTGTTTGAGACCCCCGATGTTGTTCAGGAGCTTGAGCCCGCCGACTTCACTCGATTCAACAAGTTTTTAATGAGTAATTTAACTGACGAGTGGTTGACTCAGTTCCCTTCTTCTCGCCTAACTTCTCTCTACAATTTTCTGCATAAAGTTTGTTGCAGTAACTGGGCTGCGATGAACAACAACCTTGAGTCACTAAGCTTCATGCCCGTATCCTTTATCAGCTCGTGACTAGGATGTCATTCAAATCTTGAGCTCATATTTTTGATACAATCACATTCTTTATCACATATTTGAAGAAGTGGTCTTTGCCGTTTCCTAGTCTGATCTTCTGGGTGCTCATGTCTCAAGGTCTAGTTCCCCGAGTTCCTCCACTTGGATGTCTAAATATGTTCACCATTTCCCAACTTCTTCTGAATACTAAGAATTTCCTTGTTGATATTCCGGTGGTCTATTATGATGATGAGGATAATGCTTTTTTTCCCAACGCTCCTTCTGGTCCTATTCCTGATTATGCTCTTACTCCTTATGCTGCACTGAATGTTGCTTCGGATGCTACCGTGGATGCTGATCACATATCCGCTGACATTCGTGATTCTGCAGGTTCTGCACCAATTGCTGATTCCAGTGCCGCATTCACTTTTACTAGATCAAATATAGTATGCTACCAATGCTATTGCTCATTTCACTACTCTCCGTATCCAACTTCTCAGCCTGCTTGTGGATTATATTCTTTTTGTCCAAAAGGGGGGAGATGTGGTTGATGATTCTGGTGCTCAAGATTTTGGTTTTTCTTCTCTAAGTCAAGATAATGTGCATACTTCAGGGGGAGTTGAGACTGCGGATGTCGCCACTAATGCCGTTGCGGATGCCACTGCTAACTTTGCGTCACATTCAGTGGGAGCTGGTCCATCTTCGAGTTGTATCATTCCTACTGGACTTCGTGATGAAGTTGATGATGGAATGGAGTCCGATTTTGAAGCTGCTGCATTCCCGAAACGAAGTGATACCACTTCGGAGTTCGATGATCACTTTACTAGGAGATATTTTGTGCTTATATTGAAAAACATTATTTTGATGCTTTTGGTTTATATGCTATCTATATTGTTGTGGAATGACTATAAACTTTTGCTCTAATTATTAAGGCTTGTTTTCATTTGCTTTTACAAATATTGTTCCGAATGTCATAACATTCTTCATAAATATTTTATTTATGATGGTAACAATTTAGGGGGAGTATGTTTTTATTGATTATACAAGTTTCATACTTGGTATTTTCATCATACGGGTTTTGGCCAAGAAAGACAAAGAGGGGGAGATTGTTGAGTCATGTATTTTGTAGAACATGTGATGTAATAATTAATAATTAATTTTTTATTTTGTCTTATTTAATATTTTGACTTTCTTGCCAAGAATTGATTTTAGGAAAGATTTGCTATTTATCATCTTTGATAATAATCATGTATATTATTTATCTTTGATGATGTTGTAACTTTCTTTCTCTAGCATAGTAATCGTATATTGTAGTAATTGTTATTTAAAAGTTTAAGATTTTATTTTATTTCCTCTATATTGATATTTACTTACAATATATAATGTATATTTCCTTCATTAGTGTAGAAATCATTTTTAGCAAGTAAATATTATTAGGACTCTAGAGATTTAATCTTATTTTCTTACTAATGATATTTACTTGCAATTTTTGTGTTTATCTCTTTTCCTTATTTTGTAGTGCTCTTTTACAAGCAATCTGCGCCCATATAAAGTTGAGGGATTGCTCAGAACTAAGACTCGGATTTTAGAGAAGAAAAATCGAAGCTAAAGAGTCTAAGAGCATATTTATTCAAGATGCAGAATTTCATATTTGGTGGATGCGACTATGAACACTTTCGGAATCTGTAAGTTTGAATTTTTTTTTCTTCCATTGTTTTTAAAATTTTCGTTAAGATCCAATCTTGTGACTGTGTCTTAGTTTTTGGAAGATTTATACTGATTTAGATCATATCTGCTCTTTAAGAGTTCTTTTTACCTGTACTTAGTAGATTACAACTTTTTGTAATCATTGAAACGTGAGTGTTAAGTAGTAAAGATTTTTGCCCCGTTGGCTTGACTATAAGAATAAGTTACTCTTCTAGCCAAAGTTTTATATGTGTGTGTTTTTATTTCCGCTGCTTTTTAATATATATTCTTCATAACACACGCATGTTTTATTGTTTAAAATTGTGAATCGAGGTCTGCAATTCAATCATGCGTCACTGTTGCATCTGAGGACCAGCTGGTTCTCAAAATCCTCAATGATCTTGATGACAACTATTGAATTATCCAATGTGCTCTAAGAACGAGTAGTCTCCATCTCGTTTGATGAACTTCACAAAAAATTACTCAACTATGTAACACACATTTCTATGAAGATGGTCGTTGTTATTGCACCCTCCCATGCAACGGATGTATGGGATAATCAATCTAGACAACCCCATTGCGGACAGCACCTATCCTCGAGTCACTCTCATCCGCCATTTCTTGCTTACGTGCCATGCCCTGACTCTACCATGAAACCTACGTGCTTTAGCTCCTCGTTAAACCCTCATGGCCAGAAACCTTATCTTGGTAAGTTTCGGTTTAGCGGTAAGACGGGCCACACGACTAATCGTTGCCTGATATATTAGTTCTCTTCATGGAAGCCCATGGTTGCTCCTCCCACTCATCCAACGTATGGCTCCCCGACATCACACACTACCTCGTACTCCCCGTCTCCTGATAAATGGGTTCACGACTCAGGGTTGTCTCATCATATCACCAATGATAGTTAACCTCTCTCTTCACTCCCCTTATAATTGTTTCTATGGGGTGGTTATTAGTAATGGTAATGTTTTTGCACATATCTCACACTGGGCAACTTTGGCTCCCCACTATCAATTCATTACCACTCTCTAATACTTTGTGTGCCGACCATGGCTAAAAATATTTTTTCTGTCTCTCATTGTGTGTACATCACAATGTTGTACATATTTGTGTGTGTTTATGTAAGTTTTTAGGTCTTATTTTGTGTGCTTAATTGGGACTGAGTCGTGTTTTGTCCCATTTTTCATTATTATTTTTATTTCATAGTGTTTGTCATCTTTTTAATATTTTTCATTTTTTCTTTTCTTTTTGTAGATTTTCTATGTTATTTTGTTTTTCTTGGTTTTAGAACAATCAAGCAAGCCCAAGCGCATTCCCGAGCATCACAACTGGCTCAATTCGACTAAAATACAACCCGAACCCACAAAGTATAGCTGCCGATCGACGGCCAGTCGACCGCCTTTCCAGCCCGAATTGACCATATACGTCGACCGATTGGGCGAGTGTCACCCACCACCGTCAATCAACACACAATCGGTAGCAAATCGACACATGCCTTTTTTTTCCACTGTCAACTAGCATCATCAATTGACAGACAACCGACAACAGAGACACTGTCAATCGATGAATGATCAATGCCAGGCCATTTTTTTAGCAAATTTACTATTTTGCCCTCACTTTCACCCTATATAAACCCACATTCCCAGCTGCAAAAAGAGATCTATTGGACCCTTATCTCTTTCCATCCCTTTTCACCTTCAAGCATAAACAATCTCTAATTATCTTAGCTTAACTTGTGTCATTTTAAATTAATACTTAGATTAGTTTAGTTTGTGGTGTGGAGAAGTTTAATGTACTTGGTGAAGCATCTAGTCTTTTGGCTTTCAAGAGTTGAAGAACCTTTCTACTTATGGTAATTTGTAATTGTTCTCTTATATTTTCTTTGTAATTTCTATGAATGTTTGAAGCAATTTATTCTCTTATGTACGGTTGTAGTTTTGATTTTTAAGCACTTCTTGTTTCGTTAATGAAACCTTCAATTTCCTCCATTGTTGTGGTCTTGCTCCTATTCAAGCTTATATCCTCTTTTGGCATGGTTTAGATAGTTGGTAGTGTAGAGAAAATGGGTTAAGCTAACCCATCGGCTCTCTCTTGATTGATGGGGTGGTCAGCCACTCCCCTGAGGCGATTCGGGGAAAGATCATTTCCTTCTTCTCTGATCTTTTTTCCGCCAGTCACCCTCTCCCGTACCCTTCTTGGATCAATGAGTTTCTGCACCCTGTTGTTGATACTCATTCTCAAGCCTTTCTCTCTACTACTCCGAGCAATGAGGAAATTTCGGATGCTGTGTTTTCTCTTGCCCCTAGTAGTGCCCCTGGCCCGGATGGCTTTAATGGCCATTTCTTTCAGGAGTGTTGGGACATTGTCGGATATGACGTTTGTTCGGTAGTCCGTCACTTTTTTGTTTCCTCGTCCCTTCCCACTGGTTTCAATTCTAATTTCATGATTCTTATCCCGAAAGTCAAGGGGGCGATGCGTGTGGAAGATTTCCGCCCTATTTCCCTTAGTACATTTCCTTTCAAGATTATCACGAAGATCATGGCCACCCGTCTCGGTGCAGTCGTTGTTAAGATCATCTTGGATTCTCAGTTCGGTTTTATTCTGGGCAAGCAGATCCATGACTGTATCTTTGTTGCCTCTGAGGCCTTTAATTGCCTCTCCTCTCGTACTTTTGGTAAGAACGTGATCATGAAGATAGACATCCGCAAAGCCTTTGATACCTTAGATTGAGGCTTTCTGATTGCAGTCTTACACGCTTTGGCTTTCCTCCTATCTTCATTGGGTGGGTTGAGACCATCATCCGCTCCACTCATATCTCGGTGCTCTTGAATGGTAGCCCCGCTGGCTACTTTAGTTGCTCCAGGGGTGTTCGTAAGGGGGATCCCCTCTCCCCTCTCATGTTCTTCATTGCGGAGGACGTTCTTGCACGTGGCCTCTGGTTAGCTGCGGATCGCGGTACGATCTCCCCGTTCCGGGCAGGTCGCTCGCTCTTCTTCCCAACATGTCTTCTCTATGGTGATGATATTCTCGTTATGAGTCATGCCTCGACTCGTAATGATAGGGCCATCCTGGATATCTTCCGCCGCTACGGGGATTTTTTCGGTCAGATTCTCAGTCCAGGGAAGTCAAAGATTTACTTTGGCTCCTTTGTTACTCCCGCTGTTGTCCGTCGTATTTGTCAGGTCTCTAGTTTCTCTGTGGGCTCCCTCTCTGCCTCTTATCTCGGTGTCTCAATGTTCCGCGGTAGCCCTCGTGCTACTCATCTCCGCCCCATCCTTGATAATACTCTGGCTAAGTTTGGAACTTGGAAAGGTTCCTCTCTGTCTCTCGCTGGTCGCATTTGCCTTGTTAACTTGGTCATTTCCAGCACCATGGTGCACTCTATGCTCATTCTTAAATGGCCGACTTCGCTCACCCGCAGACTTGAATCTGCAATTAGAAATTTTGTCTGGTCTGGCGATATTTCTAAGTGTAAGCGCTGTACGTTTAAATGGGCCTGTTGTTGCACCCCTCGTGAGGAAGGCGACCTTGGCATCCGTTCTGTCACCGTTGCCAACTCCTCGTTCCTCTTCAAATTTGCTAATAACTTGCTTAATAAGGATTCCATGGCCTTTCGTCTTCTCCGCGAGCGCTTCCTTAAGACGACTGGTTCCCCCCGTGCCCATGTCTCCTCTTCCATTTGGGGTGGCATCAGGGGTCATATTATTAGCATTTTGGAGAACTCCCACTGGATTCCCGGTAATGACTCCAGGGTTAGTTTCTGGTGGGATAATTGGCTCGGCTATTCCATTGCCTCTCGCATCGGCATTCTTGAGACTTTTAAGCCCCATTTCTCTCAGACTATTGCTAATTACTTCATCTCTGGGGTTTTGCACCTCACGGAGAGCTTTCTCGTTACGTATACGGACATCGTTATCGACATCCTCCACTTTCCCATGGTCCCTCACACCGAGGATAAATTTGTTTGGTCTCTCTCCTACTGGGGACATCTCGGCCAAGATTGCGTATGCTCACCTTCGTCAAAAGTTTCTTAATGTTCGGTGGGGCAGCTGGATTTGGTCTTCTCATATTCCTGCTCGGCGCTCTATCACTGTTTGGAAGGCAATCTTTAATCGGCTTGGTGTCTTCGACGTGATCCGCATGCGGGGGTTCATTGGTCCTTCATTTTGCGCGTCACATTTGGAGTTGGATCGAGGACTCTTTTGACATCCAGCTCCCTCTCTCAGGTGGTTTCAATAATTTTTGTGTTTTTGCTTTTGACTGTCGTTTTAGTGCGCAAGTACTCTTCTTATGGAAAGTGGCTTTTATCTAGGCGGTTTGGACGATCTGGCACCTCAGGTGCGATTTCATCCACAATGGAGTCCAACCTACCACCACGAAGGCCCTTATCTTGATTCGTTCGCTCATTCTCGAGTCCTCTGCCCTTGATCACGGCACGATGGTGAACACTGTTTCCGACCTGGTGTGTTTGAGAAAACTGGGTGCGCGTGGAAGGCCCGCGCCTCCGTCCACGCTCTCCCCTGTGACCTGGTTACCCCCCTCACCTGGTTGGATTAAGGTGAATACGAATGGAAGTGCTTTAGGCTGTCCTGGTGATTGCGTGGCGGCGGGCATCTTCCGCACTTGTCGGGGATTTGTTAAGGGCGGGTTTTCGAGATCGCTTGGCCAGGGTTTTGCCTTTGAGGCAGAGTTAGAGGCCGCGATTATTGCGGTTGAGGAGGCTGATCAGAGAGGATGGAGATGGATTTGGCTAGAATGCGACTCAACTTATGTGGTGGAGCTCTTTGTTAAGCATGCCTTGAGGTTCCTTGGCGCTTTTTGTCTCGTTAGCATCAGATTCTATTTCTCACTACCTCGATCGAGTTCATGGTTTCGCATGTTTATCGAGAAGGCAATCGCGCTGCTGATGTGCTCTCCAAGTCCGATTCTCCACATTACGGATGGTTCACATCACCTCCGGCATTCCTCTTAGATCTGGTGAACGATGATATATTGGGAAAAACGGTGGACCTTTCATCACGATCTTGATTTCAGCCCCTCGATTGGCAGCTTAGTCTCGGTTCGGCAGAGGACCTTGGTATTGCTGCTTTTTAGATCACGTCTTACTTGTTCTAGCTTATTTTTACCTTCAGCCGGCTTGTGGCTCTTAGCGTTTTTTATCGCTTTGATTTGTTCCTTCTACTACTGGCGTGGGGAGGGTACTCTTTCCTCCACGAGGGTTTCTCTCACAAGGGTGGGTTTACTTCGGGAGGTTTTAATGAGGTTTTAATGATGCCTTTAGTCAAGGAATGGATGTCGTGATCTACTTCTGTATGAATGGTTTTCTTCTTTTTTAATAATATTTTCACACATTATTAAAAAAAAAAAAAAGCTTTTTAGGTTGTAGATGTGTAAGATTAGCTTGTCTAGCTTGTTTAAGAGTTGTTCAAAAGTATTTTCCCTCCAATGCTTGTGTTAGTTTATTTGTGCTTTTAATTATGATTTTACTAGCTTGGATTATGGATTCCCCATTGGTTTAATTATGTTTATACTTGCTCTTAGTTTATGTTATTCAATTTCTTGATGTTTTATGTTAGTATTTATGGGTATAGGGAATAGATGAGTTTAGAACCATCAAATGGCGATTATTGAGTGCTTAATTGAGAATCAGGATTGACAACCCTGATTTGTATATTAAGTGTTCGATAAATTGTCAATTGATCATGAAGATGATTTTCGAACCCCAGACCCCCATTTTATCGATCTTTTCAAAGTCGTTAATTTTATTTATCATGATTTAAATTATCATCTTAGTTGCTAAAAATTCAAAATCAAAATTTGATTGCGTGTTTAGGATAACTTTTTCTTTATTTTCTTTTTCGTGACTCAAACACAAAGACCACTTCTGATTAGTATTATTCGTGAGATTCGACTTGAGTCACCTCACAGCACTATGATTGACCCCGTTCTCTTACGAACGATCCTCAAACATTTGTTAAAAATAGTGCATTTGAGATCACTTCAATCGCTCCTCCCACTCATCCGATGTATGGTTCCCCTGCGGCGCACACTACCTCGTACTCCCCGTCTCCTGGTTAATCGATTCACGACTTATGGGCGTCTCAACATATCACCAATGATATTTAACATCTTCCTTCACTCCCCTTATAATTGTTTCGAAGGGGTTGGTAATTGGTAATGGTAATGGTTTGCACATATCCCACCCAGGGTAACCTTCGGCTCCCCACCATCAATTCGTTACCACTCTTTAATGCTTTATGTGTGTGCATCATGATGTTGATATTCTCTTTTCTTTGGATAATTTTCTTTGAAAGATCGTCGGACGGGGTTCATTCTCCTTCGTGGACTGTGTAAGGATAGGAGTGGGTGTTTTGGCTCTCTCCTTAGTCAAGTTTGGTATTCTCGTTTATGCCATCCGTCTAGTAAAGTTGTTAGTCGTTTAGTATCTTCCAATGTTCATCCATTGTCCTCCAGACTTATGTCGACATTTTCTTGTGATTCTTGCAAAATTAATACAAGTCATAAATTTTTATTTTCTACGTCTACTATTCTTCGTCGTTACTTCCACTAATGGCTCCCAATATTTGTTGATAACTTTACAAAATACATATTATTTTACTCTTTAAAACAGAAATCAAGTGCGTATGATATATTTCTCAAATTTAAACCTCTAGTCGAAAAATGGAGGCAAAGTTATCGCCTTACTCTGATTTCTCGCATCTCATGGCGTCGATCATCTTACTTACACTACCTCATGGCATCAATCATCATACTCATGAGCATAATGGATATTTGAACGCCGTGGTTAAAAATTATTATCTAATATTTAAATAATGTAAAAAAAAAAAAAGATAAGAACCAAATATAAAAATAGAAGATTTTTGGTTAAAACCGTAACTTTAACAAGAACCATAATTTATTATGTAAAAATCAAATAATGTAAAAAAAAAATAAAGAACAAAAATTAAAAATAAAAGGTTTGGTAAAAAACGAAATCGTGGAGGAAGCGTAACCTGAACCATAATTGGAACCGTCGGTTCCAGTTTTAGAACTAGGACCGTAAGGTCACAATTCCGATTCCCCATATTGGTGAAATGGGAACCGACGATTCCAAAACCGTAATGTTAGTTTGGGGATTTTAAGATTGTTGGGGTGTTTTTATCATCTATTGGGGTGGAAATAGTCGGCCCATATTTCAAAGAGTTGTTAGCTTAGCTGAGACATTTGGAGGTGGTGAATGCAGGCCTATTCATTGGAGAAGGTTGAAATGACACTTTCAATAAATTCTTGAGCCTCCGCTTTATTTGGAAACCGAAAATAATATATTACAATAGGTAACAACAAAACGGGGAACTATAAACTGCCTGAAAATTCATTAGTGCTTGGATGTATAAGCTTCACCCCATCTCTACTTAGTCTGTGGATTGTGATGTTTAAGAGCTTCAAAACGAGCAGCAAGTGCGTCATAATCGGGCAGTTTGGGATGAACACGTCGTGCTGGAACTTGTGGCGCTGCACGGTTGGGTGGTCGATTAGTACCTCCTCTTGTAGAATGGTTCAGCTCTTCTGAGTAGTCTTCACCATCAGATTCATCAAATCTGATACCCTCCGACTGTGCAGGTGGAGGAACATTGTAGCTATGCCTTCTAGCTATTCTCCTTGGTGGTTCTTCCATCTCAATTTCTTCATCGCAATCCGGTTCATCAAATTTGATATCTGTGTGTTGTGCTCTCTCACAATTGTAGCTCTGTCTTCTAAACATCTTTCTACCCTCATCAACACTTTGCTCAAGACGAGAGTATTCGGAACTATTTGTTTTCATCATTCTTCTTTGATCATCAGCTTGAGAAGTTGGTAAACTATTTGGCACAAACTTTCCAGTGGAATTATGAGAAATATCATTGAGACCCTGGTTATAGGCGGCTAGAGCTGCAGCTGCTTCAGCGGCGGCCAGTGCTTTTTCAGCAGCAGCTCCAGCTGCTGATGCCAGGTCTTGGAAAGTCTTGATATTGCTTTGTTCTCTGTTCAAGAATGCAGATAAAATGGAAGGAATAAGAGCTGGCCTAATATCTGTTTATTGTGATCACCCAACAACATAACAGATGGTGCAAGACATGAATTTCATGGTTAACTGTTAACTACATAAACACGTAATTACCTATCTGATGTTGGGTTAATTGGCTCTGGATTTTGCTTTTGGACGGGTTTCAAAGGCAAACTTGTGGCACTTGCAAACTTCTCTGGTCCTTGCTAATGAAAGAATAAAGTACAGACTAAGAGAGGAGAAGTTGTGCATGCTGGCAACATTTTATAAGAAAGTGTGTGTGTGTGTGAGAGAGAGAGAGAGAGAGATATACAATACGCTCTTCTGGTGGCTTCAGTAACTCCTCCTCCGATTCTGTTGTATCCCACTGGACCTGGTATTCCTTGGCTATTTCCTTTAGAACTTTCAATTTTACTTCACCAGGTGGGGTCTTGACAGAGAGCTTTTCAATAAGCTGCAACAGGAGTAATTCGAAAGCAAAGGGCACACTGAATTACATACATAACTGATGCAACAATCAACTACACAATGTTCAATTGAAACATTATTGCAGAAGTGCTACTTGATCCATCCGAAATACATACCATACGATTCACACCAGCATTGGGTCGTAAATCAGTGGCAGCAGATACAAAATCCTTCCCATATTTCTTCTGAAAAACATCTCGAATAGACAATAGCTCTGGAATATCTGAGCATCGAGGGGCTGCAAATATTAAACTCGATATACCTTCTTTAAGGTCAGCAGGACATTCCCTACAAAAAGGTAAATAAACAACAGCAACCAATTTCGATTAATCACTGTAGGTGTAGGATATCAAATCGACAATGAGTTATTATATATATATATATATTCACAAACATACCTTTGCTTTGCAATGATAGAAAGTCTGGTCACGACTAGCTCACAGAAAAGTTCAATCAACTCATTTGCAGCCATAATATTTTGTTCTCTTATCACGTGTTCAACCTACATAACCACGGTAACATGTCAGAATGTATTGGTAAGAAGTGATAAAGCATTAATAAATATGAATATGCAACCCCCCTTTGAATTCATTAAGGGCAGATAATTCACCAAGTCTAGAACATAATGATAGAAAGTTAAACTTCTTTACTAAACACAGAAAGGAAGCTAGGATTTGGATACAAACAGATGTAATGATGTCATAAACCAAACCCTGATGAAGCAAAACCATATATGTAATAAGGTAAAATAAATAGGTTGAGAATGAATACACACAAACTTAATGATGTAACCAACCGCATTCTGATGAGGTACCAGTTCTGAATATTAAACTCTATCATTTACTGACCCCATTTAACAGCAAAAGACGCCACTTTTGGAAAAAAAATTTATACAGAATAATTCATGAAAGGAAATTAATTCAAGAATATCAGAACTCTAAATAAGTTAAAAATGAATACACAAGAAGTAGTCACATAGTTAAAGTGAATATAGAATTTTGATAAGAAGGATGGGAAAAAGGTAGATATTTGGTCCTACTTTTTTCTGACCTTTTCATTCTCCAAACTAATGCACAATTAAGACTTTCAGCTTGAGAAAGAACAATGCATATGAAACAAATGATTGGGCACAATGATTCAAAACTTTCAGAGTTTGGATGGAATATCTTTCTGTCGATGTTACGCATTTTGGAGGAGGATTTAACACCATGAGTTCATTATCTCTCTCCCATCTAAACAAAGTCAACTGCAACTATTGGTAAGTTGGAATTTGGACACTATCAGTAAGATTATCTCTCTCCTATTGAAACAAAATATATGCACGCTTTCCAAAAAAAAGTTCAATAAACATAAGATGTATCTCATTATCCTAAAAGACTGTTTCAAACATAAGCCACCTATGTTATGCAAGCAACCCATCATTGTCCTGTATTACACCCGAATCGGATATGTTCTGCACCATCCATGAAGAAATAGTATATAATGACAAATATTACAGGGCTTAAATTCAGTTAAGCATATTGTACTACGCATGAACAGAGCGCAACTGTCCAAGCTCAGACTATGCTCGTGTCCATGCACACGCAGATGTGTGTGTGTGTGTGTGATACTTCATTGAACAAAGTTATCCAGAGTGAATGGAGTGAATTCCAGTCAGATGGTATGGAATGACACAGTAATGGATGGAATGAAGCTCATATAAAAATGAGCCTGACTGAGTCAATAGCTGTTTGTAATATTACATTGACATGCTTGTCCACTTCGATTCTGTTCAGATCAAACAACACAATTCACATACACCCTATTCGAACAAAGTTGAGATGTCGGGTTCCCATCAAGGCACAAGAGAAAAACCAAAACATCAATCCACTTTCCAAAACTTGCCACTCAATACTAACTAGGAGAAAAGCTTGGAGACGTACTTCAATTCATTGAATGGCTTATCAAGTTCAACATAAAAACATGGCCTCTTAGAAATTTAAATTCCCGAAAACTCCTCATAAATCTAGACAAAAGCACAAGATGATTTTTGAGGGTTTAAGGAAAAACCTCGTTTACACCATAAGCATTGTGTAGCTCAAGTGATATCAACTATTGACGCAGGCAGAAGCTAAGAATAACAAGAATACTCAAACAAAACCATTGATTCAATATGAAAACCGGTAATATTGACATAAAGGAATAAATCTCCAAAAGAACAAACGTTCTCTTATTTTAATAAACTCAATAATTCACTCCTAATAACAATTAAACTCCTAAACTAATAAATGTATTCCTAAAATATAAGATATTGAAAATCCTAGAAATAATACGACATTTAAATTAATCCTAATATATAATAAAATCTAAAAGATAATACTTATTATAAATATAAATTATATCTTGATTCTCCATCAACTACCCTCTACAAGGGTGCTAATCAAGGTTTGATACCTGAGTCTTTCAAATTTCTTTGTCCTTATATCCTTCCAGAGGAGGTGGAGGAGAAGATCGTCTCACATTTCAATAGTTACAACCAAACCTCTTGGTTTTATATTTATAGGGACTGATGGAGTGTGCAAAATCTTATGTTCATATTTTAAGAAAACAAACTTTGTCCCCTTAATTCCACCGAGTTGTACAATATGCAAGAGGAGTTTATTAACAAAAAGTTTCTACAGATTAATACACGGCCTCAAACAAAATTTCAGATGCAAATATAATATAATAAATAATACGATAGATAGATAGATATATTTACTCGAATACGGGCAGTGGCATCTTGACCCGACTCGAGGAGCATAGCAATATCACGCCTCATCTGCTTTATCACCACCTCTCTCTTGTTCCTCAGCAATTTCACCCTCGCAACCGCCATTTTTGCCATCGTTTTGCTTCATTACAGAAAGAAGAAAGAAGAAAACAAAACTCAGAATTCACAAAAAGGGAAAATAATCGGAAGGAAGAAAGAGGCGCACCATTTGGAGGGATTGAAGCCACGGCGGAATATGGAGAGACCCATTTGGAAGGCCTTCTTGCAGACACTAGTCATATTTGCTTTTTGTACAAGAGAAAAAGGTTTATTTCTGCTCGACAAGAAAAGGCGAGTGAGAGGGGAGAGAAAAGAGGTGAGCACAACGGTCGATAGAAAGGAAATTATTCACCATTTATTTTTAAAAAATATAGTAATTGATAGCACGTGGCAGGTGTTGGAATATCCATCCAACAAAATGGTCTTTGGGCCAAGGACATTTTAGGAAATGATAGATTTCTGGGGGAAAGAGCCGTTAATGGACTAACGAGACTTCTTCTAACGCTGCTAAGGAATCCAAAGCAATTTAATGTTCGAGTGAATGTATATGGATATAGGAGGTTACAAAGTGTTGGGTTTTATTTTAAAAACAAATTGTTTAAATATTTTCATATATATTGTTTAATTCAATAAATCGTATTTTGGTTCACGAAATTGTATTCCTATACTCCATATATCCACTTATTTGTTAATGCTGTTGACACCCTAATTTAGGTGTCACTCAGCTGTAACTTCGGATGACATGTATCATCTTATAGTAGGTTCGATTTATGAGTTGTCAGGTTCTAATGGTTCGTATTTTTTATTACCTTTAGCTCGGTATAAATAAAAACTTTTTTCCTTTATTGTTTATTCACTACGTCTACAATGTTTATTCACTATATTCACTACCTCTGCAATATTCACTACCTCTGCAATAACTCCGTGTTTCATTCTATTCTCATTTCATTATGTCCTTTTTTTTTTGATCTGGAAAAGATTCGAGGGCTTTCTCATCAATAATTTCAGATCTTGCTATTTATTTATTCATTTTGAAAAAAAAACAATAACAGCGAATTCCTAGATTGAATCGTTTTCCAGATCTGTGATTCTAATTCGTGTTGAATTCTTTTTTTGTTCATATCTAATACTCCCTCTATTTCATTATGTAGGTCGTTTAAGCCCTCTTAAACATTTTTCTAAATAAATGACGTTTTAAAGATATTGGTAGATAACTTCCTTAAATACTCCCTATCTGTAACTCTACTTCTTTCCCCTTTATACTTTTTCTGAAACGACGATTGAACTTCTCTCTTCCCTGCACACGTATACCGCCATTTTTATTGGAAAACTCAAGTTTTCCCTCTCTTTTTTAAGCACATTTATATTTATATGGTACTAAAAAATTAATCCATAATAGCCCGACACATGAGATTTGTAGATGAGAAAGCGGAGGGAAGAAAATCAAAAATCGTCGAGCAGTCCGGAAATTTGAAGGAAGAAGATGAGAAGTTGTATACCATGAAACCTTATCTTGATCATCGAATTGATTTGAACAAACTTTACTACGAGGGAGTGTCAGATGAGATTTGTAGATAAGAAAGCGGAGGGAAGAAAATCAAAAATCATCGAGCAATCTGGAAATTTGAAGGAAGAATATAAGAAGTTGTATACCATGAAGCCTTATCTTGATCATCGAATTGATTTGAACAAACTTTACCATGAAGCCTTATCTTGATCATCGAATTGATTTGAACAAACTTTACTTTACTACGAGAGCTAGTTAATGACAAAGAGATTCGACAAGTAATTTTGACGATGCTGAAAATTTTTCTTCCAAATTACTTTTAAAAATCAATTTATTTTTTCATCCAATGATGCTTAGAGAAAAAAGTCTTTTTTCTATTAGTCTTCTTCTACATATTTTCTGAGGTTCCCAACCGTGAAAGGTACTTTTATTCTTATCTTCTTTTTTTTAATGTGACATAACAAATTAAATGAATGAGAAAAAAAACAATTGCAGCAAATTAAATGAATGAAATAATAAATTTGTTCATGTTTACTAAAATTGGACAATTTATAACAATTATATATAATTGATAAATTTATAAAGTTAAAGATTACCATTAAAAATATTAAAAACACCAAATACAATAATTTAGATTAAAATCATTTTAACATATTTATTGCATTTTGTACTATGCCTAAATTACAAGTAATTTGCCTAGGAAGATTGCCTTTCTTTTCCAACGCAGCCTTTTTCATGTGTGGGATTTTGTATTTGTTCGAGCCTCCAATTTTCATGATCTCTTGCATGCATGATTGTGATTGTAGAGTTAGAAAGATATAATCCGCTTTTCTTGTTGAATATTCATCGAAGGACTTATGAACTGCATGTAAAAGACCTTCGGTGGTTTTTAAATCTGGTGAGTTTGATGGTTGACACATTAATCTGATATCAAAACCATTTTGACAAGCAGCCATTTGAAACTCTTTATCATTTGGATCGACATGAGTTCTTGCATTATCTTGTTGGATAAAAATGGGTTTTCCTAAATCCTCTCTTGGCCACATCTGTTGAATTTTAGGTATCACTCTTTCAATCAAACATGCTTTTATATTCTCCCTCTTGACCGATGTAATCGCCTTTATCTCCAAATTCCCTGCATCTCTATTTCTACTTTTTCTTTGTGCTGGTTGCATGTTGATAAAAGGAAATATTCCAATTTTGCTTGAAAAAACCTCATTTCCATCATCATCGAACCTTGGGCGAGCCATTGCAGCTAAAAATATTACTTTTGTAATGAGATTTTTACTTTGACAAGTGCGTAAAGGTTCTTCTTCATGAGGAAGCAAATAATAAGTTTCATTCTTTTGGTCATGTAAAACCACTTTTCATCGATATGCACCACGTTGTACATACTAAGAAATTTTGGCTCAGTGGACAAGGTATTTTGGTTTATCATAGATAGGCAAAATTGTAGACGGGCTCGTTTGTGTTCTTCTTTTAAATATGGTTTGATGGCATTTGAGTGGCGTCGAATAAAAGGGTCAGAGGCAGATCTATGCTATATCCCTGGCAAATAATATCGTATAACTAACATTTAAGGATACGGCAAGTGACCTCATAGTTGTACGTTGATTTAACGAAATCCCAAGAATTCGATTTAAATCTATTTGAATTCTCTTCCGTCCACAATTTCTTGTTCTCATATGAGACACATCAATAGAATCCCTATCAGGAGCATCTTTTGCTCTTTTCCAAATTCGTTGCACTTTACGTACCGGAACTGAAAATAATGCCGAAACCTCTTTCGTTGTATCATGTTTTAATTCTCCATTGACACTTTTCTCTAATAAGGCATTATACACTTTCCATCTCTGTTCATTGATCAGATTTTCCTCTTTTTTTCCATTGGAGACATTTGAGAACTTTCTGTATATCAAATGGTAAGAAATACGTATTGCAATATTAAAAAAAAAAAACATGTACTTATAATAAAATGAAAGAATGGACTATTTTATGAAAATTATAAATTAATAAAATAGTATCCAAAGCCATCAAATTAGTTATCTTCCAAAATTTAAAAAAATAATAAAAACCATCTAATTTAATATACTGCAGTTTTATGTCTTGGCGAAAATAGCCATCAATTATGTAACATGAATTTATGCCACGGTTACGCATGATTTGAACTTGAATGAATTAAACTTCTTTTCTAAAATATTCTTTTTCCTTTTTTTCCTGTAATTTCTTAATCTCTCTGTTCCGTAATTTTTTCATTTTTTCTCCCGTGATTTATCTTTTCTTTTCCGTCATTTTTTTCCTTTTAAGTAGAAAATATTGAAACCATTCATTTTTTCTGACATTAATCGTGATCACGATTAGTAGTGGACATGTGTGAGTGTTAATCGTGGCAAATTAGCCATCATTTTTTGTGAAATTTTGTCAATAAATATATTTTTTTAATTAATTTGCCATCTTCTTCTCAAATTATTATCTTGGCAAATTCCATCAAATTAGTTATCTTCTCAAATTATTTTTTTATTCCTCTTGAATTAAAATCAAAAATAGCCATCATGAATTTATATCAGTATATAAGATTAATGAGCTATCTTACAAAGTTAAAAAAAGTCAACAGTTACGCATGATTCGGACTCATACAGGTGAATGAATTAAATTTCTTTTCTAAAATCTTCTTTTTCCTTTTTTTTCGTCATTTCTTGTTCTTTCTGTTCCGTCATTTTTTCCCTTTTTTTTCCGTCATTTTTTTCCCATTTTTTTCATCATTTTCTCGGTAGATAAGTTAAAATATCTCGAAATCTTAGAGAACAAAAATATAATTCTAGTAGATGAATATAATTCTAAGTAGATGAATAATTTAGATTAAACCGAGAAAATTATTTACCTGGATTTGGAGCAGAGATAAAATCCTCATCTTCTTGCAGCATTTCAACATCCAACTCCAATATTGGAGACTCGAACTCTTGATTGACTCGAACTCTTGATTTGGTTCCACATTCAGATCAAGTAATATGGAACCGAATCATCTATCTCCACAATGGATTGTACGAATCTCATTCAATAAAAACCCGCACTCTCATGATTTGAGCGAATCTCATTCAATAAAAACCCTGCACTCTCATGATTTGGACTCTCTATATTTATTGGAGTTACATTCAAATCAAATGAGAATTTAGGATTATTATTTGGATTAGTATGTTTGATGTTTAAACTTTTATTCTTCAGTTTGTATGTATATAGGCATCATCATCAGCGACACAATTTTAATTTTGGCTCCATTGAAAATTTTGAATATTGAATCAAATTTTACATATCAGTTTCATTTAACTCCAAAACTGAAAATTGAAAATTTTAGTAGAATATGAAGGGGCATTTTAATTTTGACTCCATTGAAAATTTTGAATATTGAATCAAATTTTACATATCAGTTTCATTTAACTCCAAAACTGAAAATTGAAAATTTAAGTAGAATATGAAGAGGCATATGAAGAAGACGGAAAGATTACGAGAGGAGAGGGGAGAGATTACGAGAGGGGAGGGGAGAGAAATTAATGAGAAGTGTGGAGTCATCATCACTATGGGTTAATCAGTCATTTTAGCACCTTTCTTAATAAATGTGTTCATTTCTTAAATGACCTACATAATGAAACAGAGGGGAGTATTTCTCAATCTGCGATTAAATTGCGAATATATTTTTCACGTCTCATTTTTTTTCATTTACACAGATTTGTAGGCGTATTTAATATCTGCCATTTCATTTGCAATCAAGATAACTCGGAATTGTGGACTCAACTAACCGGGAAAGATCCATTTCGGTATATAAAATTTTCGGGGAGTTAATATCTAGTTTTTCTATTTTCCGATTTAATTGCTTCCAATATTTTTCAGATCTCTTTTTTATTTTTCGTTTACAAAAATTTACAGACCTAATCAATATATTTTTGTTTCATTTGCAATCAGTATAATTCGGAATGTCTTGATTTGCAGACAAAAAGATCCACTTCGGCTGTTGATTTCATACGCAGAGGTCAGTACTGTGAATATCTTTAATTTACGGCTATTTCTCTAAAATTTCATATCTGCTTTTTTATTTATTTTATTTTTGCAATTCTTCGTACGTTTTTTGATTTACGTATCAGATCTGCTTATGTTCAATTACTTGTTTAAATTTCCTTTTTATATATTTCTTTGCAGATCAAGGATGTTTCTTGAGATCCTATCTTGGAATTTTTTTGTAATAATTATCTGTTTATTATGGCCGACTTCCGGGTTCAGAGATCTGAAATATAAGCGGTATATTCAATATTAAAAATTTGTGTAATATTCTTTAATACATATAGTTATTTACATAAAGGATTTATATTTCTGTGCAGATCAACAAATTTTCTGGAGAGCTAAATTTGGTTATTATTTTTTAATTTAGATCTCTTTTTTATGGAAAGGATTATATTATCAATTTTGACAAACACGGTTCTGCATATTAAAATATATTTATATCCTTCTTATAAATTCTGCATTTTTAACATTTATATTTTTTCGACCATGAATCTGAAATAAAAATATAATTATATTCAAAAAAAATATACCAATCATGAATATTTAAAATAGATATTTCTTATTTTAAATTAATAATGGAGGCCGTATTTTTTGGTATATAATAAATATAAAAAATCATCCATCCATAAATATATTAATTTCTAAAATATCAATATTATCAAAATTTAAGTACACATATCCATAATTAGTTGATAAGTATCCACCCTATTTGTTAATGTTGTTGACACCCTAACCTATGTGTCAATCAGCCATTGCTCTGAATGACATGTGTCATCACTCTGTAGATCGAGATGCTGAGGTGTCATTTTCTAATGATTTATGTTAAAATGTTACCAATTTAGAATTTTTTACCTGAATATAAATAACAACTTTTTTCATAATTCATTTTAACCACAAACCTTGGGTTCTAGATTTATCTAATTCTCTTTATTCTCTCGACGCAATAACAACGAATTATTTGCTCTCGCCTCAAACGGGTCCCATCTTTTACGTCTGAATTGAAACTAATTATTCCATCTCTAGGTTTGTTTTCTTTCCTATTAATTAGGAATTTATAACAAAATGAGTTGCATGAACAAAATTTATATGGCAGCCAATGTAGCGGTGGCGAACACCCACGCCGATCAAGGACAGAAGCTGAAATTCGCTCTCAAACCCCTCAACAACGCTAGGAAGCTGTTTTTTTCGAAATAGGTTTGTTTTATTTCGTATTAATTAGGAATTCTTTTTCAATTTGAATCTGTGGTTTAACTTTTTTTTTTTTTACAGATTTGTGGTTTAATTTGAATATGTGATTGAAGTTTTTTGTTGATCTTATATATCTTTGATGATAGTACATATATTTTCTGCTATTTTTCTATTTGTTTTTATTTATTTCGACAGATCTTATAGGTTTTATTTTTGCAGATCTTATAGTTTTGTTTTCTTTTGTATTGATTGGGAGTTTTTTTCTAATTGACAACGTGGATAAGCAATATGGTAGCGTATACACCGACTGGTCTATTCTCCCCCCAAAGAAGATCAAGGACACTGAAGCTAAAAAGGTTTGTTATTGTTGGCTTATTAATTTCAAATCATATATGTTCTACTACTTTGCTTCACACTTATTACTTTCTGCATCATCATGGCAACCTTAGGATTGGGATGGTATAGAGTTCATTTTTGATCCTGAGGACAAAAAACCAGAGGTACATATTAATTTATTTGTCAGTAAAGTGGTCCTTATTTAACAATCTCATACTAAATGAAAAAAATATGTAATAAGAAATTATATTTGTGTGTATTCACATTAAAAAGACAAAAGGAAAAAAAAAAGGTATACGTGTGCAGAGTCAAGTTGGCCCCAAAAGGCTAAACATAAGAGAAAAAATGTCTTCCCAGGCCTAATTTTCATTGTATTTGTACTGGGTTATGTGTACGGGAAAAGAAGTAGATGGATGTCTTTGATATTATTTTAGCACCCTTGATTATATATATATATATATTATTGTCAAATAACATTTCACTTTCAGTTAAGGTGTCACAGGTCGCCTATTGGGTTATCCTATGCTTCCTGATTGGCTAGGATTGGGCATGATTGCCGGGTGGAGGCGACGCTGTGACGCACGGGAGCACATGTCGGTATCGTGATGAGCATTATTCGGGCGGTGACTGGTTGTGTACTATAACGATCGGCTGCACTCCAGGCAGCTTGCGTGGGGGTAAACCATCCCTTCGGCGTTCAGGCATTCTTACCCGATTCACTGCGGGGAGAGTGTCGCTATTCATGGAATTGACGGTGAAGAGGGGACTAGGCCAACCCTACCCAAACCTGGTCGGGAGCTGGAGCCGTTCCCCTGAAGAGCCCAAGGCAGGGCGAAACCAGTCGTTGTCCCGTAGATGGCATGTGTAATCGGGCCGCAAGGCTTATCCCGTGACATAAGGGATGACGAGGATAGAATTTGGAGTTTAGGACCACTAAAATGGATCGAGTCATCCACTTTCCGTGTCCCTTCATATAACTTTTATAGCCAGAACCTTAAGCACATATGCTTGCTTCTAGATGATTTACTAACTCCTTTTAGTGACTTGAGAGGAATGAAAAGTAACGCCTCCATCAGCATCGCCTTATAGGATGGTGACTGGACTCCTCCAACCATTTTTAACCCTGACTACAAGGGCTTATGGAATACCCTTTTAATTAATTAAATAACCTTTTAATTAATTTAGGCAAAGGTTTGTGGAATACCCTTTTAATTAATTTGTATTTACAATTTGAATGGTCTCCTTTATATTTAGCCTTTTACATTGACAGGAAATCAAGAACCCTAACTACAAGGGCAAGTGGAAGGCACCAAGGATAGATAACCCAGGTATTTTAAGTGATCATTTATCCCTCGATTGAGTCACTCTAATTTTGTCATTGAGTCTTAAATTGGTTAATCTTAATATTTGTATGATTGCAGATTTCAAGGATGATCCAGATATCTATGTTTTCCCTAAATTGAAGTATGTAGGGATTGAGTTGTGGCATGTAATAAACATCTTTTTCCTAATGTTCTTATGAAATAAATCTTATGCTGATCACTCAATTTGATTTTTTTTTTAATTCTAAATTAGAGGGGATATGATTTGGTTGTTAAGTTACATAATTATTGTTATGAGAATGGTAAGAAAAGTTATTTAATCAAAGAATAGTAAGCCTCACATTGAATATGTCAATTAGGGCATTGACTTATGATTTATGCATTAAGTTCTTTAATTATGACTCATATATAAAATTTTGTTTATTGAGATATTTAATTACATTCAAACGTGTTTGTTATGGATGGTTTTTGAAATTTTAGGTAATTCCAAATATATCGTGGTTGAGTTTTGGTTGATTGATAAATCTTTGTTTTGATTTTAATTACTTACCAAAAGTCAAGTAAGAATGATTATTATAAAATATTAAAAATTAACAAATCAAATACTACGCAAGACATGATTTGATTATTAAGTTATATAATTATATATAATTATAACTATGAGACTCATAATGGTTTGACTGATTAAAATAGAAAATGGATTTAACTTGATTTTTAAAAATGGTCAAACAATATCAAACGCCGTCAGCGTATATATTTATTTTTTTTAAAAATATATGCTTGACGGTCAGAACCGTCAGGATCCTGACGGCCATGACCGTCAGCGTATATATTATTATTATTTTTAATTAAAACTTATATCCTGACGGTCAGAACCGTCAGGATCCTGACGGCCATGGCCGTCAGCGACGCTTTGATATTGTTTGACCATTTTTTAAAAATCAAGTTAAATCCATTTTCTATTTTAATCAGTCAAACCATTATGAGTCTCATAGTTATAATTATATATAATTATATAACTTAATAATCAAATCATGTCTTGCCGTAGTATTTGATTTGTTAATTTTTAATATTTTATAATAATCATTCTTACTTGACTTTTGGTAAGTAATTAAATCAAAACAAAGATTTATCAATCAACCAAAACTCAACCACGATATATTTGGAATTACCTAAAATTTCAAAAAACCATCCATAACAAACACGTTTGAATGTAATTAAATATCTCAATAAAACAAAATTTTATATATGAGTCATAATTAAAGAACTTAATGCATAAATCATAAGTCAATGCCCTAATTGACATATTTAATGTGAGGCTTACTATTCTTTGATTAAATAACTTTTCTTACCATTCTCATAACAATAATTATGTAACTTAACAACCAAATCATATCCCTCTAATTTAGAATTAAAAAAAAAATCAAATTGAGTGATCAGCATAAGATTTATTTCATAAGAACATTAGGAAAAAAGATGTTTATTACATGCCACAACTCAATCCCTACATACTTCAATTTAGGGAAAACATAGATATCTGGATCATCCTTGAAATCTGCAATCATACAAATATTAAGATTAACCAATTTAAGACTCAATGACAAAATTAGAGTGACTCAATCGAGGGATAAATGATCACTTAAAATACCTGGGTTATCTATCCTTGGTGCCTTCCACTTGCCCTTGTAGTTAGGGTTCTTGATTTCCTGTCAATGTAAAAGGCTAAATATAAAGGAGACCATTCAAATTGTAAATACAAATTAATTAAAAGGGTATTCCACAAACCTTTGCCTAAATTAATTAAAAGGTTATTTAATTAATTAAAAGGGTATTCCATAAGCCCTTGTAGTCAGGGTTAAAAAATGGTTGGAGGAGTCCAGTCACCATCCTATAAGGCGATGCTGATGGAGGCGTTACTTTTCATTCCTCTCAAGTCACTAAAAGGAGTTAGTAAATCATCTAGAAGCAAGCATATGTGCTTAAGGTTCTGGCTATAAAAGTTATATGAAGGACACGGAAAGTGGATGACTCGATCCATTTTAGTGGTCCTAAACTCCAAATTCTATCCTCGTCATCCCTTATGTCACGGGATAAGCTTGCGGCCCGATTACACATGCCATCTACGGGACAACGACTGGTTTCGCCCTGCCTTGGGCTCTTCAGGGGAACGGCTCCAGCTCCCGACCAGGTTTGGGTAGGGTTGGCCTAGTCCCCTCTTCACCGTCAATTCCATGAATAGCGACACTCTCCCCGCAGTGAATCGGGTAAGAATGCCTGAACGCCGAAGGGATGGTTTACCCCCACGCAAGCTGCCTGGAGTGCAGCCGATCGTTATAGTACACAACCAGTCACCGCCCGAATAATGCTCATCACGATACCGACATGTGCTCCCGTGCGTCACAGCGTCGCCCCCACCCGGCAATCATGCCCAATCCTAGCCAATCAGGAAGCATAGGATAACCCAATAGGCGACCTGTGACACCTTAACTGGAAAGTGAAATGTTATTTGACAATAATATATGATATATATATAATCAAGGGTGCTAAAATAATATCAAAAGACATCCATCTACTTCTTTTCCCGTACACATAACCCAGTACAAATACAATGAAAATTAGGCCTGGGAAGACATTTTTCTCTTATGTTTAGCCTTTTGGGGCCAACTTGACTCTGCACACGTATACCTTTTTTTTTTCCTTTTGTCTTTTTAATGTGAATACACACAAATATAATTTCTTATTACATATTTTTTCATTTAGTATGAGATTGTTAAATAAGGACCACTTTACTGACAAATAAATTAATATGTACCTCTGGTTTTTTGTCCTCAGGATCAAAAATGAACTCTATACCATCCCAATCCTAAGGTTGCCATGATGATGCAGAAAGTAATAAGTGTGAAGCAAAGTAGTAGAACATATATGATTTGAAATTAATAAGCCAACAATAACAAACCTTTTTTAGCTTCAGTGTCCTTGATCTTCTTTGGGGGGAGAATAGACCAGTCGGGTGTATACGCTACCATATTGCTTATCCACGTTGTCAATTAGAAAAAAAACTCCCAATCAATACAAAAGAAAACAAAACTATAAGATCTGCAAAATAAAACCTATAAGATCTGTCGAAATAAATAAAAACAAATAGAAAAATAGCAGAAAATATATGTAACTAATCATCAAAGATTATATAAGATCAACAAAAAAACTTCAATCACATATTCAAATTAAACCAACAAATCTGTAAAAAAAAAAAAGTTAAACCACAGATTTCAAATTGAAAAAGAATTCCTAATTAATACGAAATAAAACAAAACCTATTTCGAAAAAAACAGCTTCCTAGCGTTGTTTGAGGGGTTTGAGAGCGAATTTCAGCTTCTGTCCTTGATCGGCGGTGGGTTGTTCGCCACCGCTACATTGTGCTGCCTATATATAATTTTGTTCATTGCAACTCATTTTGTTTATA
>BMAC01000204.1:1012660-1027832 GCA_014905375.1 Phtheirospermum japonicum | reverse complement strand
ACCGCCTCATCCACCTCTCTACACCAACCAATCTCTGTTTTCGGTCCCCGTCGTCGCCGCCGTGCGCCCGCGCTGGAAACCCTCTTTTGAGGGAAAATCGCCTACCATCCCGCCGCCGTTCCCCTGGTCCACTGATCGCCGTGCCACCGTGCACAACCTCAATTACCTGCTCTCGAAGCAAATCTCGATGATTAGCGGCGATGTCTACTGCAAGAGGTTTGAGCGCCGCTACACCATGGATTTGGATCTGCAGTCGCGATTCGAGGAGATAAAGGCGTTTGTTGCGGCCACCATGGACAACATGCGCCACCGCGCCCCCGGCGTCTGGTTGAACCCTAACCTCCCCCGATGCAGGTTCTGCAAGCAGGAAAACAACATCAGGCCCGTGATCGATGGTGATACAACTTCTGCATCTGGATCTGCCAAAAAATGGATCGATAAATTTTTATGTTTTTTTTACTCTTTTCATAATAACAATTAAAGAAAGAAAGAAAGGAAAAAGACGATCAAAAGAAAGAAAGATATAAGACCAAAAAATTAAATGGGAAGGAAGGGCAAAAATGTATTTTCACTTCCATTTAATATTTAAAATTAAAAGAAAAATGATTAGAAATTAAATAATCATGCCACGTCAGCAATTGGGATAAAAATGGACCTTATTTGATGAATTTGCCAACTTATAAGACGTGATTTGATGCTGGCCAACATCACGTACCTTTTGTGGAAAGTGGCCAAGATAATGTACCAAAAATGAGATTTTCCCCATATTCATTCAACAAATATGGAGGGACCAAACCCAGTCCACCCTTAATTATGGCTTGGCTGAGTATACGGTCAATATAATAAAACAGTCAAGTGTTATATCACATTTATGTAGTGTTATATCACATTTATGTAATATTCAGGATTTTGCCATTGTTGGGAATTTGCATGAAGACCGTGATTGTACTTTTGAGCTTATTTACCCTCCGGACAATACTCCTTTTCTACACTTCAAAGTAGACGTTGAGTATTAATACAAGTAATGTACTTAATTACATATTCAATTGTGGATTTACAATTGATTCATGAATAAATGCATAACTATCTTATGAATTTTTTTTATACGTTCAGTTTTCATATATTTTTATACGTCCAGTTTTAATAATTTTTTGATTTTTTTATATATGTAAAATTTTGTTTACATGTATGTAAATTTTACTTTATTTGTAATAAAGTATATTCCTTATATAAAGTTAAATATTCCATATTAGTTCGAATTATTTTATATTACATATTAATTCAAAGTTCTTTGAATGACATAACAGTCATCGAAATTAGAAATTATTTACAGGAAGTAATGGGAAAGACATATTTTCGGATGATTTATTTCATCATTCCATATCTTTGATTGCGTGTATCCACCACAAACCAGCACAAGAATCAATGAAAACCTAAGGATAATTTGTTCACCTAATGCGTGTATCCACCACAAACCAGCACAAGAAACAATGAAAATCTAAGGATAATTTGTTTACCTAATGCGTGTATCCACCACAAACCAACACAAGAATCAATAAAATATTTAGATAATTTATTTACCAAAATCTTCAGTTTTGTTTTGATAGAATACAATGCCTTGTGATTTCAAGTTAACCCTGTAATTATGTATTATATACCACAATTTTTCCAATAACTTCGAGAAATTACATCCAGATTATAAATTTATAATTATAATTTATTTTCGTTGACATCAAATAAATCTTTCAATATCTTTTTAATACTTTTATTATAATTATATAATAATTAATGCTATTAAACTGATAAAAAAATATTTAAATTGGGAACATCTCATAATATGGAAATAAAAATATTCCTATTAAGATTATCATCTTTCCATGTGTCTAGCATTATATATTTTGTTTAACATTGATATATGAGCAGATTTCATGGCTAAAGGAAATGGAATGGTCAAATAAATCTTTATAATCAATTATTATTAGTTGACTGATAATAATTATTCATTTATTACCAATTACTCATTTTCACGCCGATTAAATAATGTCTTTTCATCGATACATGATATGTTTAATTATTCATTTATTAATAATTATTAGCAATTGAATTATAATAATTACTCATTTTTAAACGCAATTGGCGGATATCTTTCTAAGATATTTGTCTTTTACTTATATAATAACTAAAGATATCCATTGTAGAAAATATAGAGAAAAGCCCATGATTATAATTATAAAATGGAAAATATCGAAAGTAGATATTTTGATTCAGATTATCATCATTCCATATCCACAACCTCACGTATCCACCACAATCCAACACAATAATCAATGAGTTCTTTGGATAGTTTGTTTACCAAAATCTTCTTCTTTTTTGGGTATAGAATACTCTAGGATTTTCCATGTGAACACCGAAATAATACCAATAAATATATATATATATATATATATAATATATATATATATATATATATATATATATATATATATATATATATATATATATGATGATGATTAGTGTTGTTGCTGTATGTAATTCGTGAAACCCCCATCATCGCCATAAAAAAAAATTCCGATGAAGAGTCTCATTCCAACTTTCAAGAAGGACATCGGACTGCCCGATTGTTATTACATGGTAATAATCTTCATAATATTTCTGTTTGGAATCCTCTTTAAAGAAATATAGTTCCTTACTTTTTAACTTTGTTGGTTTAAATTTAGATTTTACTATATTGAAATTAGATAAATTGTTATTGCATGTAAAGTTTATACAAAGATTTTATAGATTAGCAAAAACAATGACTGTATACTTATATAATTATTATTTCAGATCTTTTTTGTTCCGTGTTAGTGTTTGTGATTTGTTGTTGTTTAGCATCATGTTTTTTATGTGATATTAGATTAGATAATATCATATTGTTTATTAAATTCTCGACCTCAAATATCGATGTATTTGTATATTTTGTTGTTGTATATTTTGAGATTTATCCTTGCATGTTTTATATGTTTTAAATTTCATATTTTTTATTTGCAATAAATATTGTTCTAAGTTTCAGATTGAAGTATTTCAATTCTGTTGGTGGAATTTTCAGATTTTATGGGGTTATATAATGTTGTATAGAGTATATTGATAAAAATTAATTATTTGTTTTGTACTATGCAGCAAATTCCTCAAAAATCACTTCATAATTTGTAGGGGGGGGGGGGGAAACTCGATTTATGCTGGCAAAATTCTCGGGGTGCTACCTGGAATGTCGAAGTCCTCATAGACGGTGATAAGGTTCATTTTTTGCAGTAAATTTAATCATATTATTTATAAGCATTGATTCAAGTTTGTGAATTAATTTTAGTATTTTTTTTTTTTGAAATTGATTTTTCTTAAAGGATTTATGTTGCGAAATTCTCGGGGTGCTACCTGGAATGTCGAAGTCCTCATAGACAGTGATAAGGTTCATTTTTGGCAGTAAATTTAATCAAATTATTTATAAGCATTGATTCAAGTTTGTGAATTAATTTTAGTATTTTCTTTGATTTGAGATTGATTTTTCTTAAAGGTTCACATTGGTAATGGTTGGCAACAATTCCAAACGGATAATAAGATTACCGCTGATTTCTCCGTGGTTTTTATTAACAATGAGTTTGGAGTTTTTGATGTAAAAATATTTGATGGAAAGGGAGTTGCCACTGTTAAGGAGAATTGTGTTGTTCCGTGCAATGCACCGGAGGAACCTGGATTTGAGGTTACAATCACAAAGAAAACTCTCACACGTGGCCGAATCGTAATTTTCTAAATAACGATTTTTTCCTATCAGAATTAATATATGAATATTATAATTTCTTCAATTCTTGGGTCATCTGATATATAGGTTATACCCAAAGCATTCTGGAAGGATGTTATTGTTGAATCCAATCGTGGTAACGAGCACAGGGCGACGATAAGAAATGGTAATTATCGTTGGGTGTTTGACATTACTAAGCACTCAGATGATCGCCGCTTTATGCAGGGTGGCTGCAACCTAATGATAGATCATTTGAATTTGGCCAAGGATTCAAAGATTGTTTTGAAGCTGCAGTCTGTTCCAGGATTGGTCTTCAATTCTGAAGTCCTTCCATGAATTTGTATCTTGATTTGTTTCATTTGTCAAACTCCCTAGAAAAGACCTCCAACCGTTTTCTTTTCAATTTTCAACTTCATAAACTTGCTGATGAATTTATGGTCTGTAATGGCAATCTATTCATTGCTGATTTTCTATTTTTGAAACAGCTTAGAAGGACATCTATCAGTAAGTTATCTTGAATGTCTACTTTCAACTGAACTCATTTATTCCTTTTAAATTATTGCATGGATTTTGATGTCATAATTTTTTAAGTAATATATATTTAAAAAATGTTATTAAATATAAATTAATGTCTATGGTTAAGTTTTTTCTCTAATCTTTGATATATACATTAGTATCTTACACCATGTGAATCATAAATTCTTGAATTATTACTTGAATGTTTTATACGTACAAATATATCAAAGAATTGAAAAATTGAACTTCAAATGCTTTCTAACCTCTGAACAATATACTACACATATCTTTTATAATTGTGTAAAACCAAAATTTAGGTTACATACTTTTGTTGATATAATAACTTCATAATCTATAATAAATATGCACATTTTGAATTATAATCATTTACATACTAATTTCCAATCGAGAAAGAATTCGCTAATTTCCTAATAATATATTCTTTGTCGAGTTTCTAACCTCAGAAAGCTCTTTGCTTCTTTGCTACTATCGGCTAGCATTTCAAGACCGGAGTATGTTTGGGAAAAGACTTGGCATCTTCTCGCAGAAGATATCTTACAGCAACCGCGTAGGGTCATTGGGATAAACGGTATTTTCTATTTTTTTTGAACAAATTAATAATTATTTATTTATACATGTTGTTTTTATTATTCATTTGACGAGACAAGTAATATATATCTCTTAACTATTTTTTTGTGTATGAACTACCTACTGATCTTCAACTGAGCGATGATATGTAGAAAAATTATACACTCATTGAATTGGAAAAAATTCTGCAGAGTAATGGGAAATCGCTGAAAAGTTTTCAAGATATGCCACTTCCCGATGATTCTTTGATGAATAAAAGAAATAACAAGCTTATTCAGCAAGAAATTAATTTTGATAGATGTCTTTTGGAAATCGAACATTAGAAATTGTGCTCATCTTTGACGGATGAACAAAAGACAATCTATTCTGAAATATTGAGTGCAACGTCGAAGGATAAGGGTGGTATTTATTTTGTTTATGGCTACGGTGGAACTGGAAAACTTTCATTTGGCGAACATTATCTGCCGCTCTACGCTCCAAAGGTGACATTGTGCTCAATGTTGATTCAAGTGGTGTTGCTGCACTTTTGCTTCCAGGTGGTAGAACTGCACATCCTCGATTTGGAACACATTTGACCATAACAGAAGACTCCATGTGCTCAATAACACCTGGGACAGAATTAGCTACTCTTATGGATAGGGCAAAATTAATCATTTGGGATGAAGCGCCAATGATGAGTAGATTCTGTCTCGAAGCTCTGCATAAAAGTCTGAAGTTTATTACACCAAAGGAAAGAAAGAACTTGCCATTTGATGGCAAGGTTGTAGTTCTTGGTGGAGACTTTCGCCAGATTCTACCCGTTGTTCCAAAGGGTAGTCGAGAAAGACATTGTCTATGCTAGTATATGTTCATCTAGATTATGGGAAAATTGTAAAACTCTCAGATTGACGAAGAATATGAGATTAACTGTTGGGCAGACAATGTCACCATCTGTTGCAAGCGAAATCAAAGATTTCTTGGAATGGATACTTAAAATTGGTGATGGAAATATCGGTACCGAAATTGATGCTGAAACATTAATTGATATACCTGACGATATACTACTTAGCACCTCGGGTGATCACGTTGCCGCTATTGCCGAGAGCATTTATCCTTCCATTTTAGAAAACTTTGACGACCACTCATTCTTTGAATAAAGAGCTATTCTTGCACCAACTAATAGCATTGTTGAGACAGTTAATGAGTACGTGATGTCTATACTACCGGGGGATGAAAGAGTATATCTTAGTTCTGACACCATTTGCAAGACATATGTGAATGAACAAGAAGAACATCAAGTGTACTCGGTCGACTTTCTAAACACAATAAAGTGCTCAGGGATTTCTAATCATATTTTGAAACTGAAGATTGGAGTTCCGGTTATGTTGATTCGAAACACGGATCAAGCTTTTGGATTATGCAATGGTACAAGGTTGGTCGTTACCCAACTCGGAGAACGCATTATTGAGGCAAAGATTCTTTCAGGAACTAATGTTGGAATGAAAGTCTATATTCCACGTATGGCGTTGAGTCCATCGGATAGCAGGGTCCCCTTTAAATTTCAAAGGAGACAATTTCCACTCATCGTCTGTTTTGCAATGACTATAAACAAGAGTCAAGGTCTATGTCGCGTAGCCTAAATGTACATTGGCGCTTCTTGGCGTCGGATTCTTTTTCTCATTACTTCGACCGAGTTCATGGTTTCACATGTTCGTCGAGAAGGCAATCACACTGCTGACGCGCTATCTAAATCCAATTCTCCTCGTTACGACTTGTTTATGTCGCCCCCGACGTTCCTCTTAGATCTGGTGACGATGATATTTTGGGTAAAATAGCGTTCCGTTCATCACGATAAGGTTATCAGCACCTCGTATGGCAGTTTAATCTTGGTTCGGCAGAGGACCTTGGTATTGCTGCTTTATAGATCATGGCTTGCTTGTTCTAGTTTGTTTTTACTTTTACCCGGTTTGTGGTCTTTTGCGTTTTTATTCGCTTTGATCCGTTCTTTTTACTACTGGCGTGGGGAGGGTGCTCTTTCCTCTACGAGGATTTTTTCCACAAGGGTGGGTTTACCTTCGAAGGTTTTAATGAGGCTCGGACAGATGTCTTTAATCAAGGAATGGATGTCGTGATCTGCGTTTGTACGAACAGTTTTCTTCTTTTAATAATATTTTGCACATTATTAAAAAAATTTAGGCACATTCAAAAAAATCACATAACCCCTCAATTTTTTTTCCTTTGTTTTCTTAACCCCCACTGTCAGACATCCTTTCTCCACCGAGTTTATCTTCTATTTTTTTAACCCCCACCGTCCGACACCATCTCCCACCGAGATTCTCCATCATCCGAAACCATGATTCTCCACCATCCGGCATCGTGAAATACCTCATCGACGCAGTTATTTGCAGCCTCTTTCCACGGTCGAGATTTGCTACTGTCCGACACCATGAGATACTTAATCGGTGCAGTTATTCACAACCCCTTTCCACGGGATTTTGCTTCTGGAACAATCTGAAGTCTGAAGTCCAAGTGACTTTTAGGTAGTTGATTTATTTTTACAAATGTTCCCTAATTGTTCTTTTCGATTTCTTCCGTAGGTAAATTATCCCAGTTGTGTGGTGAATTTCCTTAACTTTTGATATTGTGGTATGTAATTTAAGGCTTTTTGTTCAGGCCCCATCTTTTATTTTTTATACTCCCTCCGTCCCACAAAGATAGTCCAGTATTCCATTTTCGTCCGTCCCACAAAGATAGTCCAGTTACCATATTTAACATATCATTAATTTCTCATTTCCACACATACCCTTAATTAATATTCTTGAAATACTAATTTTCTACCTCGTAAGTTGATAATTAATGATTACAATGCAAAATCTTACTATTCCAATAACAAATATACTAATTCCAACACTGATTTTTATAATTATTAATTGATATTAATAAATTCAAGAAGGGTATGATTGGAAAATACTAACTAAATTTATGACTTAACTATATAAACTACTCATTTCTTAATCTGTGTGAAACCAACCGCAGGACCATCATTTTGGGATGGAGGGAGTATGATTTAGGGCTTTTTATATGGTAATTTATTATTTAAAATTTTGAAATTCTAGTGATTTAGGGTCTAAATTTTTATCTGGTAATTTATTATTTGAAAAAATATATTTTATCTCTTATTAATTTGTAAAGAATGGAATATGTTACACCTTTGTGGGAGGATAAGCTTGTTGTCTATCATGGATCATCTGGCCATCATCATATTTTGTATTGCCCGTTGTCCAACCCAAAAGCTCAATCCATCTTCTACATCTTTTTCTTGGAATCTTGATTTCTTCTTTATAAAGGGAATTCATTAATCCATGCTACTTATGAGTGTTATGTCGTGACTTGGATCATGGTCACATGCTGAATTAGAAGCTTGGATTCATCATAAGTTGTTCAGTCTTAGACTACAACATTTGGATGATTCAGGAATGTCCTCTGTCTTGTGATTAGATTTTGGATTTCATGCTTTAAAGGCGGAATGATGTTTTAATTTTTGTAAAGTTGCCAAGAAATTCAAAATTTTTATATTAAAACTGAGATTTTGTCGTAGTGTCTTTTTCTTTTTTAAGAGAAAAGGGGGAACGTGGAGATGGATCCCTATTATTTGTCTTTAAATTTATAAGCAAAACTAAGGGCTTTTGACTCTGTTCCTCTCTTTGAGTGCTGCTTGATTTTGGTTAATGAGAAATTTTAAAGTATTGTCCTTGATATTGATGGAAAACAATAGCTTCATGTTTGCATATGACGATTATTAGCAATCATCATAACCTTGTTATATAAGTCCATTAACATGACTTTCATCTCAATATATCAATCACTTACTATGGGAAGAAATTCTGTTGTGTCATCTCTTCCTAACTTAACAATCATTCTACTTTACTTTTAATAATAAACATTTATCACAATAGTGCATATTTACATTTTGAATGGAAACAAAAACAATATGAACTTGAACCATCCTGAAGTCCTTGCAAAGGTCTCCATAGATCATTATTCTTATTTACCATTTTATGAAATCATGATATTCAAAAAAACTATCAAATCAAACCAACAACCATCAAATTAAACATATTTTCAAGAACTTTGGTTTCTTAATTTGTAATTATCTTTTATGATTTCTAGTGATAAGTCCAAAAAGTTGGGCTACCAAATATAGGGGGTACTAACCTCAAAATTGAGATCAGCGACCTAAACGGAACTTCAAATACGTCAAAGCGACCTTCCCAATCTCTCACGATCCTCCAAGCGACCTCGCCGATCCTGCAAAACAACGCCTAGAACGGGCCGAATTTCGAGCCCGTTAAGGCCCTCCGACGCTTAAGTTAATAAGCGAAATCACCACTTCTTCTCTCAACAATAATGCAATATAATGATATCATAGGYTTAAAATAATGAGAGGTATGCTCCTCMTTTTATAGATACAAGAGAAGTCCTTGGTTACMTTCTCCTACCACAATTCCATAAATACAACAACTGTCTTATAATTAGGATTTCTCTCATATAGTAAATTCCCATAAATAATAAACCTCTCAATAAAGTACCAAAATAAGCYGGAGYTTACGGCCCACCAGGCCCATAACAATCCACGTACATCAAACCCACAAACAGGCTCAAGTACTCAGCCCAAATTACAAGAGATCGCGACCCTATATGAAAAGTCATCCCCATACTACAGGTCGCTACTCTTCACAAACAGCTCGCTAATACCAAAACAGYTCGCTCACTTCTCAAAATCACAACACAGCCCGCTCATCTTCTAGGAGGAACACCCTCTCCCATAAATGAGGTCGCTTACCACAAATAACCTCATAAATCAAATAATATTACGTATGGACATTTTGGTCCGCATCAGCTAGTCCCCCATGTTCTAGCTGATTGAGGTATGAAATCAGGTAGGACATGTAAAAACAGAATCACAAGAGCACAACCACTTAAAAACAATCAATAAAACAAAAACACATAAGTAAATCACCATTCCACCTTACCAAATCATTTTTTAGAATCACACAATCCTACAAACCGAGCCATAGTACCAATTATCCCACTGTGAATTGGCAAGTATACTTGCGACCTGCAAAAATTCAACTTACCGAGTTCGCTTCTTTTTAAGATAGYATGATCACCTCACGAGGGACGATATGCAAGTCCCAAGACCAAGTCCCCAACTTTATATATRATGGCCTAAACCACASAACTTTTATTCACCGACTTAAAATCWYATTCGGGCTCAATAATTTCAAAAACGCAATCAAAAACAAATACAACATACAACACGCACAAATCACCCCACCACTATACATCAATCATCCCATAAGAATTTACCACATAAAATCGCGACCTCAAAAAGATCAGCTCGTTGGGCTCGCTCATCGCCCAAGAAGACATACCTGCGAGTCCCCAAGTCGAGTCCTTAGACCCATACCTGACGACCTAAAACCATACCCTTCTACAGCATGAAGTTATAATCGATCACAATAATACAAGAAAATCCAATTGTAACCATATGACAATAACATGGGACTGAAAACTACCTAGTCCCTAATGTTTAATTAATATAAGTAAAACAAAATAACTAGGCCACATCAACTCAATAAAGCTCGCCTATATAGTACCCCAAGCTAATACAATCAAGTAGTCCAACTAGATTATCCCCAAAAAGTAAATGTCAAATAAACATGATTTGCACATAGGTCGCACAAAATCGTAACCAATCCCAATCATATTTCATATCCTCATAAGACCATGAGATCACATCACGAATCACAAATAATCCGATAGAGCTAAAACCAGCTCGCATATAAAACATATTAGCTCGCACAGACATAACCATCCATAATATCAGAACACAATATCTTGAAAAAGATGCCTAGGTCAATCATACCTCTTCCAAACACATAATAATACAACCACAACTTCTAACCATATGAAAACCATGAAAATAACTCGCCAGTGTTTTTTGGAAAATGCCATCCGCCCCGAAAGGGTATAACGCACAGAGCCCGCCTCAACGGGTAACAAAACAATCGCCCCGTAGGGTAAAAACACACAATCCGCCCCAAAGGGTAATAAAACCAAAAACCATGTACGAAATAAAACCCATAAGCTATTATAGGTCGCAACCACCAATCACACTTCGTCTTACGAGATCGCAGTATCCTAAAAACAATCAACCCTGACTTATTAAACCTAATGAAAGCGTCGGAATTAAATAATCATCGACCTAATGAAAGCGTCGGAATTAAACAATCATCGACCTAATGAAAGCGTCGGAAATTAAATAATCATCGACCTAATGAAAGCGTCGGAATTAAATCATCATCGACCTAATGAAAGCGTCGGAATTAAACAATCATCGACCTAATGAAAGCGTCGGAATTAAACTATCATCGACCTAATGAAAGCGTCGGTTAATAAGTCAGGGTTGATTGTTTTTAGGATACTGCGATCTCGTAAGACGAAGTGTGATTGGTGGTTGCGACCTATAATAGCTTATGGGTTTTATTTCGTACATGGTTTTTTGGTTTCATTACCCTTTTGGGGGAGCTGTGTGCATTTTTTCCCTTCGGGCGGATTGTGTTTTTTACCCCTTGAGGCCGGAGCTCTGCCTGTGCGTTATACCCTTTCGGGGCGGATGGCATTTTCCAAATAACACTTGGCGAGTTATTTTCATGGTTTTTCATATGGTTAGAAGTTGTGGTTGTATTATTATGTGTTTGGAAGAGGTATGATTGACCTACGCATCTTTTTCAAGATATTGTGTTCTGATATTATGGATGGTTATGTCTGTGCGAGCTAATATGTTTTATATGCGAGCTGGTTTTAGCTCTATCGGATTATTTGTGATTCGTGATGTGATCTCATGGTCTTATGAGGATATGAAATATGATTGGAATTGGTTACGATTTTGTGCGACCTATGTGCAAATCATGTTTATTTGACATTTACTTTTTGGGGATAATCTAGTTGGACTACTTGATTGTATTAGCTTGGGGGACTATATAGGCGAGCTTTATTGAGTTGATGTGGCCTAGTTGTTTTGTTTTACTTATATTAATTAAACATTGGGACTAGGTAGTTTTCAGTCCCATGTTATTGTCATATGGTTACAATTGGATTTTCTTGTATTATTGTGACCGATTATAACTTCATGCTGTAGAAGGGTATGGTTTTAGGTCGTCAGGTATGGGTCTAAGGACTCGACTTGGGGACTCGCAGGTATGTCTTCTTGGGCGATGAGCGAGCTCAACGAGCTGATCTTTTTGAGGTCGCGATTTTATGTGGTAAATTCTTATGGGATGATTGATGTATAGTGGTGGGGTGATTTGTGCGTGTTGTATGTTGTATTTGTTTTTGATTGCGTTTTTGAAATTATTGAGCCCGAATGTGATTTTAAGTCGGTGAATAAAAGTTGTGTGGTTTAGGCCATCATATATAAAGTTGGGGACTTGGTCTGGGGACTTGCATATCGTCCCTCGTGAGGTGATCATGCTATCTTAAAAAGAAGCGAACTCGGTAAGCTGAATTTTTGCAGGTCGCAAGTATACTTGCCAATTCACAGTGGGATAATTGGTACTATGGCTCGGTTTGTAGGATTGTGTGATCCTGAAAAATGATTTGGTAAGGTGGAATGGTGATTTACTTATGTGTTTTTGTTTTATTGATTGTTTTTAAGTGGTTGTGCTCTTGTGATTCTGTTTTTACATGTCCTACCTGATTTCATACCTCAATCAGCTAGAACATGGGGGACTAGCTGATGCGGACCAAAATGTCCATACGTAATATTATTTGATTTATGAGGTTATTTGTGGTAAGCGACCTCATTTATGGGAGAGGGTGTTCCTCCTAGAAGATGAGCGAGCTGTGTTGTGATTTTGAGAAGTGAGCGAGCTGTTTTGGTATTAGCGAGCTGTTTGTGAAGAGTAGCGACCTGTAGTATGGGGATGACTTTTCATATAGGGTCGCGATCTCTTGTAATTTGGGCTGAGTACTTGAGCCTGTTTGTGGGTTTGATGTACGTGGATTGTTATGGGCCTGGTGGGCCGTAAGCTCCGGCTTATTTTGGTACTTTATTGAGAGGTTTATTGTTTATGGGAATTTACTATATGAGAGGAATCCTAATTATAAGACAGTTGTTGTATTTATGGAATTGTGGTAGGAGAAGGTAACCAAGGACTTCTCTTGTATCTATAAAAGGAGGAGCATACCTCTCATTATTTTAAGCCTATGATATCATTATATTGCATTATTGTTGAGAGAAGAAGTGGTGATTTCGCTTATTAACTTAAGCGTCGGAGGGCCTTAACGGGCTCGAAATCCGGCCCGTTCTAGGCGTTGTTTTGCAGGATCGGCGAGGTCGCTTGGAGGATCGTGAGAGATTGGGAAGGTCGCGCTTTGACGTATTTGAAGTTCCGTTTAGGTCGCTGATCTCAATTTTGAGGTTAGTACCCCCTATATTTGGTAGCCCAACTTTTTGGACTTATCACTAGAAATCATAAAAGATAATTACAAATTAAGAAACCAAAGTTCTTGAAAATATGTTTAATTTGATGGTTGTTGGTTTGATTTGATAGTTTTTTTGAATATCATGATTTCATAAAATGGTAAATAAGAATAATGATCTATGGAGACCTTTGCAAGGACTTCAGGATGGTTCAAGTTCATATTGTTTTTGTTTCCATTCAAAATGTTAAATATGGCACTATTGTGATAAATGTTTATTATTAAAAGTAAAGTAGAATGATTGTTAAGTTAGGAAGAGATGACACAACAGAATTTCTTCCCATAGTAAGTGATTGATATATTGAGATGAAAGTCATGTTAATGGACTTATATAAACAAGGTTATGAATGATTGCTAATAATCGTCATATGCAACATGAAGCTATTGTTTTCCATCAATATCAAGGACAATACTTTAAAAATTTCTCATTAACCAAAATCAAGCAGCACTCAAAGAGAGGAACAGAGTCAAAAGCCCTTAGTTTTGCTTATAAATTTAAAGACAAATAATAGGGATCCATCTCCACGTTCCCCCTTTTCTCTTAAAAAAGAAAAAGACACTACGACAAAATCTCAGTTTTAATATAAAAATTTTGAATTTCTTGGCAACTTTTACAAAAATTAAAAACATCATTCCGCCTTTAAAGCATGAAATCCAAAATCTAATCACAAGACAGAGGACATTCCTGAATCATCCAAAATGTTGTAGTCTAAGACTGAACAACTTATGATGAATCCAAGCTTCTAATTCAGCATGTGACCATGATCCAAGTCACGACATAACACTCATAAGTAGCATGGATTAATGAATTCCCCTTTATAAAGAAGAAATCAAGATTCCAAGAAAAAGATGTAGAAGATGGATTGAAGCTTTTGGGTTTGGAACAACGGGCAATACAAAATATGATGATGGCCAGAATGATCCCATGATAGACAACAAGCTTATCCTCCCCACAAAGGTGTAACATATTCCATTCTTTACAAATTAATAAGAGATAAAATATATTTTTTCAAATAATAAATTACCAGATAAAAATTTAGACCCTAAATCACTAGAATTTCAAAATTTTAAATAATAAATTACCATATAAAAAGCCCTAAATCATACTCCCTCCATCCCAAAATGATGGTCCTGCGGTTGGTTTCACACAGATTAAGAAATGAGTAGTTTAATATAGTTAAGTCATAAATTTAGTTAGTATTTTCCAATCATTACCCTTCTTGAATTTATTAATATCAATTAATAATTATAAAAATCAGTGGTTGGAATTAGTATATTTGTTATTGGAATAGTAAGATTTTGCATTGTAATCATTAATTATCAAACTTACGAGGTAAGAAAATTAGTATTTCAAAGAATATTAATTAAGGGTATGTGGTGGAAATGAGAAATTAATGATATGTTAAATATGGTAAACTGGACTATCTTTGTGGGACGGACGAAAAATGAATACTGGACTATCTTTGTGGGACGGAGGGAGTATAAAAAATAAAAGATGGGGCCTGAACAAAAAGCCTTAAATTACATACCACAATATCAAAAAGTTAAGGAAATTCACCACACAACTGGGATAATTTACCTACGGAAGAAATCGAAAAGAACAATTAGGGAACATTTGTAAAAATAAATCAACTACCTAAAAGTCACTTGGACTTCAGACTTCAGATTGTTCCAGAAGCAAAAATCCCGTGGAAAGGGGTTGTGAATAACTGGCACCGATTAAGTATCTCATGGTGTCGGACAGTAAGCAAATCTCGACCGTGGATA
>BMAC01000204.1:977320-1012635 GCA_014905375.1 Phtheirospermum japonicum | reverse complement strand
CAATCCCATCAACCAGCACTCCGAGCATATTAGCTCGCATAAGAACAACCATCTATATGATCATAAGAAAAACATGTAAAACAAACACCACAACCACTTAGTCATAGAAAACCATCAGAATAGCTCGCGCAACTCTATTTATCATATATCACAAGAATTACTCAACTTCCCAAAACACAAACTTCATGCGGGAGAAGTGCCCTCCGGTCCAGAGTTACCTTCTCCCGCCATAAAAAACACAACTTTTAAAAACACTAACTCTTCACACTACTTCACAAATCACAGCCTCTCAACATTAACCTCGTACGGGAGAAGTGCCCTCCGGTCCAGAGTTACCTTCTCCCGCCACAAAATCACAACACTTGCCTCAAACACAAACTTTCACCACAACCTTTCAACACAAACTTTGTGCGGGAGAAGTGCCCTCCGGTCCAGAGTTACCTTCCTCCCACCCCGCCGACCTAAACAAGCGTCAGCCCACTATCACTTTTACTTTCACTGCGAGAGAGGTGCCCTCCAACACAAGAAATTAAACTATCATATCACCATCAAGCCATATAGGATCAAAACAAAACTGACACAAAGTTCTCAGCATGTATTCCAACTTTGAAGATTAAACTGCTTTGATTGGCAATAAATTAAAAACCAAAACACATACCACTGGAAATCTCTTCGCGTCTAGTTTCCAACGCAAAAATCGGATCTTAAAACGGATAATCCAACAGTGAGTTATGACCAATTTACTGAAATGTGGCAGTGCAGTATTTTCATACGGGAATTTGAAAGGATGAGTAACTCTTAGTGTGTTCATAACCATATAAAATCAAAATAAGTTCTCATCAACCAAATGTTAAATCTCCCCACAAAATAAAATCACATAAATCCAATTAGCACTCTCCACGCATGATTAATATCTCATCATTCATTCTATCAAAACCATGAAAAGAATTTCAAAACCAAATCTATCCAACCCCATGGATAATTAATATTTAATATAATCACATGAACCATACGTTTACCTCTATGAAATCAAATAAACCATAAGTCTATCCCCATATAAATCAAGTCCATCAACAAGTATCCCATATGACAACCACATCAATCAACCAAACCATATCATCCTCATTTAAACACATCTAAAACAAAATAAATACTTATCTTAATTTTTGATGATTTTGTTGCGTTTTGTTGATGCATTACCTCATCACCTTAGATTTCGAGCAACAAAACGGATCATCCCTGAATATCTGAACACGCGACCTCATCGCGTTTGTTTGCATTGACCATTCTCGAGTTAAGGTCCAAGCAACACATAAAGTAATTCTCAAAAACCAACATTAATACAAACGAATAGACCTTACTCAGTCCGTTAGTATATGATCAATAAATAAAACGCAAGTATCACAACCTTTATTCGTGTTCACAAATCTTCAAAACTTGATCTCCACCGCTATTCATATTTAACCACTATATATCGTATATATTATACCCAAAATTCAACTTCGTCCAACAATTAAAGTGTACATAACTTAATTCTCAAAAGAAATTAGACAAGCAGTCTTTGAAAACAGGATCAGCTCTATTTAAAATTCGTTATAAAATTTTCCCAAACTCATAATCAGATCTCCACCGTTCCGATTAAACCTCAACATGTTTATATTAACATATCCAATTTTCGAGTTGATCCAACGGTTATATTATGCACAATCGTATTTTGAAAAACACTGCGCAGGATTTTCCGAAAATAAAAACTGCTTCGATCGAAAATTTATATAAATTCTCTCACATCTCAAAATCCGATCTCCACCGTTCAAAACGTAATTTAAGAGGTCCTTGACGTTTTATAAAAATTTCAACGTGATCTAACGGTTGAAACAGTATAAAATGATTTTTAAAGTTTATTGCGCAGTCAGACTTTAGACCTTCGAAAATTGTGTACCTCACGTCTTTCGCTCAAGGACTCGATGTCCCTCTTTCCCACAGACGGCGCCAATTTGATAAGTCCAAAAAGTTAGTTTATTGCGCAGTCAGATTTTAGACCTACGAAAATTGTGTACCTCACGTCTTTCGCTCAAGGACTCGATGTCCCTCTTTCCCACAGACGGCGCCAATTTGATAAGTCCAAAAAGTTGGGCTACCAAATATAGGGGGTACTAACCTCAAAATTGAGATCAACGACTTAAACAGAACTTCAAATACCTCAAAGCGACCTTCCCAATCTCTCACGATCCTCCAAGCGACCTCGCCGATCCTGCAAAACAACGCCTAGAACGGGCCGAATTTCGAGCCCGTTAAGGCCCTCCGACGCTTAAGTTAATATGCGAAATTACCACTTCTTCTCTCAACAATAATGCAATATAATGATATCATAGGCTTAAAATAATGAGAGGTATGCTCCTCATTTTATAGATACAAGAGAAGTCCTTGGTTACATTCTCCTACCACAATTCCATAAATACAACAACTGTCTTATAATTAGGATTTCTCTCATATAGTAAATTCCCATAAATAATAAACCTCTCAATAAAGTACCAAAATAAGCTGGAGTTTACGGCCCACCAGGCCCATAACAATCCACGTACATCAAACCCACAAACAGGCTCAAGTACTCAGCCCAAATTACAAGAGATCGCGACCCTATATGAAAAGTCATCCCCATACTACAGGTCGCTACTCTTCACAAACAGCTCGCTAATACCAAAACAGCTCGCTCACTTCTCAAAATCACAACACAGCTCGCTCATCTTCTAGGAGGAACACCCTCTCCCATAAATGAGGTCGCTTACCACAAATAACCTCATAAATCAAATAATATTACGTGTGGGACATTTTGGTCCGCATCATCTAGAATGTTTTGACTGTCTTAAATGGAAGGGTGATAACTGTAATATTTCTATAAATGTAATGTAGTTTTTTTTTTTTGACGAATGAATGTTTAATATTATAGATAATTTACAAAACTACCTGAGGCCGAGGTGTTTTCAAAATAACCTATAAAAGTTTAATAATTTAAAAAAAAAAACTTGAGGTTTGAATATGTCTTAAATTTAAGGGTGCTAACTGTAATATTTCTATAAATGTAATGTAGTTTCTTATTCTTTTCTTTTCTTTTTTCTTATGAAGGAATGTTTCAAAAACCGGTAAGTTTCAAAATTAAAATAATAACTTGAGGTTTGGCTCTATCTTAAATTTAAGGGGGCTAACTGTAATAGTTATATAATCTATAGGTAGTTTATTTTAATTTTTTTCTTACAAAAAAATGTCTAATATTATAGGACAATTACAAAAACTACCCCTAAGGTTGAGGTATTTACAAAAAACCTGTAAAAGTTTAAAAATTAAAAACAAAAACGAAAAAACCCAAGGTTTAACTTTGTCTTAAATTTAATGGGGTTAACTTTAATATTTATAAAAATTTAAGGTAGTTTCTTTTCTTTGATCTTGTGAAGGAATATTTAGTATTTATAAAAGTTGAGGCATTTATAACAAACTTGTAAAAGTTTTAAAATTACAAAAAAAAAAAAAAAAAAAAAAACTTGAGGTTTGAATTTGTCTTAAATTTAAGGGGGTTAACTATAATGTTTATTTAAATTTAAGGTAGTTTGTTTTAATTGTTTTCTTATGAAAAGAAAAATTATTTTTTGTAATTTTGAAAATTTTATGCTTTTCTTTTCCTTTTCTTTTTCTTTCTTTTTTTGGGGGGAGGGGGTAGTTACCACAGACCTTAAGGTAGTTTTTGCAATTACCTTGAAGTTTTAAAAAATGGCATCCTTAATTAAGAAGCTATGAAATGCCTCTCACTTGAATACCAAATGATCAGTTGTTATTTATTTGTTAGTTTATCAATCTTGTGTAGTGTATGAACAATCTTTCTACTCATATCGTACATTTTCAAGATTAATGCAGCCTGTTCATGAGTGATCATACAACACAAATGTACAAGACAATTAATTTGTTTGTGACATTGTAAGAACGAACTTTTTGGGTGAGATAGTAAGAAAAAAGTAGTTATGTAAAATCAACAGTTTACATTGCATTCTTGATCAAAAAACAAACAAACTACAAAATGTTAAGATTACATTTCATTCTTGATAAAATTAAACACTCGTGTATTGTATTTATTAAGTGTAAATAGCTTGCGGCAAGTCGATGAGAATTCGGCAAAATATAGTTACTATTAATACATAATGTATTGTAAATAATATATTATTATCTTATATTTATATGTGATTTATGTATATATTTACCTATTTTTTCAAATCTCATTCTAAGAGATATTTTGTGAAAATAGAATCGAAAGGTGTGATTAACGCACAAATAAGTTGTTGAAGTGATTTGAGGATGATAAAATACGTCTTTGACTGCCTATATGGTCATAAAGAAAAGCTTTGTTCAAGGAATCATGTTTCGTCCATCCTGCATCTGAAGAAGATAAAAATTGCCCCTCAACTTATCCATTAAGTCGCGATCAAATGAGTGACCGGTGGGAAAACTCGCGAGGCATGGTTTGTTGCAATCCGAACTAAGAACGGGTTTTTAGGGTTCACGTTGCAAGAATTTATCCTTGTGTCTGGTTTAGATGTCGGTGCGTTGGAAGAGGAGATCGTCAAAGAAGGTGAAAATCCAACTTTGTTAACAAAGTACTTCGGTAAATGCAATGGGAATATCAATAGAGAAACTCTGTTGACAGACTTTGATGAGTGCAAGGATCTAGAAGATAAATTGAAATAAGGTCTCCTTGTATTTTTGGTGTGGGTTTTATTAGAGGCTGAAGAAATGACACTTTTAGAACTATGGTTATTTCACATAGTTGGAGATATCGATAGGTTTAATAGATGTCCTCAGGGGAAGAAGTCATTTTATACACCATGAACAATTTTAGGCAAGAACTACGGAATGAGAGAAAAAGAAGGGGAAAGGAAAATGCGATAACCTGAAGAAGAGAGTAGGATTTAATCTGAAGGGGTTTCCACTTGTTATCATGGTAATATATTTTTAAAATTGCAATTTAAATGTGTAAGTTGTTAATTATGTAACATGTGATTTTTTGTTCAGGTTTGGGCTTTGGAAGCGATTCTAGATTTTGGAGAGAGGTTTACCGATTCGTGTAGTGAAAATATGTTGAGAATGTTCAAGTGTTAAGTTGATGACCAAGTAAGGGCAAATGATGTTCACGCCTATTTTGAGACTTGAAAGGTAACAAATTGTGTGAAGTGTTTTATGTATTAATGTTTCATGGCACACATGTATTTTAACCAACATCTTCATGTGTAGTTGGGTGTGAAATTTACATTGGAGCTAACAGAAGCGGAAAAATCTGCTCCATTATGGGAGAGAATGACTGTTTTTGATGATGAAGAGGAATTGGATGTTGGTAGGATAATGGTGACGATAATGTTAGCGGTACGAGTACTAATGAGAATGGAGTTTAAGGTAGGGGTACTCATGTGAATGGCGTTCCTGAATGTGAGAGTTGCAACTAGACAGAGGGCGCTGATCTTGACCAAAAAGTCTTTTGTTGTATTGGAAGGCTGATGCATCAAAGATTTGCTGGTTTTAAAGATGCAGTTCTCAAGGTGGTTCAACTTAAGTTCAAAGAGATTGACAGAAAACTTGATTGGTTGATAAATATGATGGAGGGAAACAATCCAGCAACCATGCCATTAAAAAATATGAGGATGTTAGAAACATTGAAGATAACACTAGTCGCGACACAAAAGAAGTCGTGATAGGTATTTTTGTTTTTCCAATATGAAATTATATGTTGTCTAACGAATGTATAATGATGTAGAGTCTAATTTCTAATTAATTGCATCAGATATGTTGATGATGGTAGTGGGCGATCGTGCGACATGAGTGGTGAAGAGAATGAGGGATACGTTGTCAATGAACTGGGTATTGGTTAAGTGGGACATGTGTCGAATGAGGATGATGCAGGTAACATTTAACTCTGGTATTGATAGAGTTTCCAATAGTTCTTAATAATTAATTCATTAGTTGTTAACACATTTCATGTTTGTGTCAAGGCGATGATGTCGAGTGTGAGTTGGTACATGAGGGTAGAGAGAAAAAGCATAAAGAATCGCAATGCTTGCACATTTTAAATCCAGAAAAAGGAAAAGTTGGATAACATCACAGAGTTTGATCCTTATAGATCGGTTGTCTTGGCGAATAAGTGTCTCAGTAATGATGTAAGTGTAGATTGAGATGTGTCATATTATTTTAAGTAGTATTATTATTTCCATTTTAATGTTGATTTTTCCTTAGCATGTTGATACTCCTCTATTTCACATGTAAGAGCGGGCAGCTAAGTACGTTCAACTTTTTCACCAATGCGCTTGCATTTTGGATTCGGGCTTCGTGAGCCAGGCGACTACATCTTACATGCAAATGCCAAATACAAGTAAAGGGACAAAAATACAACATGGCTGACCTAGAAGCGCTCCTCAAAGACCCTGATAGAGATATTCTTGGCTAATTGTTGGGCCAATATGTTGAGGACCAATTGTTGTAGCACGATAAACTATGAAAAGGGTGTCGATTCATGTTCCCACCTCATTGTGTGCGTCGGCATTGGATTGCAATAAGGATTGATATAGAGAACCGCTATATTAATGTTTACGGTAGTGCCTTACGTCATATTAAGCATTCCTGATGCAATTCATAATAGCATTGGCAGTTATTATCCCATTAGTTATACGCATTAAAATAGACAAGCACTACGATCCCACCTAGTTCTCGCTCGAGAAACAAACATGTCCTATGCAATATAATGGGTTAGTGTGTGAAGAATTATATTTTTGTATAATACATTATATTGTTGCATTAGTGCGTAAACTTATGTTGCAGGTTAAATTGCGCTATGTTCACAAAATACATAGAAATACTACTCGTTGGTAAAGATGTTAACCTTATCTAGCCCAACTACATGAAGGAATGGAGAAAGAAACTTACAGACAAGAGTTTTAGTCGACATTTTGATACTAGACAGTTTCTTGTATGTTTTATATGTATTATTTCGTAATATGTTTTATGATGTTTAATATTTTGTTAAAGTAAACTGCTAGTTAAAGTATTTGGGGATTGGTAAACTTGTTGTCTTGTCTTAATATTTTGTGGTAGAGATGTTGGATTTCATCATGTTTTTGTTGTCTAGTTAGAACCACTTAATGATTTATGATCTCAAAGTTGTTGTTGCAATTGACTATTTTATTTTTGGTAGAGTTTTAAGTGTTTAGTGTATGGATCTTTGAATTGTTGTGGTTCCTATTTAGTTTTGTTGTGTTAAAAAAATGAGATGTTGGATGCCATCGTGTCTTGTCTACACGGTGTAGTCATTTTTCATCACGATGTCTAGTCATTTTTTCAAGTTTAGGTTGTTCACTATAAAAATGGTGTTGTCGTATTCCATAATGATGGTGTAGACGTTACTTCATCTTTAGTATGTTTACCATAATGACGGTTTAGGCATATTACATAAAAATTATGTAGTCATTATTTTATGTTACACGTGTTTGCCATAGAGACGGTTTAGCCGTTTTCCTCATGTTTACCATAATGATGGTGTAGTTATTATTTTATGTCACGCATGTTTATTGTAGCGATGATTTAGTCATTTTCTTCATGTTTAAAATAAAGATGGTGTAGTCGTTATTTTATGTTACGCGTGTCTATCATAACAACGGTTTAGTCATTTTCCTATAGGACATAGTCGTAATAGGGTAGTATAAAACCGTTCACATAAAAATATCAAACATGTGGAACATAATGCTTACTTAATTAAGCAACAACCCTAACATTAAAATAGAAATTATTGACAAGGTTTACTTAATAAAATAAGATACACAAGGTCTAACATAAAAACTTGATAAGATTATACGCACAAGATCGAAATAATAAAATAACAAACCCTATCAAGAAATGTGAAATTCTAAAAGGGTAATTTCAATTAGGGTCATTTTCAAACTTCATCATTATTTTTACAATGTCACTCCCATTATTGATGTACGACTCACATAACTTTCGAGATCTTCACGTGCATCTAATGGTATTGTGTAGTCCACTCTATTGGGTTCTTTCCCAAGATTTTTAGGTACCTGATCGCCATATCGACAAGGTGATCCATACTTTGCCAATTTTGCATTTATTGCACTGTCTTGAAGCTCCATGGATTCAACTAGCTTTATTAAGACTTGAATTGAGTTGATCACAATATTGAGTTGGAATGCCTAAATGCTAATAATAGAAATACAAAAACTAAATGGAAACCTATTTAAGTATCTGAATTCGTGATATTTAGGCCACCCAAGTACCCATAATGAGCTTCATTCAGCCCGATGTATAGAATTGTGTCAAGTCTTTCGCATGCTACTTTGAACTCTTGCTGCATTTTTTTGCAGGTCAATATATAGAAGATATTTGAAAGGACAACTTATTAAAAAATGGGTAATCAAAAATATCAAATAATGTTAACCTCGGTGAGAGCATGATTAATTTCTCTAGGAAATACCATCTACAAACACACATATAATTCGCAGTCGTGCTTGGGAGATTTAAACCATATTAAATTAAATCTATCAAGCGTAATTATAATGTTCATGTACATGGGAATGGAGGTAATAATTGAGATGAATAATATACTCATTCTGTTTTTGTGGGATCGTATCATTAGTACACCAATAAAAGAAATTTACAATATCTTCATACATAAACACATCTCCTTCCCATAATCCGAAAAGAATCTCCATCCGGCTCACCTACATAAACGTGTTGCAGGTCATCAATAAAAACAATTCAAAAGATTTGTCCAAAATCACTTTTTTATGAGTACTAAATACATTACCACTTTCTTTGCTAGGTCCTTCTTACGCGTATTATAGGCATCATGCTTAAGCGTGTCAGCAATTATTACCTTCTTCTTTAAGAATTTTACGATGCACAAGAACCAATGTTGACCATCACATAATAGAACCATGATGCTCCTGCAATTACTACGAGAAATACTTGGAACTCTCAAAATAAAATTTTGTATGCGGTTTTCATTGAAAGATGAAAAGCGCAAGTTCTACAACATAATACAACAAAGTCAGAATCCCTATTGATACGACCACAAAGATTGGTGCCTCGAGAATAGAAATTACTGACCTTAAAGATGTGATCAGCGACCTGATAGATCTCTAGAAAGCTCTTGGCAACCTGATCAAACCTCCAGAAGGCTCCTGGATACCTGTATAACCTGCGAAACAAAACCCAAGCTGGGCGGCTCGGCCCCAGTGTAGGCCCTCAGATCCTTAAGTTAGATATTTCCCGAGAGAGTTGTGCAAGAGATCAATAGTGTGCAAGAGCTTAAAACATAAGATAAAATCAATGTAGAGTAAGAAGTGAGGCCTGTGTCCTCTTTGTATAGACAAGAGACAAGAAACTTGTTCAGAGACGTGTTCTCAATCTAGGGTTCCCATCTCTTATATAAGAGCTCACCTCTTCTAAAGAAGAGCTCTCCCTCTTCTAAAGGAGAGGTCGCCATAAATCCATAAATCCATAAGTTCCATGATCCATGCTAATTAGAGATGAGAGAATTATTTTGTAGAAAGCCGTATAAAAGAGATAATAACGTGAGCTCGTTGACAGAGAGAGGGGTGGAGCTATGAAATAAGTGCATGAGATTTAGGGCCTAAGAGGTGAGCATCAGGGCATAAGATTGAGATTAAGTTGTGAAATAAGGGCCTGAATCCCCTATTTATAAGATTATTTAGACCTCTCTACCTATTAGTAGGATTCCTTCATAAGAAGAGATTAAATCTCCTAATAGTACTCAATATCCATAATAAGGAAATATTCCCATACTAGAATTCTTACTTTCCACAATTCCATGATAACCATAAATATATATTACCATATACGCCGGGACCTGGAACCTTCTACCCCTTTCGTCACTTTCTTACCATATATAGCCGCGTCGATTTTTGATGTCGTATCACCTATCAACTAGACGTAGTGTATGTAATAAACTACACTTACACTGAAAGTTGCTGGAAACACCCAGTTCATGTTTGCAAATCTCATGTCCTGCTTATCGTGCCATATTTCAATCTCCATAAAATTCATGACTTATAAACACATAAAATCTTAATATTGTAATTTTTTGTTATATATATACTAATCGAAGAAAACTTATCACACATTGAAGTAGCAGTTAAGCCTACAATACTAAAAACATTTAAAAACAGTGTGGATGTAACACAGATTTATTAACCATGTTCGTAAAACATCATGATGACTATTTATTCAGCCAACAAGATGCTCTGGACACCAAGGGCCATTGCATCCTTAGTAGCAACCTCTGTAAATTCTTAACCTTGATAGAGATATTCTCGGTTCCTTAATTTTCCTAACCCCCATTCGGTTATCCTCAAGGAAAATGATCTTTTAACTCATGTCCTTTCTAAATACTCAAAAGATCTAGAACGACCAGACGGTGTATATGACACCATATATATAAATGATAATACGTACCCCAATTTTGAACCACACCAGATATTTTATAATTCACATGTCATCTCTAGTCAACAACCATTAAACATATTTAAGAAGCACATTCTTATGGCATAAATTTTATATATATATATATATATATATATATATATATATATATATATATATATATATATATATATATATATATATGTATATTGGCAATACATTATAAAACTATATATTTGCGATTTTGGTAACTATATACATGAAAACCGAGTTATCTTTTCCAAAACTAAATTCAAGAATTTTAATTTCAAGAATAAACATTGAATAGTATCATTGTAACTGGACTTTTGTGCATATCATATTACAAGAAATTAAGTATATTTGATCTTGTGTTGCATAATTGTTCACATAATAGTATGTAACTATATACAGTCTAGTATGAAATTTTGATATAGTGTACTACATGAATTTACATACTACATAATTTAAGATTATATACTACTTTGTAAATAATTACATATTTTACACATGGCAGTTTGTGTTTTTATTAAAAGGTGTTATGCGAGTTATATTTACATATTTTGCACTAATTTGTGTCGGTGATTCTCTATACAAAGTTTTCAAGAATCTACAAAATTTCTCTATACAAAATTTCATACTAGAAAACAATCAGCCAGTCTCATAACTCAGTAACAATATTACATATTTTTCCCAGGGCATATTTATACATACTAAAACACGAAAGACAGAGAAATAAAACACTATAGTTATTAATAACCTCTTTCCCCAAATAAGCAAACACATCTCAAAACAGCTCAAACTCCAACTGCTCCCCACAACCACCATAATCTAAATACCTCTTCCCCTTCTCCCGAAACATCACCTGCAAACCCACCACATCATACACCTCCGACAACTTTGGCGGCCCCCCGCACCGTAATGTGCCCAATTCAACCCCTAAAAAAATAGGTGTCATTTGATCTCGTCTGCCCCCGTCTCCGTCCCCATCCGATCCCCCGGCTCCTTCACCAACAGTCGTCGGATCAAACCCCTCGCCTGGAAACTCACGATTGGCGTGTCCAGAAACCTCAGATTCTGCACAACCATATTCGCCAATGTCTCCTCGTTATCACACCCCTTGAACGACGTCTTCCCGTAAAGGAGCTCGTAAAGAAAAACCCCAAACATCCACCAATTGACTGCGCTACCGTGACCTTCCCCCTTGATGATCTTCGGGGCTAAGTACTCGTGGGACCTGACAAACGAGTTAGACCGAGCCTCGATCAGCTCGACGACAAGCTGGGATAATAAACGGGCATGAGCTATGGCATCCACTTTTAGCTTTTTTGCTCGGGATGTTGAGTTCTGCAGGAGCCTCGGGCTGAAGCATGAGATCTTACAGGAAGGTGCGGAACAGAAAGAGTCTATGCAGTTGGATCCAGTGCAGGGGCCCGAGAGACGAGGTGGGTCAATTTCTAGGGAGGATGGTCTGAAGGGAGTTGGGTTTACGGAGCATCAGAGGGATAGGTCGAAATCTATTAGCATGATGTGCCCGTCTTCTCGGACGAGGATGTTTTCGGGTTTGAGGTCACGGTACATGATTCTGAGCATGTGTAGGTATTCGAGCGCCAGAAGGACCTCAGCGACATAGAATCTGCAAGAAACAAATGTTAGATATGAATCATCCGACAACTATTCAGATTTGGTTCTTATGTTCAAATGTTTGTGTTTGATTGATTTATGTCAAATAGAACGATTAATTAATATTGTCAATATATTATGTAATATGAATCCAAATGCATATGAAAAACATTTTCAAAAAAAATAAAAAATCACATGAGTGTTTATTTACAAATTCCTGGTTATCTTTTCTATCTGTATATGGACAAAACACTGAGATAGATAAGAGTTAATTTAGACTAGTTCCAAAGTCTGCATCTTTTTTAAGTTCACGCATTACCTACATTCTTATTCAAAAAAGCACACTGCGTAATTTACTCTAATTATAATCACATGGATCAGCTTATTTATTTTATTTTATATTTAGTAAATTATACTTGCACAATGACACGAAATCAGCTTTTTGTGACAATAAACATTGAAATTTTAAAGAAAGTAATGTCAAGTAAGCTGTGACAGAAAAGTAACAAAACTCTAGAGGACAAAAACACAATTAATATATTATTATTATTACAAACTTGAAGGTTAGAAGTGAGATGATTTTCAAAATTACCTTTCCAGAAAAAGTTGCTTCATAGTTCATCCATAACTATAGTTTGGGTCAACATTACTTTGATAAATAACCAGGCAGAAATCTACATTCATTAGAACTATATAGTTCCCTTGTTCAGAAAATGAATAAATTTACTAGAATAATTACTATATAGTTATATTTACATATTTTGCACTAATTTGTATCGGTGAATAGAGAATCCAGAATCAAGGCAGTGGCTGGTTACTGGTATAAAGAATCAAGAATTTCACACTACAAGATTTTGTAGAGAATCCAAGATTTCATACTACATGAACAAAATTTCTACAATTAAATACCAGCCCACAAGTGATGATTCCAGAATATTATTACATATTACACAAGCAGTAATATTAAATACGAGCTGCTCATAAAATTCCATACATACAGAGAAGCAATTATATACCAGGTAGAATTATATACATTGAAGCAGTTATATATACAGAGAATTATATACTACACAAGTAATTATATACTAGGTAGAATTATATACTGGATACAATTACATACTAGCTTATGCTTATTTATTTGCAAATCTATAGCCCAGAGAATTACATACCACCAAATATACAATATGCTCAAAAAACCTCTCACCAAATATACGATAGAATTTATTTTACGAACTTGGCATATAATTTTATACTACAATCTAGATGATTTTCGTACTACTAGCCAGGACAATTTACAAACCACCAATTACAGACTAGTTACTATTAGAAAATGGCCTTTCTACTATTGTTCATTTTCATATAAACACGACGGAATTAATATTACGAACTTGGCATATAATCCGTTAATATAACCGAGATGAATTCCATACTAACTATCAACTACAAACTTGTTGATAATTGCAGACTAGTAAGTAGGTAAATTACAGACTATATAAACACCATATAAACGGCAACCCATTGCGTTTGAACTCCATCACAAGTTAAAAGAAAAAAAATGATGAACAAAAATCTTACGGAGGGGGAGGCATGTTCGTCATCTTCAGTCGCTGGTACTAAAAAGGAGGTGTGTTTGTTTTCCGGCTACAACTAGTACAAATTCGAAAAGCCTACTACACTACTATATATAGGGATAACTCAAAACTGGGGACAGATCGGTTGAGAATCAGCGTATCACCCCCTTCAGTTACGTGATTCTCTGAAGCATTGTATTGAATTCCGAGCAGCGATTTCGGGCATAACCATACCCGCCGTAAACCTTCAATTTGCTTGAAACCCTAGACAAAAAATCGAAGTTTTCCAAATCGCATGATTCGATTTTCTTCAAATACAGAATCTGCTTGATTTTTCCAGTTCGCTCAAAACTACTATTTTTCCGATTTTGGTTGTATCTTCTTGATTTGAGGAATCTGTGTATGGAATCTGATTTTGGTTGTATGGAATCTGTTTGCTTATTTTGCGGGAGGAAATGTGGAAAGCCGGGCATGGGAGGGTTTATTTTGGATATAATTAATGTTAATTTGGGGGTAACATTGTCCAAATCTGAGTACTAATGAGTAAGTGGGAAATAATAGTATTGAATGGATTATTTGGGGTAGTTTTATTTGTTATTGGGCCTAGTTGTTAATGTTAATTTGGGGTTATCATTGTCCAAAATCTTTGTATTAGTGAGTGAGTGGGAAGTAATGGTATTGAATGGATTATTTGGGGTAGTTTTTATTTGTTATTGGCCTAGTTGTGAATTCTCCATTTTTTTAATTAACCCTCCATAGCCATGTCATCTAAGGTTTTGTGAAAAATAATATAAAGCACAATTCATACTTCAAGATGTTCATGAAGCCACTTTTGACTTCTATCTGCAATCGAAGGGCTTCAGTGATCTCAATTCCCTTGTTTTCAACATAGAGATACATTAATAATAATAATAATAATAATAATAATAATAATAATAATAATAATAATAATAATAATAATAATAATATAAAAAAATAACCCATAATAATAAATAGACATAAAAATCTCAAACTTTGTGTTTTTTAAGATTGTAATGCATTTAAAATAATTGCATTGAAAAGATCTATTTGTGATTCTAGTCATCTTTAATTGAATAACCTTAATAATTGGTAGAGTTAGTGAAGCAATGAAAATAATTTAATAAATAAATAATCTAAAAAGGGATTACAGGTCTGACATAATCTATGCCGCACGAGCTATCAGCTAGTAGGACTTGTTTTTTTTTTTTTTTTACTTTGTATCCTGTTAAATTAATGGAAGTTATCTATTTTCATATACATATCAGCACCTCAAAAGGTGATGTTAAGCTTGCTACGAGATGCAGGCATCTGCACATGCCAAAGTTTAAATTATCTGGAATAGGTTGAAGGTGACCCTGAAAATATTTTGTTCAAGAGGAAAGCATGTTACAACTTCTTGGGAAAACAATGCATCGACACTATTCCCAATTGGGACATCTGAATCGTACTATCCCTCTTTGAAGGGATGCGGATGAGTGGCCCTAACTTGATTATTAAGAAAACATGCACCGATGATGAATTATTAAGCAGGTTATTTTGGTGTGATGGTTTCTCTCGGACAACGTATTGTAAGTTGGCTATGTGATTATTATGGATAGTACTTACAAAATAAACACTTATAACTTTCCATCGGTCATTTTATTAGGGATTGATAACCATAAGAAGAGCATTATCTTCGGTGCTGCGTTGATGTTTAATGACACTGTCGAATATTATACGTGGTTCATAAGATGTTTCTTGCAATTATGGGCGGTAAAGCGCTCATATCGATTGTTATAGATCAAATGACGTGATGCGTCATGCCATTAGAGAGGTTTTTCTTAATGTAATGTACTGATTATATGGTTGGCATCTGAATCAAAAGTGTGCTAAGAAAGTGGAAGTTCACGATTTTTGCACTGTATTTTCAAATTAATGATGTCACGCTGGTTGATCAAAGATTTTGAGTGCAAATGACATATAGAGACCGAAAAACATAATAGTTTGAAGATTAGTTGGATTAAAGAGATGTACGATAGAAAAGCGAATTAAAGCGTGTCATACCCACAAGATCAATTTATGGGAATGACTAGGATAACTCAACGAGCTGAATTATTAAACTCTCTCCTGAAGAACCTAGGCAAAGCCCGATAGCACAATAGTGAATTCTTAAGGCACTTACATCCATGCTCGTTTCCCTGAGAGCCACTCTTTTTAGTGGAACCAAAAGAATCTGTACAACCGCTGCAAAACATATGATGCACTGCAGCACTTCACGCCCTTCATAATCAAGTTGTCAATATTTATACCAAATTTATTTTTGTTGATGTCCAAAATGAAATCACGAATGAGCAATGTTTCATTGTTGTTGATAAAAAGGTACATGATGACCATCTATTCAGATTTGTTTTGGAAAATATGGTTTGGGATCTAAAAATAGTAGTCAATGAAAGTTGATATTACGAAAGGTATATTTATGTGCGATTGGAAACTGCTTGAGTCAGATGGTTTTCCATGTAGGCATCCCTTTACCGCATTCAAGGATATGAAACTTCAATCTATACCTGCACAGTGTATATGTGAGAGATGGACCACAGAGGCTGAGAAGCAATTGCAAACAACTTTTGGTTTTTGGGAGTGGATCCACAACTCAAGAGGTTTATGTTTCTTAACTAAGAATATAGTGATTTGTGTCTAAAAGTTTCGCAGATCAACTCTGCAACCGCAAAGTCTATTAAAAGAGCCTAACACACTGCAAGAGAGGCTGAAGAAGTAATTGCCGATTCAATATAGACCAAAAAAGAAAATTATGAACAATCCCGTGGAATTCGCAACCCCAATAGATTTCATAGAAGAATGCCTCTCTTTGTGATTCATAGAAGGATGGTCGAGAGGGTCTCATAAAGTCAAAAAACTAAAATTATAGACTATGTGGGTACATCAAATTAAAAACAAAGTTTATTCCTTTACCTGCCCATACTTGATATGGTTCATAGTTGAATTAAATCTATTGTATTAATTTATTTTGCAGCAACCAGGTCACAAATAAACTAGCAAAAAGAAGTCAGAGGTCACCAAATTTGTGGATGCGAAAAAAGTGAAATTATTGGGTGAGGATTATATTCCACTCTTCTCTGAAGATCCAAACATAAATAATCATGCTTATGAACATCTCTAATGACATAGTTCTACCTGTAAAGCTTGTTTAGCCTAATTGAAGGAAAAATATATCAGTTATCTATTAAAATCACAATTAGCCAATTTTTTTGATTTTTAATACATTCAACTCATAGGGGGATATTTTTTATTTAAAAAGATAATTGGATTTTTTTAGTTTATTTATTATTTTAATATTTGTAATTATCCTATTTTTTGATGCGTGCATTCCAATTCTTGACACATTTATTTATTAATTATATACAAAATTACAACAATTTCATATTTTAGTTAAGGAAAGTTTGATATATCAAGGGGGTTATTATTATTACCATTTATGTTTTTGGAGATAAAGGGGTTATTTTTAATTTCCAAAAGATAAATGGATTTGTGCAGGTATATTTTTTGTGTGTATCTTTGTGTGTGTGTGTGTAATTATCCAATTCTGCTGATGCATGGATGCTATTTATTGATAAATTTAAGCATTTCCTAAATATTCAACATCATTGAATATTTTTTGCAGCAGATTTAGAGATGGTTTGCTAGTGTGGATGACATTATCGACAAGATGGTTGCTTTTATTTTGCAAACGAGATGAGGCATTGCCATGAGAGTGGGTCTAATTTATGTTTCTGTATCTTTTTAGATGTTTTTATTTATTGTTTATTTATGTGATTTTCAAAATTTTTGGTTATGATATATTTCTTGTTTTATGTTTTTTCCCTCCGTGTACACTACCAAACGTTATTGAATCTATGAAATTTTATTTAGTTATTCATTAGATACGACAATATATTCAGACTCTTTACATAATAACTTGGCTACATTTGTGTAAAATGTTGTTGCTCCTAAAATATGTATACAATTCAAGTATATGCATAACCTGTTTTGTAGTAATTAACAGGTCTTATTATTTTCTACTCTATCAGATTACATTTCAGTTTGTATGAAACATGGTTGCTGCATTATTATCTACCTTAGCAATTAACAAATAGGTGTAGTATTATGTATGCATCACCATGTGGAGTATATGTTAGATATCATATTAAATAATAGTGAAATGAATAGTATAGTTTTGTGGGTTGTCTTATGCATGCTGGACCAAGTTAGAACTCAAACTTGAAACTTTATAGAGTAAAGATTAGACTACATTGTACACACTTTCTTACGAGGGACTATACTATATACATTTTCCAGATTCTTTTGTTCAATACTAAACTAATTAGACTCAACATATAGTCTTTGATAAATTCTCATAATAAAGGGTCAAAATCTAATGGTTATGGGGTGGTCCGATTTAGGAAAATTATTTTTGATATTTTGTTAAATAAGAATTTTCTTGTCATTCTTATCTCAAACATTTTACCGTAACTTTAAGTTGTATACTCTCTTTCTAAATAAATACTCGGATAGCTCATGTATGAATATTTTTTGTCTTCAAAACTATTGGGTTTCGAACACATTTATATGATTCTATAGAATATTTATGTTATTAGCTCAGTTATTTATTCAACGAATTTATGACAATGACATTGGAATATGTCCACATTTGCATAAATGATTTTGTTTCTATATTATCAAGAACACAAGTGTGTGTGGATGGCGTAACACTGTCTTATGTCGTGGATATATTTAAAAGTGATTTACACACCGTTTGTGATTGAAATGTGAAATTGCTTTAATTATAATCTCTTGCATTTATGTAGTCCAAACATACACAACGAGATTAATATAGTTAACTTATATACATAACGACATCAACAATGTTATAAATGGATTATAACGACAATGGAGTCATTATAAAAAAAGTTTTCATTTTGGAAGTTGAAATTTTTTTATATCCATGTCACAGGAATATACATGACAAAATGGCTAAAAACCACAACCGCACTCCGAGTGACGTAGAGTTCACCTCGTAATACAGTCCAAACCTACATATAAAAAAAACAGAAAGATAGATTTCTCTCAATCATAATACATTGTATTACTCCAAAACTCGAAATAATTGTTAAGTAAAACCCATGTCATTTGTTGTGTGGGTTAATATGCTCGAAAGAAAAAACAAACAAACAAATAAACTAAATATATAAGATCTTGATCAGCATGTAATAGATTCTTCTAGTTTGGTGGTGAACACCTAGTTCTCAAGCTTATGGAATCGAAATATTATTAGATTGGTGTCACCTGACAAATAGAAATATCCATATAATATTAAATTATTTCGATCAAAAATGTTACTAGTATAAATTACAAAAACTGCATCCAAGGTTTGGCCTACAAAAAAAAAAAAAAGGTCAAGTTATCTTTGCAAATTACATTACCCCTTAAGGTATTACAATGTAATATGTAAAATAAGAAAAAATATTAAGGAGCTATTTATAATTTTAAAAGATGATGGGGTATTTCTTGTAATTAACCTAGTTATAAAAAGAACAATCTGACAGACTATTTCATGAGCCCATAAACATTAATACAAATGATGGTAAAGAAATGGGCATCATTTTTCATTATTTCACGATAAAAACGCAAAACCTTAGAAAACAAGTGTAACTTTGAATTTAGAAGTATATCATATTATATTAATAATCACACATTCGTACCAAATGTAACAAGATTTCTAGGAGATTCAGAGTAAACTACTCCGGGCTGGATCCACTTTTCATCGATAATTTGTGTTGTCTAAATTCGTAACTAATACATTCTCCTCCATTTTCTAAATTCGAGCATGTAATTCAATGTTGTCAGTTTCTCATACATAATTGTCACAATACGAAAATAGTTCTACGTCTTTAGTATATTATGACCGACTTCCATACGAATCATGAATATTGACCAAATACACCTAATTGAAATCCAAATAAACAATTTGAGAATATACAACATGTCAACATAGGAATTACAATATTGGCTGCGAAGTTCCTGACATTTTGAGATAGTAAAGCTTGGCCATCCCCACTCTCTTCTTGTCCAACACTTTGATCTCCTTTATATTTCTAATATACCTTTCCACTACAAAAAAAAATTCGCTTATGCTGACGGCCAAATTCATCAGTATATGTAATACTGATGACCTCCTGACGGATATTGTCTGTCAGCATTATTGTGGTGAGGATTGCAGCATCCTGACGGGAAAATATTCCCGCCAGTAATGCTGGCGGCTTCCTTGACGGCCAAACCCACCAGTATATGACCGTCAGTATTCCTGGCGAGTCTGCCCACCGGGAATATCTGATGCTGTCCTGACGGGTTTTGGCAGTCAGCATTCCTGTCGGGTATGCCCGCCAGAAAGCCGTCAATATTCTTGGCGGGTCTGCCCGCCAGGAATATCTGATGCTATCATGGCCGGGTTTGGCCATCAGCATTCCTGGCGGGTATTTGCGGGTAACTGCTGTCAAAAAGTCTATTATTAAAATTTTTGATATATTAATTAATAATTAAATTAAAAATAACAAATAAGTAAAATTTTAGATAATCCAAAATACTATCCACTAATTAAAAGTCAAAATAAATTATCCAATAAATAAAAATCAATCCATCCATCGAATGTATAAAAAAATTCCGAATTATCTATCCATCTAACTATCACCACCATCGAATGTCGGATCAGGGGGAGGCTGAGCAAAAGGACGACGAGACATGGCCAGGGAAACATCGACTTCAATCTGTTGATGGAGCGCCAACTGGGAAAGCTCCTGCTTCTCGCAGATCAACCGCTGAATCTCCAGCGCCTGCTCCTCGCGGATCCGCTGAATCTCCTAGTTAACTAGATCAAGCTGTGTCTGCTGGGACTAGAGCTGCGTTTGAAGCTGATGAACATCGGCGGTGGAGGTGGAAGAAGTACTACAGCCCTTCCGAGTCTTCCCGAATCATCCAAGGCCATAGTGTCGACCCTTCTTATTCCCGACAACCTGTAGATAGACCTCATTCGGGTCTACCTGAGTGCTGCTATAATCAGACGACGCAGCACGCCTCTCCTCCAAAACCCTCTCATAGTCCTCCTGATATCAAAATTCTCTGCTATTATTACTAAACAACTCTTATCAGATTTTATACTAAATAACTCAGATATATATAATATATAAACTTACAGCTATCCTTTGGGCTTTGGGATCCGTAAATGTGCTGTCGGGATTTCGATGATACTTTAGGAGAAGGTCGTAGTTACTGGGCTGCGTATCTGTTTGAGCAGCCTGTATATGAAGATACATTTAAAATATTTAATATATTGAAATTATACATGTTCAATAATATAATTAATAACTCAAAATATAAAATTATTATCGACTTACAATCTCGGCGGCCTGTCAATTTGCTGTCTTAGACCCGCCTCGGTGCTTCGCTATACCGGTTGAAGGGCCTTCAGGCTCACTCAATCTGTTGCGCCTGGCCTTCTCAGACTGCTCTACCTCCTCAGGCCTCTGGAACTCCACCAGCCATTTACTCCAGGTCGTCTCCCCTACGCAGGAAGGTATCGTCCCAGACTGTCGATACGCCTTCTTCCACTCGTATATACGACTGTTATAAGAATCTCGCATCGCTATATAGAATGCCGTCTTGATGGCATTCCCGTCGTATATACCTCTGTCCCACCACACCAATCCTTACAAAAGAAATACAATTAGACAATATAATTAATCAATTTACTTAACACAAACCAAAATAAATAAACAAAATTACACTAAAACGAGGCCACCACGTCTGACGATGGCTGTCCGGGATGTGCTTGAATTTCCACCCTGCTGGGTGGATACGAGACTCGTGAATAGTCCTCGAATAGGTCCGCAACTCCTTCGTCGGACTTCGTAACCTAGAAATTAATAAATTTATCTCAATATATGTCAAATAATTAAATTATATATTGAACACATAACAAAATTGATTAAAATGTTACTTACCTATTTCCGATCACGAATACCTCGATCCCGGTAGTCCTGACCTCTATACCGAGCATGCTCCCCACCTCATCAGACGGGGTAGGTGGAACAGTTTTATCGAAATCCATGTCGGTGGCATCATCCTCATGGGGTCCCGAGGACGATGATCCGAGAGAAACCCGACGATTATGAGGACCCCTACCAGACATCTAACATACAACATAGTTTTATTAATAAATAAAATTAATTAATTAACACTCATAAAATCTTCGAACCTAAACTCTAACTTTCAGACTCATCTTCGTAGCTTTCTTCGTCTTCTTCAGTTAATACTAGTTCATCGCTTTCCGACTCTTTTAAATCATCATTGACCTATATAATCCACCGTCGATCGAGCTTTAATTTCTCAAGTTGCCCACCAATCTAGTTTGTCTCGCTTCAAACTCGGATACGAACTGTAGTGCACTTGAGTCGCTTGAAAACCCGCTATTGGAGGGACAACACCTCCCGACCGGCGCCGTAACCCATGTCAACATCCGACGGTATACAACCAACAATATCAATGGCAATAATATATATAAATAAAATTAAACCCCGGCCTATCACCACGGCCTTCCATGCATGAACAATATAATGGTGGTATACATATATCACAATATAATTTGTGGGTATACAAATTTAAACTATATAAATTGTAAACTGAGGTATACATATAACAACAATTTATATTAAAAAAAAAAGAGCAAACGGATTTTTATTTTATAAAAAAATAGATTTTTATTTTATAAAAAAAGATTATTATTTAAAAAAACAGATTTTTATTAAAAAAATAAATAAAACATATTTTGTTTTTATAAAAAAACAGATTTTTATTTTAAAAAAACAGATTTTTATTTAAAAAAAACCCAGAGTTTTATTTTAAAGAAAAACAAATTTTTATTTAAGAAAAATAGATTTTTATTTAAGAAAGAGAGAATTTTATTTTATATTTGCTAAATTAATGTATATTCTATCAAATGGATATATTGTAGGTTTATTCCATTAAAAATTAATTCATAATAACAAAAAAATAATAACAATTTACAAACATCAAAAAATATTAATAATTAATTCATAATAATTAAATAAATAATAAAAATAAATGAATATTCAAAAATATTAACAATTAAATCATAATAATTAAATAAATAATAACAATAAACAAAAATCCAAAAATATTAACAATTAATTCATAATAATTAAAAAAATTAATAACAATAAAACTACCTTTGTCTCGAGACGGCGACGGAGGTGGTGGTGGTGGTCGAGGGCGATGGAACAGCTGGCGGCGGTGGTGGTTGGCGACGGGACTGGAGCAGCCGACGGCGACGGAGGGCACGCGTGGTGGTGGTGGGCGGTGGCTACCTGCGACGGGGGGCGGAGGCTTTTCGACGACCTGCGACGGAGGGTTTTGGGTTTTTTTTTTTGCAGGCGACGGTGCTGATGGTGGTGGTGGGCGATGGCGACGGAGGGCACGCGTGGTGGTGGTGGGCGACAGTGACCTGCGATGAGGGGGGAGGGTTTTGGGTTTTTTTTTTGCTGTTTAATTTCGACAGACTGAGGCGGGGAAGGGAAGAGCGACATTTTAGGGTTAAAATCCTGACGGCCATGCCCGTCAGGATTCTCAATACTTATACGCTTACGGCCTTGCCCGTCAGCGTATATATTTTGTATTTTTGTAAAACAAAAATTATATCTTGACGGGCATGCTCGTCAGGATTATTACGCGGGATAGATTCCCGCTCTATCCCCGAGGGGCTGCTGGCGGGGTTAGTTGCTGACGGCCAAGGCCGTCAGAAAATCCGTCAGCAACGATTTCCACCAGGAAACCCGCCAGTATTTCTGACGGCTTTTTGGCCGTCAATAAACCCGTCAGTATAGCTGTTTTTTTTTTGTAGTGGTCATTACAACCACTTCATTAGCCATCATTTGTAGTATCTTATAGTGAAAATATAGGATAAACCTTGTAACACCATAAGAGATTAACAATAGTAAACAAATCATTAACACACATAGCAATAGCAATATAGACTAACAACTTGTGTAAGAGCACTTTTAAATGGACTAACAATTTTAGAGAAGTTCAAATTTGTGACTTTTGGTATTATTTATTCTTACTATTGTGAAATTGGCATTTGAATATACTTTTACCAAAAATTTGACATTTCTCAAAAGAACTTACCAAAAAAGTCCATATTAATAATATTATAATAACACTTTTTCTTCGTAAAGTGCTCTTGGATACGCACTAATCAAGATATGTTAGAAAAACTTCCATGCATTTCAGAAAGTAATGAATCTGGCACTTGATGCTTGTTTTTGTAATCAATCATACTCGATCTCATAGATACATATAGAATTATGTGGAAAGCCGTATTCGATGAAAGTAAGAATAATACATTTTCATAAAACTTTGTAAATATAAATCTAATTAAAAGGCATGCACGCACCTCAATAGAGAAATTAAATGGCTAGATAGTAAGAGGATCTAATTGCCTTTTTTCTTGTTGGAATCTTAAACTAAAATGCATGCTACAAAACTATGTCTTTAATAAAAAGGTTAACATACATTACGCCAATACGAAGAAATCAAGACTCGCCAAATTAAAATCTTGAGTAAAATAATATATAGCCAAACAACCCCAAAATAAGTATCCAAAAGAGATATAACACAAATTCCAGTGCACAAAGATGGAGTAAGAACTGACCGAAGGAATAAATTTTTGATCCCAACTCCTGCTACAAGTCTTCTTATTTTTGACCTAATCGTACCTGACCTGAGCAGAAGACAAGCCTTAAAATAACGTAGACAAAACTAGTTGGGATGACCTGAGCTGATACCCCATCAAATAAAAAAGAACAGAGGGACGAGCTCGTAGCTTGAGGGAATATGATCAACCTGACCTCAACTCAGGAGCGAGATCTTATTAAGGTCATGTTAGGAATACGAGACTGGGCTGACCTTGGTCTTCCCTGGGCGAATTGCCCGATCAGGTCATTCCAGAGGAGAATAGCCTGATCAGGACATTAGATATAATGGCCCAAGATTTGCGAGTTTATTTTCGGGATCTTGGAAGGGTCCCCCACCTGGGTTGATTTATAACACGCTTACTGGTTTGAAGATTAAAAAGGTGTGACATTCTAAATAATCACTCTATTACACCGGTATAAAATGCTTATTGACTTAAGCATCAGAGAGGATTCCACCGAAACTCTCCCGGTGGTCCTTTCTAACATGTTCTTGTGAAGCAGCTCAGGCCGGTTTCAAGGAGCGAGCAAGCAATCGTGGTCTTCATATTCTCTGGGTGAAAAAATTGGCGCCGTCTGTGGGAAGAGTGGAACCAAGCTAAGACGTGAGACAAAATCATGGAATCAGATGGACTAAGGCAAAATCTCGTGTCGGAGCTGGGCGGTACACCAAGTTTTGCCACACCGATGGGGGTTCCGGAGGCGATATGACCATCAGCAATAGCTAGGCGAAGCACACCGCAACCCCCTCAAGGAGCGACTTCACATGGCGATGGCGGGTCATTGAATGAATCTTTTTTAAGACAAATATCTGACCTCATCAGCAAAGCGGTGGAGGCAACTGTAGAAAAGAAATTTGTAGAGCTTTCAACACCCCCTCCTAAAGTAACTCCACCACTGGAGGCAGGGCCACCCAACGCAGGACCAGAACTCCTGCTCATGATGAGGAGGAGAGCTCTTTCGTCTCGGACAGTGACACTTCAATCAAGACCAACCCCGACATTACTGAGCAGATGCAGAATTTGAAAATGGAGGTCAGGTAGGTCAAGCAAAAGATGGCGGGTAGTGTGGCAGGAAAAGCGCGAAGAAGCACCCCATTCACAGAGAACATCATGATGGATGATCTACCAGCTTCTTACAGGTCTCTAGTTTTTGAGTATAATGGAACGAAAGGCCCATGGGATCACCTCTGCCATTTTGAAAATGCAGCTACCTTGCATAAATTATCTGATGCCATGATGTGTCGGGTCTTTCCAACGACCTTCACTAAGTCAGCCCAGCTTTGGTTCTGCTAGTTACTGCCCCGATCTAACAACAACTTTGACCAAGCCCAGGAGTAAGGGGAGAGATCCAAGTGATTACAGGAGGAGATTGGGACGAGCACTCGCAATGGGCACATAATAATTATGTGCGCGCTGTGAGAGATCTGTCAAGAAAGACAAGCGAGGTAGGACAGTTAGCCCTAAGTCCAAACATCTGCTTTGGATCTGAGGACAAGAATAGTATTTTGGCACCTCATATGGATGCTTTGGTAATAATTGCTACCATTTCTAACTAATATGTGCGAAGGATCTTTATGGACACGGGTAGCTCTACGGACATTCTATTTTACGATTGTTTCAAGAAGCTCAACTTTGATATAGAGTTAGAGGAGGTCATGACCTCATTGGTTGGTTTTGATGGGGGATATTTGTGACCATTGGGAGCGGTAAACCTCCTGGTTTTACTGGGAGAGGACCCGTTCAGGAAAACCAAGTCAGTACGCTTCTTGGTGGTAGATGCCCCATCCTCGTATAACGCTATTCTTGGTTGACCATCCCTAAGCCAATTCCAGGCGGTAATTTCTGTCTATCATATGAAGATAAAACTCCCTACTCGGGAAGGAGTATGTGAGGTTCAAGGAGACCAATATGCATCAGGGCGTATGTGGAGAGTATTCAGAGAGATGGAGAGGAGAGGCGCTTGAATGAGAGAGAGGACCATAAAATTAGATTGTCACCAAGAAAAATGCAATATTCGGGTGTTGAGAGGAGGGTGTCAAGGCAACCACCCCAATCCGCATTCGTGTATGAGATGGGATCGGAAATTAAATATTTGTAGAGTTGCAACCCTAGATCAAGTGTCCATTTGATGTAGCGAAGTGCACGTTTTAAAGCACTCATGTGTGGAACTTTCGAATTATGCATGTGTAGATAAACTTGTTGGACTACGTACGATATATCTGGTTGTGTAAACGTTAGATATTTCAAAGCACCTGCTAAACCCTGATAATGATTTGGGTCATCACTTAGACAGTCGATTATGGCACTCTTGGCTTCGGAATTCGAGATGAAGGATTTAGGTCCCCTTAGTTATTTTCTAGGTATCAATGTTGCACGAAATTTGTCCAGACTCTTTCTCAATTAGACTAATATGCGGAGGAGATTCTTGAAAGAGATGGCATGACAACATGCAATCTATCACATACACCAGTTGACATGATAATTAAAGCCAGTCATGACTCAGATCCTCCCTTTGATGACCCAAGTCATTATCGGAGTTTAGCAGGTGCTTTGAAATGTCTAATGTTTGTAGATAAACAAGGAGTGCTTGGATTTGCTGTGAGGAAATCCAATGGAGGCTACGAAATCTGCAAATCGCTTATAACAAGCACGAGGCGCTTGTTTGAGACCGTAAAGAGACTTATTCAAGAGACACACATAGTCGAGATGTCTGGAATTGAGAAAACCCAGTGGTTGATGCATGTATACTATTTTATTAAGATTGCCATGTAGAAATGCATTCTTCACATCCAATTGGTGAATTGGCCAAGAATGACAGATGGCGATTATAAGTACAATATGAATTGTAGGGGGCTTTACCACTAGGCTAAAAGTTTCATCACAATCTATGCTAACCTGCTGAGACCTGCCATCACCTACAAGTCGAGCCTTATATCGCTCAAAAGAACCGACAGAATTCTTTTTGTGATGAAAAATCCACATAGAATGAATAATATTCACAACAGAGGGGTGTGGTACTAAATCCCACGTATTATTATTATTAATAATCAGAGCAGTAAATTCATCGTTCATGGTGGATTTTCAACTTACGTCTGTCAAAGATGCTTTTGGGTTACGTGGAAGAGGTGACAGAGAGGTGGAAGATTGGAGACTAAAATGACATTTTGGACACATTATGTCATTCATTTTACGAGTTGTCATGGTGCAATTTGCGAAGTTCGGTTGAGGGGCCGGACTTGGGCTGGAGGAAGGTGAACTATGATGACCTATTGGGAGTGGCCCAATGGGAGAAGAAGGAAGTGGTTCAAGGCTGTTTGAGGTTGTTGATGGGAGTGGCCCAATAGCGAGAGTGGGTTTCATGGGTGTGGGCTAGGGAAATTCAGTTTGTGCCTGTATGTGTGGGTGAACAAGGCTATCAAAAAAAGGTATAGGACGCATGGACTGAGTTAATTTCAGAAAATGGGAGACGTGTTTCATCGAAAATTACGTGTTGAGAAATTATGATTTTCTTGGAAGAAATGTCATAACATTTTAACCCCTATGATTGGGCGGATATCCTAAGAAGCACGCGGAGTTGAACGAGCTTGTGGTTTGTTGATTGAGTGAAAAGGAAATCAAGAAAAACAAAGACAACCAAATACTCTTAAGTGTGTGTAGAATGGAGTTCGATTATATAAACTTCCATGGGGGAATGGTTTTGAAGAAGTTTATGAGGTATTATGTTAAGAAGATACATGGCAATTTGCATGCATGGAGCAAAAAAGTGGGTGGGGTTGATGAGTGAACAAGAAGTGTTTGCGTAATGTTATTTATAGCATAGACTTTTCGTTTGGATTTTCAATTTTGAGGCGAGGTGTAGTTGAACGAAAAACAAAAGTCAAGTCCATTTTATTTGCGAAACAAATGAAAGGCTTGAATTCTATCCCATTGTCACATTGGAAAGTTTTTATTTGCATTTGAAATTGGGTAATTATAAGTGTGCTAAAAGCTGTAAAAGTCGGTAAAGTTTGTGACTTTTTACCTATGGGAAAAGACCATTAAAAATCGTTGTAATCATCAAGAAAGAACACATAATATTTATGCCCTGCAGAACTTAATATAGGAGATGTCCACAAATCACTATATACAATATCAAAAGGTAATAAGGTGCATGAAGAGGAAGAATAAAATGTTAGTTTTACATGTTTACCAAAATCACAAGATTGACAAGGACTAGTGTTTGAAATGGGCTTACAATCAGTAACCCTTTTATTCTTAAGCAAATTTAAAATAAAACTCCTAGGTGGCCTAAACGATTGTGCCAAAGACTAGGAGACAAAGCAGCAAGTATAGAAGGTGAATTAGCTTGATGACGTGTGGTGGTGGTGATGGGGTAGAGATTGACAGTGCTATTACACCTCATTATTTTCCTCCCAGCCTGAATATCCTTCACAGAAAACCCACAAAGATCAAATTCAATGCTCACATTATTATTAATCGTAAATCGGCGAACATATATGAGGTTTTTAATGAGTTTTGGGGCATGAAGTACATTTGTTAAACGCATGGGGGGAAAAGTTAAGGGGAGGGATTTTTGTCCATAACCATAAATCGGGATCTCATGACCACTTCCGACAATAATATTTTTATTTTTGTTCAAATTAAAATAAGCCAAAAGATTACCTCTCTCACCTTTCATATGTGAAGTGGCACTCGTATCCATTTACCAATTATTGTCCGGAGGGTTAAGAGTCATCGTTTGAAATGCTTGCTCCAAGTTCGTCGGCTGAAGTTGTGTGTTAAAAGCCTGTTGTGGACGGTTACCCAAGACTTCGGACTGCCTAGATGGTGGCGATGGACGTGACCAGGTGTTGGTGGGATAGGGACATGGTGGCGGATTCCAAATTTGCTACCAGGGTGCTACCCAAGGTGGATATTGTTGGTATTGCTGCCACTGATATGCCCTTGGGGAATGATTTCGGGTACCACCACTACTACCACCATTGTTGGACCCGCCACGACCTTTAAATTCCCTTTTACATGGTTGGAGGATTAATTCCTGTTAGAGGAATTGGTCAGACTCTTATTTTGCTGCTACCCACCGGAAGAGTTACTTCTAAAACCACCAGAAGAGTTATTTCCAAAACCACAATGGTTAGAATCATTTCCTGGTTGTGCAATCAAAGTCTGTTGAGAAGGCGCACGAGCATCTGCTTCAGCCTGACTTGATTTTCTTGTTTCTTCCAAAAGTAACCGAGATTGGGCGGCGTAGAAGCCAGCAAGGGACACATTTGAGAGATGTTAGAGGCCACCATATCAAAATTTTCATATAGACCCTTTGTATGATGAAGAAATAAGCGATGAGGTGCAACTGGGGAGTCCACATTAGCGAGTTGATCCACCAAATCCTTGCATTTTTGACAATAAGAGGAAACATCGGGGAAATCATAAAGAAAGGTGTTTGCGAATTTCGTCTCCAATGCCGAGGAACACGGATTCTTGTTATCAAGAAAGATGCTAGAAATTCGATACCATTGTTCATTGGCGGTGAAATTCTTCTTCAATATGGTGATTAGAAGTTTGGGAGTGATTGTGCTATAAATATAAGTGAGGACAATGGCGTCAAGACAATTTTAGAGGTCTTTGTGAAAACCTGGTTCTTTCTCCCTTTCCATTATAGTTGTTGACGGAATGATGTGCTTGTAAAAATTATACGCACGACAATGAATCTTGAACAATTTAGCCAAAGGATCGTAGTGTCCTTAATACAAAATATTTAATATTACTATTTGGTATGGAAGGATCAATTCATGCGCGTTTACTATTTTTTATCAAACATTCTCATGTGTGCATGATTACAGGACGATGAAGGTCAAACCGCCTTACATTATGTTGCTGTATGTGAGAACCGATACCGTCAAGTTACTTACACAACACATATATACAGATATAAAGAACAAGGAGGGAGGTGCCCTTAGGTATCTTTGTGAATCAAGCTTGCCAGGGTTGAGTCTACTAGCTAAAACTTTTGACTAATTGATAATTTTATGCTTTTCGCCGCTTCTACTAATCGCATTTGTTGAATATTGTTGTTGTTTTTATTTTGTTATCTTTGTTATTTAGTTTTAACAATCAATAAACGACTTTCAATTTTCATTTTATCTAATTCTTATTATAACAAAAACTTAAATGTGATGATAACATGGATCTCTTTTCACGTGACGAAGCCATATATCTACTCAAGCCCAGATCCACCCCAATAAATCGGATCACATATAAATTATCCACCCCATGTGACAAAGCCCCATTACAACATTATTTCTTCTTTGTTCTCAGTCCCTGCTAAAAAACCCAACCCTACAATGGAAAATATATCTAAAATCTTGTCCAAACATTGTGCAAAGACACACAAAATCTCAGTCACCTCCCGACCCAAACACCTCAATCCATTGCAAAAATTATCCTTGTTCATACTTCTTCTTCTTCTCCCACTGCAAAATACCAAATTTCGCGCCTGTATTGGGGAACATAACTCAAACCAACTCATTAATGGAGTAAGGTAACTATATTTTTATACTAAAGATATAGTGATAATTACTACGAAAAGTCATAATTTATAAAACATAGTGAGTTTTTGAAGTAAGTTGTGAAGATGCTTTGTGAATGTATTTTGTGGGTGCTTATGAATTTTGAGAATTTATATGGGCTTTCTTGTAGTTTTCTATTTTTGGGGCAGCGTGATGCAATTTGGTTGTAAGTTCTCTTTGTGGTTATTTTCGTAATAAAATTGGCCTCATTAAAGGATCATTATATATTATATATGTTTATTAATGTTTTAGGTCCGCATAAAGATTTTTCTATAGATAACTCTTGAATTAGAATAAAAAATATGAATACTAAAAAATTGAGCAATAGAACACATGTTTGTCTTTTGCATATGTCAAATTCGATAGAAAAGTGTGTTTTTATTTGAAGACAAAAAAAAAAAAAAGGGACTTGAGATCACATTACTATCTTTGTTTCATCAACTTGATCTGTCATAACTTTTTCTATAGAAGTATTTTTAAAAGAAATTGATTTAAAGAACCATAAATGGGATCACAATTTTATTTGCAGGTACGATGATACCTTTTATATTTCTTGAATTCACTTTTGAACTTTTTAGATCAATGCCTATTGGTAATTATCGTTTTCTACATATTATAAATTATTATATCTCATAAGTTTTTGGTTTTTTATTTTAGGTAAAAATGTTTCTATGAGTATGCCAAATCAAAGGGGATAAACGTTGGTGAAACAGTTGTGCTCAAGGTGGTTGTTAATGTTGTCGTTCTATGGGTAATTTCATCAATTCTATGAATATTTAGATCTACGCCAAAAGTTGTGAACAGAGAAAAAGGAAGAATCTAATTTGTCGAGATCTGCTGCATTAGTTTGCTCTTCTATGATTCCTATAATGACAATGTTAGGCGCAAAGGAAAGAAGAAAAAGGGTCAGCTGTTTATTTGAAAAGATTATTGATGTTCCCGGTTGTCATCAAGCCATGGATTTTGGTCTAAAGACTCCTAATGCTCATCTATTTTAGGGATATTTACTCTGTGAAATTGTATACTAATTATAGGGTGGAGATTATGGATCTAATTTATGCTAGATTTAATGGAGTTTCTTGATTTTCGGTTTAGTTCAAAATATATGTATTCATTCTGTACTACGCTACAAAGGGATATTTCTATGGTTTGTGAATAATACAAGTCGTGTTTAAGCCGTCTGGGTTTTTAGTGCAAAAGCAATATTTTTTAGTAGCAAGGTGATAATATTTTTTCTAAATTACCGAAGTTTAATTTTCTATTGCATACGAAAAACTCTCATGTACATTATTTATGTGGCTAATTAATTTTGATGCCTATCAAACAAAGTGATGGATAAAACAACTCAGAAAATAAGAACATTATTGTCTCTCTTTTTTTCAATTAATACGACACTAAAAAATGTCACTTTTTCAATAAAATGTGTTACTTTTTCACCAAACATGTCACTTTGCGCAAAAGCGTAACTCGTACGTATTTTTACTATATCAAGTATTTTAATATAAGATTCACAAAAGTGTCACTCTTATATATTATAGGGGTTTTTCTTGCCCCCAATGTATGCTTTTTTTATGAACATTGTCATCTAAAGTATTTTTTGTTACACTTTACCCCCCGATGTACAAGAATTACCGACGTTACCCACTAACATTTATTTTAGACGAAATATCTCTTCTAGATTCTGCTGGCACGAAATTAGGAGGTAAAGTGAAAAAATCTATAGTTTTGGGGGCAAAGTGCGAAAATTTTATTATTTTGTAGGAAAATTAATATAATATAGATATTCAATTTTTCTGTAAAAGTACTGTGTTTTCAAACAAAGTAGAATTTCTATCTCATATATATATATATGGACACGATATCATTTATTCTTTTATTGATGATAATATAGTAATTAGTAATATTGTTAAAAAAAATATCATTAAAAATATTATATCTTATAATATAATCATATTTGCACCTGAACAAATATAATAAGGTTATTTTTGCACCATTTGCCTATGTAGTCCACATTTTTTATATTAAAAAAAACTAATATCGAATGAATCTTATTTCTCCTATCACATTAAAACATAACCGAAATATAATCTTATTTTATTTTTTCAAACATTGTATTTAATATTATATTAATTATGATTTTAGCCTAATTTACACACACACACACACACTTATATATATATATATATATATATATATATATATATATATAATTTTTTAATCATGTGTTTCATATTAAACAATATAAGAGATGTACTGACAACATTTATATTTGAAAAATTATAAATATTTATTGGAAATTTTACATTTAAATTTTTCTTGTTTCCTTTTCTTTGTCTTCGAGATATTTTTCACTCCAAATATTGAAGGAAAAAAAACAAAAAAAAAAGTGACTAAGTACTATATTAATCATCAATACGTAGTTTTATAAGATTGTGGATAAGACATATTTAAGGTATAATTTTTTTTTTTCTAACGAAGTCTTTTCACGATGTTACTAATTATTATTAGAAAATTTTCTACTTTTTTATATAAACATAAAACCTTTACATGAATATATATATATATATATATATATATATATATATATATATATATATATATTATATATAGTTTTAATTTGCAAAAATTATATGATTTTTCCACTTTACTCCGCAAAATATTCCACCGAAAATAAACTTTAGGGAGCATGTCGAAAATTCTTGTACATCAGTGGGGAAACTGGAAAAAAAATACTTTAAGGGTAATATGCAAAAATGCATACATTGGGGGGCAAATAATAATTTTTACTATATTATATTGTAATTCAGCATTTAACATCAGTGTGTATCTTTGGCAAAAATGTGTTCAAACGTTACCGAAAAGATAATCCAAGCTCCCCTTCATATATATATATATACAAACACTTGTATTAGGCCAGATTAACGGGTCATGACCCGTTAGGCCATCTGACCCAATACTATAATGTATTGGTTTTTGTACTGTAATGCATTGAGTTTTGTACTGTACAATATTTGTTTTTCATAAATCTCTGACCGTGCTACGATGTATTGGTTTTTTGTACTGTGATGTATTTATACTATGATGTATTTGTTTTTTATTATAATGTAATTTTTTTGCACTATAATGTATTGATATGAAATTCTTGCCTAACGGATGATACGTTAGTCCGTACTAACAAGAGTGTTTATATATATATATATATATAGGCAAACACTTGTTTTAGGCCAGATTAACGGGTTATGACCCGTTAGGCCATCTGACCCGATGTTATAATGTATTACTTTTTATAATGTTATGTATTAGTTTTTGTACTCCAAAGTATTAGTTTTTCATAAATTTCTAACCCGTATTATGATGTATTAGTTTTTGTACTATGATTTATTGATACTGTGATGTATTGATTTTTTATTATAATGTATTGGATTTTTGCACTACAATGTATTGGTATGAGATTTTGGCCTAACGGATGATCCGTTAGTCCGGCCTAACAAGAGTGTTGCCCATATATATATTTATGGGTGGGTTAAAATGGGAACCATGTCATTACATGTGAACCTACGAACTAGTGTTTTTATTATATACCAGCAGTGTTTTATTTTACAATCACAGTGCTTTATTGATATTTTAGTTATATACACCAGCTGTGTTTTTATTATACAATCCTAATAATTTTAATCAAATAAAGAAATACACAAAAAAATCTGATCCATCCATTTAATTAGATTTAAGACCCATAATTGACCCTAGGTTCACATATAAGGACATGGTTCTCATTTGAACCTAATCACACACACACACACACACACACACACACACACACACACACACATATATATATATATTCAAGACATTCAAATTTGTTTATTCAGCATAAAACCAAATTAAAAAAAAAAAAACAAAAAAAAAACATATAGATCTATACTAAAAAAAATGATTATAACAACTACAATAAAAGAGTAAGTCTCCTGTGTGAAGGCCGCACTAATCGCTTTCCATGTGACGGAGCTTGAACTCGTCCCATACCAAGGTATTATCCATCAAAAATAGATCCATATAATATAAAAATGAAAAATGAAATAATATGTCGTGCAAAAATCAATCGTTCCATCTCTTTTCTCGTTGAAAATCCTAATAGATCTCTTGTTCCAAGAACGCTAAATCCCAGGTTAGGATTGGTCCCTAGGTTCACCAAACCCAATCATATATATATAATATATATATATATATATATAATATATA
>BMAC01000204.1:948852-976386 GCA_014905375.1 Phtheirospermum japonicum | reverse complement strand
AAAAAAAAAAAAAACTTGCTTTTTCCTGCGTGTTGATGATTTCATGTGTTTTATGAGTTCGAACACCTATGTTAAAAGTTGTGACTATCGTTACAAACTCAGTCTAAAGATTCTAAGACTTTGAGTGATGAAGATGTCTCAACTGTTAAGGAAATTCACTCGTACGAACAAATGAGGACCAAAAAAGCCTTGATTTTGGATTTTGCTTGAGTCATATTCTTGTTCGTCATCTTCACTCTATGTTGCCTTGAGTGATTTTGTTTCTTTTGAACTGTTGGATATTCGAAATGAGAATGTCAAAAACATTCGCATTCTCTAGACTAATCTTTCTCAACTTCATTTTCCATAGGATTGGAGTCACATATGAGTTAGAATTATTCTAAATTGGAACAAGCCTCTTTGAAGTGAATTTCTGTGTTGGTTTATCCTTCTTCATCATTAGAGAGAGAATTCTAGTTATCATGGAAAAAGTTTTTGCGAAATCTTCAACTTCATTTCCTTCATCTTCTTGGCATTGCGTCTCCTGTTGATTTATCTCGGCTTTGAAGGTTATACTTTTGATCTTTTATTTCATTGAGTTGTAAGTATTATTCAATTCATAAATTCAGAGTTCCTCCATGAGTTCATTTACCTTCATCTTAGTCATATTTCTCAAATTCTCAAAGGCTGTGGCTTTCGTTTTAAACCTTTCTGCAAGAGATTTCAGGATCTTTTGGACTTGTATGGTTTCTAAAATAGATTAACCAAGTGTGAAACATTGAGTTATTATATCACAAAAGCGAGCATAATATGCTTCAAGGTTTTCTTCCTCATTTATCCATAGATTATCAAATTGAGTTTGCAGTTGTTGGACCTTTGTGGATCTTATGAAAGCATATGCTTCAAGTTGTTACTGCAGTGTGTTCCATGTATCTTGTGCCCCAGTTCACTTCTATATCATCTTATGTTGGTTTTGGTCAACCGCCTTAAATATGTAATAGTGCATTTTCTAGTTGGCTTCATATGCCCTTTTTTCCGCATCATCCCACGAGGTTTCTGGTTTATCAGTGGCATAACCTTTCTCAGATTTGACTTTACGCCATGTCCATCCTTGCCAATGGTTATCCAGCATTGCAATCCTTGGGAGTGAAGGAACACTCTCATCATAATTTTCCAAGTAAAGTAGTTTGAACCATCCACGAATGGTGGTCGAGATATAGAGCTTGCTTCTCGCTGACTCGTTCTAATTGTTCGCTTTAGATCAACCTGAAAATACAGTAACTTGCGTTGATACTAGTTGTAAGATTAAAACTAAGCACATATAGGTAGAACAATGTACTTAAGCACCAACTAAAATGAACACAATACAATCAACAGGGAAAGAATCCCTCTTTCCAGCTGGGTTTTATTAGTTAACACACATACATCATACAAGTACACATAGAAAAACCATTCACATGTTAACCTACTTGTACATTTTATTTAATTAATACCTACAACAACCTCCCGTTGGTCGAACAGTAAGTTATACTCCTTCCACTTTACTCGAACAACTCCTTACACTCCCTTCAATTTGCTGTTACAACTCTCCATTGATTAATCCACTGACTTTATTATTTTACAAAAAGTTCAACTTGCTTGAATAACAATCTCAAGCAACTATAAACTAGTGTGAAACCTCTCTCTCTCTTTTTCTCTCTAAAAAAGTGTCATTTAAATTCATTAAAAAAAGACTATTTAAAATCCTAGAGAGTTGATATTTTGTAAGTAAAAGATCTTCAAATATATTTCTTTAACTTAAATGGTTGACTTGGGCTTCTTTCCTTAACTTGTTTGATTGATTGCATCGTTAATCGCCAAGATCTTCCTTCCTTAATTTCGTTTTTACTTGAGATCTTGCTAACTTGATAATTCAATTAGTATCAATTAATATCCTCGAACATGAATATATAATCCATACAAGAGCAAAATCCTAATAAATTGGTTGTCAGTAAAATCAGGATATATAAAAAAGTGAGATATTGGTATAATGCATCAGGACACAATAAATAACTTGCTTGTGATCAATTATATCAATTTCTATATTCTCATGTTAATTTTATAGGCTGAGCCCGAGCACAGTTAAACCCAGATGTATTTTCCATTTTTCTCTTTTCTAATGAAAAGAAAACTAGGTTAACTAATATTAGAACCAAAATTATAAATCATAACAGAGTCTAATATTAAAAATTAGGTTAACCAAATATAGAATTTGGAGATTTACATACAATACGACTAGAGTTATCGTGGAACCTATTTATTACAGAGGCATATAAATCGAGAAATACCTTATATCATTGTTTTCGCACAAAAATACAGCTTACCCACTCATCAGATTTGATACTAAAGCATGAACAATAAACACGCAGCATTATGAAAACCACATGCAATTTGAAAATGAATATATGTCAGATGAGAAAATGAGCTATCTTAAAGTTCTTCAGATAACATCAACAAAATGTAACTGGATTAAAATGAGGGTGATCATAAGCACAATTAAAGAAATAGGTACCTACAAAGCACTTGTGCATCAACCCTAGATGAACCTTCAGTTTCTTTACCACATACAATGACACTAAGTACATCAACTGCATACCCAGGCCCCACCGAGTATCCAGGTCAGAATAAATGTCGAGTTTGGTCTAAAGGCGACCTCTTCTATGGGATTTTTGAGTTCTTATGGGTTAAAATGGTATTTATATTTATAAACAGCTCGACCGGGAGTGTTAAGTTTTATGGTTATGGTATGGGCCTCGGCAAACTAAGGGTATGGGATGGTTACTGGCCTATGGTTATTATGGTAACTTAACAAAATACAAGAATTTTAACCATTATGGTAACTTAGCATGAAGGAGAAATCCAAATTCTAAGTCGGTGGTTAATTATTGTATTGTAGTATGAATAGGAAATGAGAACCCTAGATTGGGAACATGTCTCTTGTCTATATAAAGAGGACATATGCGTCACTTCTATTCTAAGTTGATTTAATCCTACTTTTGAGCTCTCATTTTATCTTCACAAAAGAGTTCTGACTTAAATATCGGAGGGCCTACGTCGAGGCTGTCCGGCTTAGGTTTTATTTTGTAGGTTGCTCAGGTCGGCGGGAGTAGTTTGAAGATCAGCGACCTTATTCTTGGTGATCCAATATTTTTGGTTGCATCAAGTGGTGTTGTCTGTGGGAATACGAGGGACGTCGAGTCCTTGAGTGAAAGATGTGAGGATTTATCAAAGCAATCATGAAAGGGAGAAATAACATACCACAAGCTCTGAACTTCAGCTCGAAGGCGAGCAAAAATAAGAAAAAAGATCAAAAGGCACAAACTGAAGAAGATCAAACACCGCAGGGGAATACAAAAGAGAAACTGACCATGGAAACACCACCACCACAAAAGGAGAAGGTAGAAAGTACGAGAAAAGGGGATAAGAATAATTCCCCCGAGAAAATAAGGCAAAGGAAGTAGGGACTAAAGAATGGGACAAACTACCAAAGGGAAGGACTTATCTCGTTATTAAGGTCTGCTCCAAAGCTTGCTCTATGTTGTGCCAAGCGAGGAGGAGGTTACTGAAGAGAAGAAGGAAGAGTATAGGCCGGCGCCACTTACTTTAGCCTAAAAGAAATGCAGAGAGACGAAGAAAGCAACTTCAGAAAAGGTACTTGTCATTTGAGGAGGAGGAAGAAGAAGATGATGTCCAATTCTTAGATAGAAGGACACAAAGGAGGCATCAAAACAACATAAGACAAGAAGAAGAAGAAGAAGAAGAAGAAGAAGAAGAAGAAGAAGAAGAAGAAGAAGAAGAGATGGCACAAAAAAATGGAACTAAAGGAGACTCATAATAGTAATACCCATGTGAACTCAGAATCATTAGTCACTTCAATTGTAACCATGTACAAAGATAGAGCACAACTTGACCAGAGGCAAGATCTACTTGGAATCCCACCGGGAGGTTCCCGCAGGCACATGCAGGGGTACAACAAAGACAAGAGGGGCAAAGAAGACTAGAACAAGGGAGAATGACTGGAAATAATAGGAGGAGGATAAACATGATATCAGGTGGACCAAACAATGGGGACTCGAATAATGCGAGAAAATGATATGTGAAGATAGCTTGCCCAAGACCTTTTGAGGTTGCTTCCATTAATAGACGACCTCTACCCGCGGGACTATTTATTTGCTTTAATCTAGGAGAAAGGCGAGGTTTGCAGGTTGAACATAATGATGCACTAGTAATCCAAGCAGAGGTGGATGGATATGATGTAGAAAGGGTGTTCGTGGATAGTGGGAACTTGGTTAATATCCTATATTATGAATGCTTGGAACGGATGAACCTTAAGGTAAAGATAAAGCCCATAAAACACCAATATACGAGCGCAGGTCATCACAGAAGGAGAGGTGGTACTTCAAGTTGCTTGGGTAAGTGGCGACCTACGAGTGGAGAAGAAAGTAAAATCCTTCATAATCAAGGCTAACTCGGCCTATAACATCATATTAGGATGACCTGAACTCAGTGAGTTTTAAGAAGTCACCTCCACATACCACAAGAGTGTGGAATATTCGACAGGGGATAAGGTCGGTGAGGTAATATCGGATCAACAGGTCGCACGGTCTTGCTATTAAATAACTGTAAGGAAGGGAATGAGAGAAGGAAAATGAGAGTGAAGTAGTGGGATACAGGAGGGGATACTCAGCGCTAAAAATCTGAAGGAAGAGGATAATATGATCCGAACTCTTGAAGAACTTATGGAGATCGAGCCGGAAGATGGCAAGCAGGGGTACACAATAAGGATACATAGCCAGTTGTCAGATGGTGAGTTTCCAAGTGTAGTTCTTGAGTTCACACAGCATCACCTAAATGCAGATTAGGATACGAGACCTGTACAGCAAAAAAGGAAACATTTTGGGGCAGAGTTAGACAAAGTAATAGAAGTGGAGGTACAAAAGCTACTGAAAGCAGGACATATCCGGGAGATCCAATTCCCAGAGTATCTGTCTAACATAGTTATGATACCAAAGCCAGGGAGTAAGTGGATGATGTGTGTCAATTTTCGCGAGCTGAAAAAAACATGTCCAAATGATCATTACCCGTTGACACGCATTGAAGAACTGATGGATTCAACTTCGGGATGCAAGATGATGAGCATGATGGATGCATCTCAGGGATACCATCATATCCTCCTGGCGAAGGAAGACCAACCTAAAGTGAGCTTTGTCACCTTGATGGGTATGTATTTTTTGTTTTCATGCCATTTGGATTGAAAAATGGAGGGGTGACCTATCAAAGGTTGTTGGACAAGATTTTAAAGACTTGTTAGGATCAATCATGGAGGTCTATGTAGATGATATGTTGGTAAAAATCAAGAAGGCAGAGTCTCACGTGGAAGATTTGAAGAAGGCCTTTATCATATTAAGGCAGTATGGGATGAGGCTAAATCCCCAAAAGTGTTCCTTTAGGGTTCGATCGGGGAAGTTCTTGGGATATATGGTGACATAAAGAGGCATCGAGGTAAACCCAAACAAGATGTGAGCTATGATGGAGATGCCCCACACTCAAACGGTTAGAGACATACATGCAATTACAGGCCACATAGCAGGGCTCAAACGATTCATATCTAGGTCAGTTGGCAAAAGGATCTAAGTTTGAATGGACAAAAGAAGAAGCAGAGGCCTTTGAAAACCTCAAGAAACACTTAGCCGAAATTCTACTATTGACGAAGCCTATGACAGGAGAAGATCTGATCCTTTACATATCAGTTGGGAAGGTCGCAGTAAGCTGGATATTTATTAGAGAGGTGGCTGGTAATAAGAGACCAATTTATTACATAAGCAGGATGTTGAGAGGGCCAGAAAAAAATTATTCAGAGTTGGAGAAAGAGGGATTTACATTGATCTACCCAGCGAGGAAGCTACGACCTTATTTTCTGGGTCATCGGGTTAAGGTGGGGACCAATTTTGCACTTAAGCAGGTACTAAGTAGACCAAACGTATCTAGGAGATTGGTAGTGGGTAGTGGAGCTCAGCAAGTACGACATGGTATATGATCCAAGGACGGCAATTAAGGCACAGGTGCTAGCTAATTTTTTGCAGGAGATGGCGCGTTCTGAAGAAGAGGGGGATGGGCATAGCATGGTTATTTCATGTAGATAGGATGACCATGGCAAGTGGCGCGGGGCTAAGAGTTCCCCATAATTAGAAAACTTAGATTTTGCAGTGAATTTGGGGTTCATAGCTTCAAACCATGAAGCTGAATATGAGGCATTAATGCAAGAAATTAAAATGACAGGTGACTTGGGGGTAAGGCACTGAAAGGCGTATACAGGCTCTAAGTTGGTAGCTCACCAATATGATGGGTCTTTTGAAGCACGGGAAGAACGCATGCAAGAATATTTGGGGAGACTTAAGCAAGGGGTGGCTTAGTTAGAGGAATTCAGGCTAGATCATCTACCGCGAGCAGAAAATACAAGGGTGGATTAGCTCACTAAGATGGCAGGTACCTTGGGGGATTTCCGAACAAAGACTGTCATGTTGATGGAGCTACCTAATAGTAGTTTGGATCAAGGAAAAGATGTAATGGAGATAGAGGAAACAAAGATTGGTGAACATCAATCAATGAGGTCTTTAAAAAAGCAGTAGAGGGTAATACGCAATTATCCACTAAGGAGGCTAAGATAGAAGCTCGGTTTTGCTTAATGAATAGGCACTTGTACAAGAGGTCACACTTCGGGCCATACCTGAAGTGTTTGTCACCGGAGGAAGGGTTATGATTATTATTAGAAATACATGAAGGTTACTTTGGGGACCATGCAAAGAGTAAGGCATTTGTCAGAATGGCCTTACGAGCTAGATTCTTTTGGCCGGGAATGAAGGGGATGGTCAGTGAGCTCGTGATTACTTGTAATAAATGCCAGATGCATGCACCAATAACCCATGTGCCGACAGAATATATGATGGTGATGAGCTCGCCCTGCACATTTGCACAATGGGGGATGGATATTACAAGACCATTGCCAAGAACACCTTGTAAGAAGATGCACCTAGTGGTCGCGGTGGACTACTTCACAAAGTGGGTGGAGGCCGAGGCTATGACCAACATAGCCGAGAAGACTATAATGGATTTTATCTTTAACAATATTTTTTGTAGGTATGGCGTATCACGAGTGCTGATCTCAGACAATGATGCACAATTTAATGGGCGCATGATGTAGGAATGGTGCAAGACGATGGGGATGAATCAAAGATTTTCTTCAGTGGCACATCCCCAGGCTAATGGAAAATTCGAGGTTACTAATACAATTATAGTGCAGGGTACTGAATTAAGGCTGGAAAAAATAAGGGGATTATGGCTTGAAGAACTTTCATCAGTTTTATGGGCTTATCGAACAACCCCACGAACTACCACAAGGGAGTCAATATTTAGCCTAGTTTATGGCATGGAAGCTGTTATTTTATTAGAAATAGCAGGGGGATCACACCGCCTAGCTACTTTGAACCCAGAAGAAAATGAGAGATTAGTTAGAGGAGCTTTGGAGGTAATTGATGAGATAACAGTTAAAGCGTTAGCAAGGGTTGAGAGATACAAGCAAAGAATCCAAGCAACCACTACTGCAAAAACAGCATTTCACGGCGCCTCATCCACGGCGGTTTCAGCAAAACTGCCATTAAATATGTTTTTACGGCGATTTTCCAGAAAAACGATGTTAAATCTATCATTTAACGGTGGTTCCCTTAAAACTGCCGTAGAATCCTACTAATTAACGTCGGTTCTTAAGGAACCGTCGTGAATTAATGAGTATTTTATGGTGGTTTTTAGTGAACCGACGTAAAAAGGTTATTTTACGGCGGTTCCTAAAAACCAAAGTAAAAACTAACACATTTTACGACGGTTGTTAGTGAACGACGTAAAATGATTTAGTTTTCACGTCGGTTTTTAATGAACCGCCGTGAGATGTATAAGTAAATACAAGTCCAAGAAATGAGCCCAACTAAATAAGGGCCTAAGTAATACGGATCTAACAGTTCATGTATAAACTAAATTCTAATCTAACGGTACAAAACATAGACAACTCAGCAATCTATGTAACTAAATACAACCAATAAGAACAAACCCAATCCAAAAATAGCCCCCTTTTCTTTCTGCGTAAATCTGGTAAACCCTCACCCATAATTTTTCACCAAATTTCAATCACCAAATAAGCTCATCGTATCTACCGAAATCCCATCGTAATCTCTCGAATCAAAGCTCAGAAACTGCTTCAAAGCGGCCAAAATTAGGCCCGAGGCAGTGCAGGAGCTAACGGGAAGGTCCGTAGAGGGATTGCCTCTGGAAGGCTTTGATTACGATTCAATTTTGGGGCAATGCTTCGAGATGCCGGTGAGGTATGTGCAGATTCCGTTCGGGGTCGCGGGGCTATTTTTGTTGAACGGCTGTGAGTATTCGGTGCCCATGGACACCACGGAAGGGTGTTTGGTGGAGAGTACTATTATCTTTATGGTTTTTTATTTCCTTTTTTCAGAATTCATCATCTTGGAATTTCTGTAACTATACATTATTCTGTATATTTCTTAATTTTATTTTTCATTAAGGAAAAGTACACTTCAAACGATTACAGTTGGTTTAGATTTATATTTTTCAATATGATTTGCTTGTATTGTTATAATTCTATGTTTTGGTGACTGGAGATTTTAGGATAATGATTCGTTTGTGCAGAATAGAATGGTGATATGGCTTGGCTTTGGCCGCACTTCTGGTTTTGCTATTCAATATTTGGGGTGGAAAATCAGGTCCAGAGCCATTAGAGATATCAATGGAATTCCTACGTAAGTTCAATTACTTGATTGTATGGTTATCATTCCTGTTCTTAGTCTTTAATTCCCAGTTTCTGATTGGGGCGCTGCTTTCGATGATTTGTTGAGTGCTTCTGATATTGGATTAAAATTAAAAAAGGAAAAGTGATGGCAGTATATTATGAACAATGGTATTATATTATCTTTCTATTTTATGTATAGTTAATGGCTTTAACCATGGATTGGTCGGTAATAGTCTAACTAAATAGGATAATTAGCTTAGTTGTTGAGCCGAACTTTTGTGTTCATTTCAAAATTAAAATCCAGTTAAACAGTGCGCGTCTACTTTTGAAAGGGTTTTAGTTCGCCCGCAAGAGAACGGGGTCACTTGTAGACTTGGCAAGTTAACTCAAGTCGATCTCTCGAGGAAGACTAATCGGAAGTTATTTTTGTGTTTGTTTTTACGAACGAGAAAATAACAAAATACTATGCTAAACACGCGGACAAAGGGTTTTGGTAATAACTAGAACTAAGAAATAAGATTTATACTACGAGCAATTTAAAACTAATCTTGCAAAGATAATAACTAAAACGAAGAAATAAGATTTATACTACGAGCAATTTAAAACTAATCTTGCAAAGAGAGCGTCAATCTCTATGCAAGAACTTAACTAAGTTTATAAAAGTTTTAACAACGAATTCTAAAATGAAATTGAAAACCTTTTTAAATGATTAATAAAACGGGGGTCTAGGGCCTTGGAATCGTCTCCACGACCACTTGGGCATTTTATCGGACGCTTAGTCTACGAGTTGAGGTTGTCAATCCCAACGTAAAATACACCTTAGGGGCCCCAACTATGTTGGGGCCCCTAAGGTGTATTTTGAGCGGCTGGGGTGAGGAGATTAAACAAGAAACAGAGACTGGATTGAGTGATTTTCTCACTTGTCTGATCACTTACTTTCCGGGGTGGTAATTAAAGTAGCATTCTAAGATTAATCTGTTAATCAGATTCTTCACAGACAATAATGTTAAGAGTAAGAGAGTAAGATCTTTAGTGTTTTATAGGATGGAGGATCCGAAGGCAATGAAATTGTTCTGGGTTAAAGTATTATACCGTCCTCGAGTTCATCGGATGAGGTATTCGTGAGAGCCTTTTTTCTTGTTTAAAAAATCTTCCAGGTAGCACATAACCAAGTTCGTTCAGCTACGATTTTATCAATCGCATACATAAAAAGATACAAATTAAACACACTACATTTCCAAGCGATGAGTCTAAACGATTCAAGCACTAGACCCGTAAATTMTAATTAGCAATCATCAACAAATCTAATATCACAAACCCAATCATAACATCCAATTCACGGTAATAAAAATCAACTAGTTAACCAAAACAATTCTTCACCAAATAATTCAAACATAAACGATTCAAACTAAAAATCCAAACACAATATGCAAACATAATATCCAAACAAGATTACTGAAAATCAAAATGAACCAATGAGAACAAAGTTTAGAGTGTACGGAATTGAAATGTTTGCGAGGACTATCTCCAGCTATTCCGGAGGGATTATCGTCTACGAGTCGAGTCTTGGAAGCTGTTACGGACTTCCGAGAAGCTGCGACCGCCGTGGTAACTACCAAATCTATTCCACTGCAACTGGTTTCCGTGGGGCTTTGAGGCGATGGGTCGGAGTTGTCAATTCCGAGCGTGTCCTCGTGGGAGGTCTTCGTTCCTTCTATCCGGGTAGGTTCTGATCTTTAAAAGAGAGATAAGATGAAAAACGATTCAAGAACGCCCATGGGTTGTCATCCCCAAGAGGTTCGAGAATGTCTTCCCGTCTTAGTTTGTCACGAACCGGACAGGGGATTATTCGTCTATGGATGGTGTTTTTTCGGTTCCCTGAATGTTGATGAGTTCTTGGCCTTTTGTAACCGTCAAAAACCCTTCCGTAACTGAAAATCTCCACAAAATCCGAGTTTGTAACGCTTATATCCGATCAGATGGACTCCCAGTCCGATCGGAGGGATCTTTCTGCCAGAGTTTCTAACACTGGGTTTCGACACTGGGTAACCCAGTGTGGATGACAGACCCAGTGTCAGTTGTAATATACCAAATCAGGGCCCAATTTCTTTGAAACTCCACTCGCGGGCCCACACTCGTCCACCTTAACACCGAAAAACTTCAAAACACCTAAAATAAACATAAAATGTGGTAAAATAAGTCAGAGATACATAATTACAAAAATATGCTCAATCAATCCAACTTATACCCAAAATTAACGACAAACCTAACTAAAACACTAGCCAAAAATACCAAAAATCATGACAAATGCTTGCAAGTCAGTTGTTTTGATTCTTGAACGAAATCATTCTATTATGGAGCTTGCACAATAGTTTTTTGTTATGTTATTTTCTCATTTTTACTCCCTTTCTCTCCTTACTTTCAACGAGGTTTTTCGCAGCTCAGGGGACTTTTTCTCTTGAAACTCATAGTTATTTTTCCCCAATTTATATCTAGGGTCTAGAATCCGATACGAGCTTGTTGGCCAATTCATGAGGTTTTTCGATGCAATTTCTTTTATTCAAGATTCTTGAATTTTGGTTTTATTAATTGATGTACGTTTTTCTTTTCCTTTTCCCTTTAATGGATGGTTAGTGGCAGAGGTGAAATCTGATGGTGATAGATGGACGAGTCAGCATTCATCGATTTAAAGGTCAATTTGTCGTCGTCTGAGTTTTCGGGTGCGAGGATGAGCTGTGGCTTTTATCATGGTGAGTTTGGGGGCAGTTTTGCAAATATGAGAAGTAGTGGGGTTTTGGGGAATATGGGTTCTTCTTGCAGGGTTGTTGTGAATGAGAGTGGGATGAAAAGGGGTGGCAAAAACCACAAGGTTTGGAAATGGATCTTTAAGAAAAATAATTAAAGAATATCTTGAAATTTATGATGAATTTCAATGTGTTTTTAGTAAGATATATGATAATAGTTTCAGTTTGATTAGTAAATAGAAACTTTTTCTGTTGTCTTTTTTTTTTAATTGTTTAGAGATATCGTGGATGTATGTAGTGTTAAGCATTTCTCTGTTTTACAGTAGTGAAATTTTAATTTTAATAAATACTATCAGTTTTCTGAATCATGATCATGGGTTTGTATTCAAGAACTGAATTGATGTTTTTATTAGTTATTTATGTTCATATAATGTGTATAACTTGGTTGGAATAGCAGTACTAATTAGCTTCAGATGTTTTCTTGATTAATATGTATATTTTGGTGCACTTCTTTTATTTCTTTTTTTAAAAAAAAAATTCTACTTTCTATAAGGTAATTTTCTAAAACTGTCGTTAAATGTCCGTTCTGGAAAATTGATTTTCTAGAAGGTATTTTTTTAAAGAACCGCCGTAAAATGAACGTGCTTGAAGAGCTGTCATCAGTTTTATGGGCTTATCGAACTACCACAGGGGAGTCACCATTTAGCCTAGTTTATGGCATGTAAGCGGTTATTTTGTTAGAAATAGCAAGGGGATCACATCGCCTAGCTACTTTCAACCCAGAAGAGAATGAGAGATTAGTTAGAGGAGCTTTGGAGGTAATTGATGAGATAACATTTAAAGCGATAGCAAGAGTTGAGAGATACAAGAAAAGAATCCAAGCAAACATATAATCCAAAGTTTAAAATAAGACAATTCCAGGTTGGTGACCTAGTATGAAGACGGGCCGATGCGATATACAATATTGGGAAGCTGGAACCTAACTGGGTAGGACCCTTCAAGGTGATCAAATTACTAAAAGGGGAGCATATGTGCTGGAGAACGATGAAGGTAAGGCGGTTCCAAGGAGCTAGAACATCTATCATTTAAAGAAATATTAATGCCTAGCTGGAAGGAAGGTATGTGACATAGTAGTAATTATGGTTATATATTACTTAGCCTGATGCTTATTTAGGTGGAGGGGGTTAGTAAAGAAGTTATGGAACTATGGTTTTATGGTTCTATGGTTTTTATGGTTATGGGCCGACGCTTATTTAGGTCGGCGATGGTTTTATGTTCTATGGCTTTTGTGGTTATGGGCTGATGCTTGTTTAGGTTGGCAATGGGCTTTATGGTTGTATGGTCTTATGGTTATGGGCTGACGCTTGTTTAGGTTGGCGATGGTTTTATGGCTTTTATGGTTATGGGCTGGCGCTTGTTTAGGTCGGTGATGAGTTTTATGGTTGTATGGATTTTATGGTTATGGGCTGATGCTTGTTTAGGTCGGCGATGGTTTAATGGTTATATGGTTTTTATATTTATGGGCCGACGCTTGTTTAGTTCGGCGATGGTTTTATGGTTTTTATGGTTGTGGGCTGACACTTGTTTAGGTCGGTGATGGTTTTATGGTTCTATGATTTTTTTGGTTATGGGCTAACGATTGTTTAGGTACGCAATAGTTTATGGTTCTATGAATAAATAGGTGGACGCTTTGTTAAGGTCAGCAAGGATTTGTGGTTAATGGTTAAGGGTCGATGCTTAAGTGATATTTCATGGATTGTGGTTTTATGATTTAAGGGTTTACAGTTTTTAACCCAATGCTTGTTCAGGGTTATGATTGGTGGCCTATTTACTTTATGGTTAATAGTTACAAATTTATGAGGGGTTTAATGTTCGCATGTTTTATACTTGTGGAAAGTTGATGGTTACAGGTTTTTTATTTAAGAAAGGTAAGTGGTCGCAGGTTTTATACTTGTGAAAAGTTAATGGTCGCAGGTTTTATACTTGTGAAGGGTTAATGGTTTCAGATTTTGTTCTTGTGAAAGCTAAAATTATTTTAGCAAGGAAAATACATTAAAAGAGAGTTCAAAGTTTCAAAAATCTACAAAATACATTAGGGAGCAGCTGGGGGAGCTTGGGAGACAAGCTCATCCAATAGAACGTCGAGTTCGGTGCTCAGTCTGGCAGAGATAATTGTCTGAGTTGCACACTTATCCCACCAAACAGCTTTCTTGGGCTGGTTGAGGTCTCCCACTTCGCGAGCATGACCCTCCTCGACTCCTCGAGCATGCACCTCTTTATCCTTCTCTTGCAGCTCAACATGAAGATCTTCTAACTCCAACTGGTGACACTCTTTGATGTTGTGGAGTTCAGCTTCAGATAGAGCAATTTTAGAGTTTGCCATCTCGAGTTGGCATCACAAGGTGTTCAGCTCCTCTTCCCGAGCTTTTATTTGTCGTTGAGTCTCATCTAGCTCACCTTGAGTCAGAGAGAGCTACTCGGTCTGCTTGTTTGCTTATGCCGCCAGCTCACTAGCCATCTTTTTCCACTTATCTAATGACATCTTCTCGCTGTTAACAGATAACAGGTGTATGGACGGAGAAGCAAGGATAAGTTCCATCTGCATCCGGATAAACACAAGTTAGAAATTTATTAAGTGTAAGTTAGTAAAGGAGTCTTTGGATAAGATTATTGCTCATATAAAGTATTAAGATATCGAGACCACCTGGTCATGGATGTGAGGGTCGACAAAATCTTTTTATCTGGCGTCAGTACCCGACCTTGGAGCAATGGTTGAAACTGCTCCATCTTATCCTAATTCAGGAGGCCGTCGGACAGAAGTGGGGAAGCTGAGCTTCATGTCCCTTGGGTGCGTCGGCGTTTCGGAGGAGGAGGAGATGTAGGTCACGGATCAGCAGGGGCAACCTCATGCTTAGAGACGGTAGAAGATGATTAGGCCCGAGATCGACCACGGATGGTCTTCCTTTTCTTGCCCCTACCCGTTGCAGCTCTACTAAGCCAATGGTCATCAGTGGTGTCGCTGACCTCGACTGTCTAAATCTCTACTGCAGGTGCGACCTCCACTTCCTTCTTGGCATTTACATTTGGGGCCGCAGCTGTCTCGGCATGAGTAAAGTCATGTTGTTGGATATTCTCAACCTCCTTTAGGTTGGAAGAGCTGGCGAACACAAGTTTCTCTGCAAGAAAAAAAGAAGTGGTTAGTATCAGTTATAATATAAGGTTGAGAGTCAAAGACCTAGGGGATGTTGACGTACCAAACTCATATTTTGTCATCTGTTCAAGAGGTCGGCGGCTGAGACCTAGAAAGGTGTACACCCTTTTAGTCTTGGTAAGTTTTACCACGTCGCAAGGGCATTTGAAGAGGGGTTTTTGATGAGTTGAAGATGGGTTCTTTTTTTTCAATTATAGGCTCTTGAGGAGGGGTTACCTCCTGCCATTGGGTTAGAAAAGTCCAATGCGTGGAGGTGCAAAGAAAAAAGAATTTAGCTCGCTGAATTTTGGAGGAAGGTTTTACAAGAAAGCAAGCTCCATTGCGGGAAGAGAGGTATAAAGTGCCTTTTTGATTTTTTAACTGGTAGCAGAAGAAGAAAAAGTCTACGTCCGTATCCACCTTATACAATATGCATAAGATGAGATAGCCAGTGATGAGACGGATATGAGCAATTTGGAGGAGGGGGGCTTTATACTTTACAGGCAAAACGACCATAAAAGGATGCATAGAGAATCTAATCCTTGCAGCAATATGGTGTTCAAAGACACTACTCTTGCAGTGAAACAATTTTGTGTAAAGTCAAGTAAAATGATATGTAATGCTACGGATCATCAACAGATTCCTTTTTTGAAAAGGAAAACGCCATTTTACGTTCCGCTTGCAGCCACAACCTAACTTGCACCCAAGAGTTTTCTACGGTAACCTTAGTGCTCTGAAGTAGAGGAGGTAGGTCGGCATGAGAAGAGGGGGGAACGATGGTTACGGGGTTCTACGGGGAACTTGCACCTCTCCATAATTCAGATGCAACGGCTACACATCATTAAATTTAATAAACCATGAAAGGTGTAATGAGCATTGGCAATAAATTGGCACAAATCAACCACTACCACTCAAGTACCAACTTAGAATTTAGGGTGGAGAAGTATTGGTAATAACATTTCGTTTAACATAATTTAGATATCTAATTGCAAACACAAATCACAACCATGAAATTCATAAACAATATTCGTACAAGTCTTTCACATCAAAGACAGCATCTTAGAAAATATAGTAATACAGACAAATTAAACTATAGGGAAATAAAAAAAGGATCAGCCGTCCCATTATTACAAACAGAAGAAACATTTTCTACTGATATCAACCAACAATGGGTCCCAATGCTGCATAGAATGCTTAAAGAATTAATTGTACCTCAAAAAATCAAGAAAACCGAAACAAAAATCCTAAAAACAATGTGATCAATAAAGAACATGGCAGATAAGCGTATCCCTTGCCTTGGCAAAGCTAGAAAATGCCCACTGAAGATAAGAGCCACAAATATACCAAACCTTTCAACTTCCCAAAGATCCAAGTCAAGAAAAGAGCTAATCAAAAGTGTGCCAAACTGTATACTAGAATCCACGCAAGCTGGACAGAAGCGAAAAGGATGGTTAGTTTGCAGAGAAATTCAAAAAACAAACGGAAATAAATGATAGATTGGGAGACAGATTATGCAAAACATACCAGAAAAAGAGATACCGAGGCAAATAGTCCTTCTTGAAGAAGGGCTCCATGACCTCCGAACTCGTCTTCGTCAATTTTAAGCAAAAGAGCATAGTAGCCATAAATAATCCCAGAGGAGAACACCACAAACCTGAAAATCAAACGCCAGAGCCAAGAACGATCACATGAAGGCTTTTACAATCAAAGTGAATGAAAAACAGAAGCATTATATAAAAAAATAGCTGATCGGGTGGACATTGCCTTGACTCATGATAATACCAGGCAACATCAATTTATCATTGGAAAAAAATCCTATTTTCATCAGTAAGTTGTTGCAATTCGCAACATAGCCAGAGTTTGGAAAGAAATCCTATCTTCATGGTTTTGAGTTTGGTCAATCGATCCTATGCATAACGCAAGTTTTCTTAATCATCCCCAGTCCTTGTATTATATGGTTTCAATTGACAATTAATATTTACCCTCCCATGTCGATGAAAAACCATGAGTGCTTATGTCCGTGCAGTGCTTAAGGGTCACTAATGTTAATCAAAGAGAACCAAGCAGATCTTCGTATTCCAGCAGTGGGAAGTGCTCTAGCTTATTCCTTCTGCAAACACTATGAGCTATTGACAGGTGCACAGCACCTTTGACAACTTGATGATTAGATGTTAGTTGTATTTAATAAAAGTAATGATATTCATGGAAACTAGTTCAGACGAGGAATTTGAAGAACTTAAGCATGTACAAGTGTAACTATAAACGTCTTCCCAACCTAGCCTGATCAGGTTTTACACAATTCGGTAGGTCTTAATTTTCTAATAAAAGAAACAAATAAAATATTAAAACGGACATCGGATTAACCACGCAATTTACATTGTGGACCTAGGTCCCTGTTGCTATATGGACCTGGACTAGAACATAATGAATACATAATAAACAAATAATGAATATGAAGATGATGAATACCAACTTCATATTTATGTTTTTGTTAAATATCTTGTGTTAGTCGATATTCGTTATTTACTATGTTGCATGGATACTGATACGGCGAATTTTGAAACTATAGGACATGATTCGGCTAGGATACGGTAATTGTTAAAATACACATAAAAATATTTTTTATAAATTCACATGAATTTAGTATGAAAAAATAAAAAATTCTAAAGATAAAATGCTATATTCATTTTTCATACATATTAATTAGCCCATATAAGTTTGCATACCCTAAAAAAATCAGCCCATAATCAATAAAATAACTGATGCGCACTATCTGCCGGTGAGCTTAACTGTTGTCTGCCGCCGAAAAAGGACATGGAACCTCTGCTGTTGGCGAGCAAGAGATATCAAGGGGCAGTGCGAACAGACAGAGTGGAGAGAGGCGGAAACTAGGTTTTCAATTAGGCAGATTTTCAAAATTTTGGAGAGGAAGAGAGCTCTTGGTAAGGGTGAAAAAAAAAACACTGAGTTAAAACAAATGGAGTACTACTCGATAAGGGTGCAAAAGGACTACAAGCCCGATTGAATCAAACACTGACAGAAGCATAAAACTGAAGAAGTCAAATTTGGAAAAAAATATTTAGTATGAGCATAACTTATCTGCAATGTTTTAAATTCAAACTGAAACTCCTTGACACATGTAAAATCTATCTAACAATTTACGGAAGATAGGGAATACTTTGGTAATCTAAATCACATTTTAAAATTAAAAGAAGCAAAGTTCAATTAAACCACAGATGCTGGTCAAATTGCGTGTCCAAAATAAAAATGTTGATCACTTACACTAGAAGATTTGTTTAACGAATTTACAAATTTAGCCAATTATACAGTAAAATACTCATCTCAACAGCCTTTTTGGGTGTCAAATTTATGAACTTATCTCCAGACCCACATCAGCTTCTACGCTACATATAACGTACGGAAAGACCAGAAACATTAACTTCAGACAAAAATGAGATTCCAAGAAGCTATAACTTACAAAAGAAACCAGATACCCCCAACTAAAGGAATTGAACCCCATAGTAATCCACACACAAGGGCCAATGCTTGTCTAATCCAATGAAGTACATCCCCTAGCTGATCCTGCAACAAATAGAACAATAATAATTAGTCATTTCACATGGATTACACTGTTCAAGCAAACAAGTTTCCAGTAAACTTTGCAATTGAATGTATCCCATACTATATATGGAAATTACCAAAATTTTCTCACCATACACATCAGTGTTATACAGACAAGTGAATCAATAACCATGAATATTCACGTTTATAAAAGGATCAGATAATTTCATTCATACTTTCCTAGGGGCTACGGCAGTCCTTAATACCACTAAGCATTCTTTTCACCTTTCTCCTTATCCAATATATGGGAAAAGTGTAATGTATATATTGATTGTGTGTATATTTGCAGATTCGGGGAAGGCTAAGAAACTCAACAGGGATAAGTATGAGAACCAGAGTTAAGACAACGACAGTGGAGATAAGTAAAAAAAAAAATTATATTTACCCAAAGGAAGGTCTCAGGTCAGCTCCCTTTTCCTTATTTTATTTCACATATAAGATCACTACTTGTGTAGTCACAAAAGTTACTGGTTAGATTAATTAAACCGACACTTTTTGGCTCCCTCTATGTCCAGAATTACGCAATTATATCTACCGACTACTCCAACTTTATCATCTCACTCTAGTTAAACTCATGCATAAAATTTGTATATATTTAAGGAATATTTCATATCAAACTATAGTATCACAACTACAAAATAAAATTAGCAAAGCAAAGAAAATAATCGTTCCTACCAACTGAGCTTAACTGAGAGATTAAACATATAAAAATCAGCTCTGTAACTCATAACTAAAAATAAATCAGAAATGAAAAACGTAAAGTCTGAAACCTTGTCCCAAGAAGCGTCAGGATCTAATAGCTTCGACAATTTAAACGGGGACAAGTGACCATCCTGATGTTGCTGCTGCTGCTGCAGTTGAAGACTCAATTTTACTAGTTTCCTTTCTCTCATCTGAAATTATCAATTAAAAACTGTTAGTTCCCTAAAAAAGGAATAAAATTCCTCAAAATTTAAACTATGAATAAATATTACAGTAACATGTAGGTCTGATTAAAAGGAACAGTAAATAGCACACGGGTATTCAAGATTGGAAGAGGGGAATAAGATGACTAATACTGACACGCCCCAAAGATAAAAGTAAAGTAAACAGCAGGACAACAACTCATAATAAAAGTCTAAGTCCACCATACAACCCCAAATAAGCAAATAACAGTACAGTACAGTACGCGAGCTAAGTGTGAATACTAATAAGTTATTACAGTGTTAGTCGTTCAATATATCCCAAGTACTACCAATATCCACATAAGTGATTCGAATATTATTACACAACCATAAATACATACACACACACACACACACACACACACATATATATATATATGCACACATATATGTATCAAAATAAGGTAGTGCCCCGAAGTTAAGTCATCTTCCAACTCCCTTGTTTCGGCACCTGAAGCTCTTTCTTTTTATCTTTTTGGAAAACATGGAATGAGATAAACGAGCTCAGTGGTGTATGGATGAAGATGGGGATAGAAAGTGCCTAATGTTAAATTACTTATCAAATGTAAAATATTAAATTTCTAAAAGTTTGCAAATGCAAGTGAATGCTAATGTCCAAATAGTAATTGAGCAAACACAAATATAAAATCATAATTTAACACTCCAAGATTTTGACAACTTGAACATATTCACGAGTTCACATATCCTACATATTAAATCCAAATCCACATGTCCAAAGACATAAGGTTGATGTGAGGATACACCCACCCCATCCGAGTTTACATGCCAAAAACGTAGATCCGGTGTGAAAATACACCGCACTCTACCCAACTTCACATATCCAATACACGTAGGGCTGATGCACGCACACTTACGTACTGTAACTGACAAAAGAGGTCCGATGTAATACATTGCCCCTTCTCCACCACGATCGATGGCTCAATGTCTTCTTAGCCATGGGCTTAAGCCCGAAGAACAACATATTCTGAAATATAACAAGTTCTACTACCCAAATCTCACCAACATCTCCAACCCAACCAGGACGTGGGAATGGGTCCACGAGTAGTTGAACCAAAAACCATAGGCGACTTGTTCAATTAATTGACCGAACTAGGGATGCGTAGCGTACCAACCCATTTAAGGATGCTCCTACCTGAACCCTACTATATTAATTATACCCATACCCACTCAAACCCTATAAAGAAATTACGCCTATTACCCAATACCCGTCCCAAATACATTTGTGATACCCTCATACTACATAAACCCGCCCAAAACCCATCTATTTATATAAAAACTTATGATGATACAAACATAAATATATACACACTTAATTGACTATGTAAATGTATACTCTTGGAAACATTAGCTATAATATAAAACTGCTAATATGTAAATTCTTAATAATAGTAACACTTAACTAAATCAAAAAGTAACACATAATTGCAAATACATCCAATAAATTCCCTATAAGCCATCCCTAGACCAAATTACTCGTGCCAAAATGAATCCTATGGTTCACATAACAAATTCACATTCACAAAGTAAAACAAAAGTGCAAATAACTGATTCCAAATTTATTAGAATATTTCATCAAATCAGCAAGATATTAACAAAAACACATAGGCGCATCAAACACAAGAATAACAAGAAGGTACAAAATTTCATTACAATACTAAAGGAAGTCTTTATATTCTACATAATTTCATTAACTTAACATGCATCACTTCATACGTAGTTAACAAATCATACACCAAAGCATATAACAAGTAAATGCATCAAAGCAAATAAGCATGCTTAAACTACAAGCAAAATACATGCCTAAATTCACAATATAATCACTCATTGAATGCAATGGCATTTTCTAAACAATTTAGGTTTCAAGGAAATTTTACCCACTTTTAGCTTTGGACTGTCCGATAATTGCAGAATTGATCGTGCGGTGGTGCAGGACTCCTACACAAAGTCCTAAACTAAAATTAGTTATCTCTATTTATTAACCAAATTTCCCACAAAATAACATTTATTCATTAAACTGAAGAAAGTAAAATTAAAAGAAAAAAAAAAGATCAAAGTAAATAAACTAAATGAGGTTATAAAATTTACACGGCTTTCAAGCTCTTTCCCCCAATTATAAAATAAAATAAAATAAAATAAATGAGATTATATTATAGAACCGGAGCGGATATTGGCACCCCAGATTTTATTAGTTCACCCCATGTTTTAAATTTCAGGTTCGGATAAAATTTTCGAACAAGTGTTTAATGTTCGAGTTTTTTTTCCGAACATGTGTTAATTTTTAATGTGTTTGAAAATCTCATCCGAACAATAACACAATGTTCAAAAATTTCATCCGAACACCCCGATGTTTAAATCATGGCGTGAACTCACAAAAGGTTGAGGTGCCAATATCCGTGCCCTAAAAGAAGAATTACAAGGATTTCAAGCTCTTTGCCCAATCCCCTTAATTATATGCAAGGGATTTAGCTCTACTAGCCCAACTAATAATTTCATTATTAATCCATTAAACCATAAAATGACTTAAAGATTCAAATAAGAACCAAAAAAAAAGGAGCAGAAGCTGAAACTAGGAAAAGAAAAGAACAGGAAATATATACATATATTGGACAGAAAAGAGTTGAATCAGAAAATAAGAGGAGGTGGAGGCAGCTACAGGCCGCCGAATGGTAGCATACAGCAATGGGTGATTGCCGGCAGAGGTCCAACAACGGAAGCGGCGGCCCGACACAGAGCAAAGGACCAAATTTCAGCAAAAAAACGTATCCAAAAGTGCCCCACAAACAAAAAGAAATGACAGTTTCTACAATCCAATTCATTTCAAAAGCATTAGATCTAACCAAATCCAAATCATGCGACTCATTTTAGGTGACAGGCAATATTTTTGTTTACATAACAGATTTTGAAAATCGAAAATGTAACCCAAGAAAATAATTATCACTTATTAAAGAGTCATCTAATTCTACCTCCGAAACTCCTAGATCTAGTGAAATCGCTTTTAGTTAATTATTAATTAAATAGAAATATCAGGTCAATCTTAAATAAAATAAAATAAAAATAAGAAAAAAAACTAGGTTCACATCTCGATCGGAGGAGAAACTGGCCATGCAAACCTTATACAGTGATTTCCCCTCTACCCGACCTTCGCCTACCTCATCCATTCGACTGCGGTCATCGGCGGCGGCCAAAACGGCACACGGAGGCGCGGGTGGAAGGAAAACAAAGCGAAAAAGGAAAGAAAAAGGAGAGAGTGGAAGAAGTAGTTGCTGGAGAAGAAGAGGGGGCATCGGTGTAGTGTCCGAAACGGAGAGTGAAGAAAAGAATATAGGAGGAAAAGAAAGAAGAGGGAGAGAAGGTGAACGGTGGCCGGAAAAACAGCGGCGGACAGTGAAGGAGAGAGAGAGTAGTTCACCTTTTTAGTCGAGATGTTTACCAGACGAGTGATCAAAATTTAACTTGCTAACAATTCATAGTTCAATCATCAATCTGCCGGATCGATTTTATTATAAAATAGAATGAAAAAACCATTGTTCTGAAAATCGGACCGGTCATTGAACCGATAAAGCTACAGGTTCAGTGGTTCACAGGTCCAACCGTGATCGGACCGATTATATATATATAAATATATATATATATATATATATATATATATATATATATATATATATATATCACTATTAAATATGTTATAAATAAATAGAATAAATTAGATTAATAAAATATATGATTATATAATATTTTAAAATTTAATTCAAAGAGTCCATATGAATAAATATGAATTCATCAACCACAATACAACATAAGAAAATGTAGTTGAATTAAATATAATGAAGAAAAATTAAATCAAATAGTTCAATTTTAATATCATCACTCCAAGTCAAATAACTTCCAAATGAAATAAAATTAACCATCATAATTTGTATTTATTTGTACTCCAAATAAAAAAAATAAGACCCCGTCAAAATTTATTTAATATAAAAATTAGAAAGCAAAAAAAAAAAAATCAAAAAAACCGGTTGAACCTGTCACAGGTTCACCGGTCCAACCGGTTCATCACCGGTTGACCGGTTTTTGAGCCCAGCGGTTTGCACATGAAAATCGGACCGGTGTGGTGACCGGTTCCCGGTCGAACCGGCCGTCCGGTCCGGTCCGGTTTTCAGAACTATGGAAAAAAACAATTGATTAGTCCGTAACTTTGAGTGGTATTAGCTGAGCAAAGGATTATCCAGGACCGAGAATGTGCCTAGCCAAGGAATACCAGATAACCCCTGCATGATTCCGATTCTTTCTTTTTCTCTTGATTCTTTTCCGAGACCATACAAGGGCACGTCGAGCCCACGCGAAGGGTTTAGTTAAGATATGCAGAATGAACCCACGGACGTCCTAGGAGAAACATCCTGGCGTCGAGCTATTTTTCCGCAGGACCGTTGAGCGACGGCCCTTCCACTCGGCACCGTCGGCCCGCCAAATACAGATACATCCCCGTGGGCTTTGGGGGGGGGGAGGGGGGGGGGTTCGTTCGTGTGTTCACTTGTACGCCAAAAATTTTAATTTTTTTTAGTATTTTTTTTTTCATATATATTTTTATGAATAATTAGTTGTTTTAATTGTTAGTTCATTGTCTACTTTCTAAAAGTTAGTTTATGAAAATTGAGTAGTGTGATTAATATAATTAAATAGATATATACTTGAAATAAAAATTTATACCAACACGTCTATTTAGAGATGTTGAACTGATTCTGGTTAAACGAAAAACGCCGGTTCCAATTCACGGTCAAAGCTTCGATTAATCGTTGACCACCGAATCCGGTTAAAATCGAGATTGTGAACCGACTTTCGAAGGTTCTCACTATTTACGAACCGAAATCGCCGATTTAACCGCAAAAGAAATTGGTAGTTAAACCGGACGGTACAAGACCTTTTGAAATCAACGGTTTGGATGATAGAGTCATTGATGATCAACAGCTAGAAAATATAGCCATTGGAAAAAATATCGTCGGTTTACAGCGACTATTTTTCTTTTTTTTAATCTATTTCTACACCTATAAGTACCCTCATCTCCAACACCAATCCTCACATCATTTTATCTCTAATCTTCTTCTTCTTCTTCTTCTTCTCTTATATTTTCAAACTTGAAGTTGTTAATTTTTGGAAAAATACTATCAATGATCAATCTTTTTCTTGTCGTTTTTATAATCTTTCTTATGACAATCTCTTCTCGTAATAATAATAGTAATACTATTGAGGATCTCATCGAGTTGGAGGTCGAGGTCCTCGAGAAGATTCGGTCGTTGTCGGCGATTATGTTCCCGATGAGATGACGGCGCAAGAAATTGATGACTTATATAGTCAACTCAATTTCGATGAGGATTTACCCACTTTCGACGAATCCAAACCGTCTGCCCACGTCAATCTCGATGAGGATGAGGAAAAAGGGGGTGTTAACTTTACTATGCCATCACCGCCTCCATGAAAATAGAAGCCGAAGGCAAAGGCGCCGAATGAATACCAATCCTCCATCTCCGGATCTCATTTCTCAAAAGTGACGATCGAGGGGCAATGCAGGCACAATCAATTATTACAAGAAACACTACGCCTTCGATTGTAATAATACCATTTATGGGACGATGATAGCACATGTGGAAAAGAAGCATCCTGAAAAATACGGCATTGATAGCTCTCAAACATATATAAACTTCTCGTCTTCATTTACCGCCAGGGCCGGCGGTCAAGGCACGAGTTCTAATTTATTTAAATATAGCGAAAGTGGTCATAGAAAGTTTCATGCAAGAGTTGTTGTTGTTATGGGCCTTCCTTTTAATTCGCATAGTAGTTATTATAAAAATTATACTAGAGGTGCATTTAATCCATCTAGCACTAGGATTTCAAGAAATAAGGTTACTCGTAATGTTGAAAACATGGTTGGTGAATATAAGTTGAATTTGACTTCCGTATTTGATAGTTTGCCACATAGTGTCTCAATATGTTTGGATATTTGGACGAATTCTCATAATAATAATAATAATATGGGAACTACATGCATTGGATTGATAATTCTTGGGATTTGCAAAAATATTAGATTACATATAGAGAGTTTAATAATCATCATTCCGCGGTCAATATTTCGCGCAAAATATCCACTATTTTATCCGAGTATAATTTAGGTAGCAAAATTTTTTCAATTTTACTTGATAATGCCACCGTTAATACGGCTAGTTAGAAATGTTAAAAAAAATTTGTCAACCTTCTATTGGTGGTAAATCTTTTTATATTAGATGCATTTTTCATATTTTGAGTTTATGTGTTCAAGATGGTTTAACTATTTTCAAAAATAAAATTGCTACGATTAGGAGTGCGGTATTTCATATTGCAAAAAAATGGCAAAAATATTGCAACAATGGTTTTTTATTGATGTGCCAAATTGCTGGAACTCAACTTATAGTGTGCTTTTTTTCTTTTTCTTTCTTTTTTTTTTTTTGCTAATCAAGATGTCGATTTCGTTTTATTTTCCCCTGCGTGGGATGATTGTTATAATATAATGTCGCTTTTAAAAGTTTTTAATGATGCAACTGTGACTTTATCCGTTGTTTATTATCCCACCTCTACACTTTTCTTAATCAACGTATTCAAACTGTACTTATTAGTATTTCTTTACTCGATTCACCTGAATTATGTGGTTGCATTGCTAGCATGTTGACCAAATGGGTCAAATGTTTTCTATACATTCCCGACATTTTTTTTATTGCAATAATTTTAGACCCGGATTATCAAACCGAAGGTTTAGAAAATCTGCTTTCACTTTATTATGAAGCATTAGGGTCTTTTTTGACAAAATTCGCACATTGAGACTCCTATCCCCATAAGTTGTACTCACCAAGCAAAATAATCTTCATTTGCCCTGTTTAATAAATACAATCAATGTTCTATTTATGTTAATGTGTCACCTTCACCTTCCCCTACTACTACTTCTAATGTAAGATCATTGTCAACGACCTTCGACAAGCTCTAACCCCATATATGAAGTTAATTGAGGATACTAAGTGAAAATGGCAAAGGGCTAGTGCTAGTCGAACAATGAAATTAGAATCTTATTTAGTTAATCTGAATAGGGAAGTATCCCAAAGAGGCTCAATGGTACCAATGATCTTGTGCAGTTTTGGTCGAGAATGGCTACTATGTTTTATGCACTCTCTAAGATTGCAAAGGAGGTTCTCCTATTACTGTTTCAACGGTTCTCATTGAAGAAGACTTTAGCATAGGAGGCTTTTTTTTTGGGATGATCAACGTTCTAACTTATTGCCTATGTTGGGAATTTATTCTTGGCAATAATTCATATTTTGTTTGTTTTCCTTTCTTGGGCACAAAATAAATTAGGACTCTAGATTTTGTTTCCTAAATTGTGTCTAGGACTTTATTTAGTTTCCTAGATTGTGTTTAGAATTCTAGGATTGTCTATTTAAGACAAGAGAGGACTAAGACTTGGGACACACTTTTTTGGAGATGCAAGAATTGAAGAAGCAGGCGACGCAAAAACAGCAAGGAAGAATACAAGCAAGATAACTACTTGGAGCCACTGTCCGAGATCAAGAAGGTCTTCGAAGTTGCGTGACCAACGGAGAAGATCTTTCATCTAGGCAACAAGTATTTAGTATCATATGTTTGATACTTTAGTTTTCATATATTACTTCTTATCTTTTTGTATTGATCGTTAACAAAGAAAGTAATATAGTTTTCGGGTTTGTACACCCAAGTTCACAAGTACTTTTACTTGTGAACTGAGTTTTAAATTGTTGTGTTCTTGAGTTTAAATTTCTGCTGCATATTTTAGTTAAACTCTGGTTGATGTTGATTTCAGTGTTGGTTAACATTGAAAAAAACATCATCTATATACTTATTTTCAAAACCATAGACCTAAAAATTCACAATTGTCATCTAGAGCGGGTTACTTAACTTACTAAGTACGGATCCTTATTTGTTTAGGTGCTATGGATGCTCAAGGCAACCCAAGGCCTCCGATCCTCAATGGGGAGAACTACTCTCTCTGGAAACAGAGGATGCGGTGGCATGGCAGCTACTTCCTCACGAGTCCAATCTATTTCTTTCTTGTCGACGGTATCACCTTCACCATCAGTGACACGTGGCTTTTCCCATCCATACTAGGATGGTTCTCCATGCACATTCGTCGATGTTCTTTAT